>CM053759.1:43149643-43183130 GCA_028658305.1 Pachyuromys duprasi | reverse complement strand
TTTTCTCCTCCATTCAATGTCCCTCCTATTAGTTCATCTAAATGAGCATTGCTGATCCTGCCTTTTAACATGGCTTTCATTGCGTCCCATGTTTGGGTTAGTTGTACCTTCATTTTCATTGAATTTTAGAACTCTCTAATTTCTTTTTTCATTTAATCCCTGACCCAGCTGTCATTGGTTAGTTATTTAATTTCTATGTGTATGTAGGCATTTTTTTTATTTCTGTTGTTGAGGTCTAGATTTAGGCCATGGTGGTCTGTTAGGATACAAAGGATTATTCCAATATTCTTGTATCTGTTGAGGCTTGCTTTGTGCCTGAATATACGGTTATTTTTTCATCCTTGAGGTGCTAAGAGAATGGTATACTTTTTTGAGTTTGGGTCAAAAGTTCTTTAGATATCTATTAGGTCCATTTGATTTAGGACCAATATAAGTGCCATTATTTCCTTATTTAACTCTGGTCTGTTGAGAGGAGAGTGTTGAAGTCTCCCACTATTAAGGTGTTGTGATCAATGTGTGATTTAAGCTTTAGTAATGTTTCATTTACAAGTGCAAATGCATTGAAGTTCAGGATTGTGATGTTCTCCTAGTGGATTTTTCCTTTGGTGAGAATGAAGTGTCCCTCCTCATCTTTTTTTTTTATTTATTTTGGTCAAAAGTGTATTTTATTAAATATTAGGATAGCTACTCCAGCTTGTTTTCTGGGTTCCATTGCTTGAAAAAGTTTTTCCCAGCCCTTTACTCTGAGGTACTGTCTGTCTTTGTTGCAGAATATGTTTTTTTGATACAGCAGAATGTTGGATACTGATTCTGCATTCATTCTGTTAGTCTGTGACCTTTTATTGAATAATTGTGTCCGTTGATGTGTATAGATAAAAATGACCAATGAATGTTATTTCCTTTTATTGTAGAGTTGGTGGTGTTACTATGTTTCTATACTTGTTTTTACTTAATTTTTTGTTGTGATGTTATCTAAAATCTATGTTATCTTATGTGTAGTTGATTTTATTATTTTGGCATTTTCTTTCTAGTATCTTCTGTAGGGCTGGATTGCTGTGTAGATAAGTTTAGTTTTGTCATGGAATATTTTTTTTCTTTATCTATGTTGATTGTAAGTTTTTCTGATTATAGTAGTTGGTGTTGGCACTGGTGATCTCTGAGAATCTGCATGACATCTGCCCAGGCCCTTTTGGCTTTCATAGTTTCTGTTGAGAAGTCTGGTGTGATTTTGATAGGTCCACCTTTATATGTTATTTGGCCTTTTCCCCTTGCCGCTTTTAATATTTTTCTATTGTTCTGTAGATTTAGTGTGTTGACTGTTATGTGATGTGAGGTATTTCTATTTGGTGTTCTGTAGGCCTCTTTTAAGTTTATGGACATTTCTTTACTTTAGGAAATTTTTCTTCTATGACTTTCCTGAAAATATGTTATGGACCTTGGAGCCTAGAATCTTGTTTTTTGTTTTTGTTTTTGTTTTTGTCTTCATATCATTTTAGATTTTGTCTTTTCATGGTGTCCTTGATTTCTTGGATAGTTTGTTTTTAGAACTTTCCAATTTCACTTTTTCTTTAAGAGATGTTTCAATTTCTGCAAGTGTTTCTTCAGAGATTCCCTCTTCCATCTCTTGTATTTTATTTGTGATGGTTGCCTTTGTGGTTCCTGATTTTTTCTCTAAGTTCTCCAGCTCCATGGTTCTCTTTGTTTGTGTTTTCTGTATTGATTCTAATTTTGTTTTCAGATCTTGTACCATCTCCTTCTTCTATTTGAATGTGGATCCCTGCCTCTCCATGATGGCCTCTATTTTTTGTTCATTTCCTCTCTTTATGGCTCCAGTTTGACTCTACATTTGAGAGCTTTGGTCATCTTCTCTTTTGTGTCTCTTATAACTGAACAAGGATAGATCTGAGATCATTTCCCTGTGTTTCTGATAAATTAAAATCTTCTTTCAGTTTGGGGGTTGCTGGCCATGATGTCCTGATTTTTGTTGGATGTGTTCTTATGCCGACTTACAGCCATCTACTTATCTGTAAACTTTCCTGTTTGTTCCTGGAGTCTGCACTTCAGACTGGGTCTATCTGTCTCCAGAGTCAGGAGTATTCTTCATAAAGATGAGAGAGGTTCACTGGTTTGAGAGTGGATGTTGGTGTTTCAGCTGTTGTTTATGGATAAATGTAGCAGGCACACATGTGTAAGCACAGCAGTGTGTGTGGAAGTGTGCCTTGAAGGACTGGGTGATGGAATGTGTACATGCATGGAAGGGTGGAGAGTAAGCACAGGTGTGGGTATGGTGCCTTTAGTTTCTCAGGCACGATGTGCATGAGCAAGTGTACTGGATGCCTTAGTGGCCCACAGGCCTGTTGTACTGTCTGCCAGGTATTCAGATTTGTCTGGGTTGCACCATCTTGGTTCTAGGAATGGTTTGCCTGGACTCTACTTGAAAACACACAGAACAGGCTTCAACGTTGAGAACGCTGTCCCAAGGATCCCTGTGTTGCCCACATTGAGAGTGTGGGTGGGAGTGATCTGATGTATGGCTGCTAGAGTAGAGGGACCCTGGATCTAGGGCTCTGCAAGCACTCATTTGAAGGGGCACTCAGTTGTTTGCAGGCCTAATTGGAAAGCACAGGGCTTTACTCACAGATTTGTCCTCATAGGCACAAATGAAAGTGTAGAATATCCATCAGCTCAGTGGTGTCTACTGTTTGGCTGTTGGGCAGGGAGACCCTCTGCTTTCTCAGTCGCCTATCAAGGAGGCTCCTGCTTGCAGCAAGGACTGCTGTCTCTGCCAAGCAGGGAGGTTTGTGCTTGGGGCAGTGGCCACTGCTGTCTGCAGAAGTCAAGCTGGTTGACCCATGCTTGGGGCAAGGGAACCTTGCATGGTAGTCGAATATTTACCACTCTCAGACTCCTGAGAAGTCCAAACTGTCCCAGTTCACGGGTTGTCCCTCTCACCCAGGAAGCCTCAATGTAGATATTCTGGTTTTAGCTGCCCTTCTACTCACCAATTTTGGAGTTTCAGATCCTCTGCCTCTCAGATAAGGTGCATGCTGGTTGCTGCTATCTTGGACTCCCCCTGTCCTTTGTTTTTCCACACTTTATTTCTCAGAGAGAAATGCTCCAGAGAACTTCTCCTAGCACTCTGGCTGAGTCTTTCAGCTTTCCCTGACTTGTGTCGATTTAGCAGACTTGCTGTTTTTGCAGAATCACAACACTGCTGTTGATTCCTGTTGCTGTTTGGTGTTTGCTATTTGTCTGTTCTGCTGGTATCTGGACCATGTAAAATAGACAACAAAGTGTGGAATCACCTCAAGGATTTATGTCAACAAAGGTCCGCAACCCCCTGTTCTTAATAATCTTCTTTATCTCCTACTTCATGACAGTGGGTGAGAAGGGAGGTAAAGTGTTTAAGAACCCTAAAAAGAACGTTTTCAAAAAAATTCTAAGCTTACACATTCTTATGGAACCGATATTATAGCTAAGCAAAGGATTGTTAGTAATGTTCTTGGTTGATCTTGGCAAGTTCTGGGTGGCCTTTTTTGTTTGTTTGTTTTTGTTTTTTGTTGTTTTTAAGTTCTTTGGTTTCTGACACTGAATGGTTACATGATATTATAGCATCACAGCTCTGTGATCTGATCAGCCTCTAGTCAGAATATAGTTGTTTTTCTCCTTCCTCTATGACTTCCAGGCATGATTCAATATTGGATTTCAGCACACAGAATATAAAGTATTATCAATGATTGTTTATATGCTGTGATATGTCACAGTCCATCTGATACAAATAAATGAAGAATGTAAGTTATATAAAACTAAGAGAAGAAACAGACATGTTCCTAAAGAAACTATAGTTCCTTATATCGTAGTTTTAATTTATGAATAGGGAAGGTATGACAAAAATAGAAAATTAGTAAGAAGTAGCATCATAGAAATAACAAGTGCAGGTGAGATCAATAATTATTAAAATAAGTGAGCAGAACATGATCAGATAATAGCTGTCTGCATAATCTCAATGTAGCCCTCAGAAGACGCTAATTTATATAAAAGGGAAACAGTAATTACAGTGAAGAAGCCTTAGAGACAGCAACTTAATAAACTGATCAATGTAGCAACAGCACTAATAAGATATATTGATGTTTCAAACATCCTGATATGATGAACTGAAAATAACGTAATGTCAGTGGCATACTTCCAAAACTTTGCAACTGAAAATAATAATGTGAGATTTGAAATACAACACAGTCAATTTATTGTATATATGTTGCTTTCAAATATACAAAATCAAAATAGGAAGTCAGCTACTATATAGTTAGGGAGTTTGAAGAATGTAACAAGTGAGTGCTAGATCAAAGCAACAATGCAAATACCACATACGTGAAAGAGATAAAATTGTAAAGAGGCTATGAAAATTCTATTTATTTATTTGCGTTTGGGAGGCATGGCAAACATAAAATCCTTTTTCAAATAATGACAAGACACAGAGATAGAGACAATACCACAGTTTTTCTTAATCTGTGGGTTGTTGCCCTTTCACAGGGGTTGTCTAAGACCATCAGAAACACAGACGTTTACACGATGATTCATAGCAGCAGCAACATCACCGTTATAAAGTAGTAAACAAAGTAATTGTATGGTTGGGGATCACCACATAATAAGAAAGTATATTAAAAGGTCACAGTGTTAGGATGATTGAGAACAACTGAAATAACATTATAGTATCTACCAGCTACTTCCTAGGCCAGCTTGCTTTTCCTGTAAATGATTAGATTGTCTGAAGACTCTTACTGTCTCTAAACCCCTGACTTTCTTTTAGTACATTTGCCTTTGGAAGCTCATTTTAAGCCATGCTGTTTTCCTAGGAGTTAAACTTTCCCCACTGACTTAAGACAGATTCACAGCAACTCTAAGAGTTAACATGTTTTTCTCAAGAGCTTAGTAGCCTATGTTTTGGACATAATCATCAAAGGATAAAATGTTCCATCTATCGCTCTTAATGTAATATGATCATAAACTCCAGGAGGAGGTTAACCTGTACAATGGCCTTAGTCATATTGAATAAATCCCTTGTAGGTTCACCAGGCACTTTTCCACTTGCTCACATAAATACTTTAAAACTACTTTTTTCATTCCTTAGAATTATGTATTTTCTTCAACTGCAATGGTTTTCTGTTGACTGTTTCTTTGACTTGTCACAGCAACTACTGTTGGTTAGTATTTAAAACTACCTTGGAGTTCATTTATAGGTCTGCGATCTCATGCGTTTTTAAACATTTTATGAAATACTGCTAATTCAGTAATTGATAATCCTGAGTGAGGTAACTTAGAAGCAGACAGACACACATGTTATCTATTCATGATAAGTGGATATTAGCCCTATAATATAGGATAAACATACTTCAATCTACAGACCTAAAGAAGCTAAGCCACAACGAGGACCCTAGGGAAGATGCTTAATTCTCATTCAGAAGAGAAAACAGTATAGACACTGGAAGTGGTAGAAGAAAGAGGACAGGATTGGAGCCTACCATAGGTTTCCTCTAAAAGACTCCGCTAAGCAGGGGATCAAAGCAAATGCAGAGACTCAACCGCCAAACTTTGGACAGAGCACAGGGTGTCAGGTGGGGGAAGGGGGAGACAGAAAGACCTACAGGGAATAGGAGCCCAACAATCAGACCTGACAAAAAGCCAAGCCTCGAGAGAGGATATAGACTATAGACCCCCTGCCCAGATGTAACCCATAGACAGCTTGGTCTCCATGTGGGTCTTCTAGGAAGGGGTGAAGAGAGGTTCTGTGACATAAACTCTGTTGTTTGCATCTTAATCACTTCTCCCCAGTGGGGCAACTTAGCCCCACAGAGGAAGAGAATCCAGACAGTCCTGATGGGACCTTATAGACAAATGTCAGGCAGTAGGGGAGGAAGACTTCCCCTATCAGTGGACTAAGGGAGACAAATAAGGGAGGAAGAGGCAGGGAGGTTGAGACTGGAAGGAGATGAAGGTTACAACTGGGATATAAAGTTAATAAATTGTAAAAATTCTTAATAAAAAATAAATATAAAATAAAGAAAAAAAGAAAAAGAAACAGAAACACATAAATACAAGAAAGGAAAAGGAAGTAATGTAAGTATCTTGTGTGGTTTAGATTTTCCTAGTTTCCTGCCTTGTGCTGCTCAATAAGGCCACAGGCAACTTCTCTGAATGACTGTATCATGGGTATCATTATGTTCTACTAAGTAGTAATTGCAGCCTGATGGTAAAAGAGTAGAGTTCGAGAATCACTGTATAGTTCTACATGGTAAAAAAAAAAATCAACCAAGAAAGTTGAGTCTAGACTTTGGCTGAGGAAATGGGACATGAGTAATTTTACTTGTATTTATGACATTGGAAGTATATTTTTTGACTTATCCTTTTTTTTCTAAGACCACCTGTTGTTTCACAATATTTATGTGCTACATTCCATAATTGTGTTTGTATTTCCATCTAGCCTCACGTGTTTGTTTTGTTTTTGTTTTTGTTATTTGTTTGCTTGATTGATTGATTTTTCTATCTCAGAAACAATAGATGGACAAAAGAAAAGCTCACTCTTCTATTGTTACCTGCTACTTGGCTTTCTACATGGTATTGCTACTTGATCTGAAATAGAGGAGTTGAGACTTCTTTTCAGGTTTTCTAAGGTACATTCAGTACCAGACAAAAAAGGTCAATAATGAGGAAAAGTTACAACAAGAGGAATACAGGTGGCAGAGAAATAGAGAGAGTGAGAGGGAGAGAGAGCCAATGTTACAAAACAAAAAAATCAAAGTACCGACTAGAGATGGAATTCAGGATCAGAAGAAATTAGATATCCAGAATTTCTGATAGCCCATATTTGGAGAAAATTATAAATGAGGAGTATTACAGAAAAGGGTCAGGATTTTCCAATAATAAGGTTTTCTGTCCTTATTCTGATTTCTGATGTTGTGGCAACAATTATATGGTGGAAAGATCCTCTTATTCAGGGATAAAGATACTGAAATGCTAAAGGAGAGAAGAGCTACACCTGGACTCCAGGAGCCCTGTTAGTCCCTTTCACTCCTGAGTAGCATGTCTTCCCTGTTCTGAAACATAAGATGTCCTATAATGACACAACTCTTCAGTGGCACAAGCTTCTAGTCACCAGGCTATTAACGTCTTTCTTTATGGCAGTGTAGCCTACAAAACACCTGCCCTCAGGCTCAGATATCTTTTACAATTTCTACAGTCATGTAGTACTTCATGGTTCCATTAAAAGTTTTAAAATGATTGTATTAGTAAGTAACAACAAAAATTTGCATTCACTTTTTTTTCAACTAATTGATATTTCAAGGAAAAGTTTTCTTATTAAGGGTAGTAGCTTACCCATGGATTATATGATTGTAAGAAATCCAAAAGGTATATTAATACAAATGAATGCAAGCAAGATGTCCTTATAAGGAGATTAAAGAGAGCTTTATTTCTAAGATAATTCTGTAGATGTCTTTCATTAATTGTATTTAATTTTTTTCCTCATAAAATTAGAATATTAGATACTGTTTTCACACAGAAGTCAAAATGGCATAAATCAATTTTATAAGATAAATTTTTAAAACATTTTAAAAATAAAATAACCTAAGCAAAATTTACAGCTTTAGCATCAGATGAAGTGTTTCTAGGTGGACTACTACCAGACATACACACAATATATTATCAGAATATTTCCAGTCTTGTACTTTGTTAACTTTTAACATTGGAATATTTATACAATTGAACAAAGTACATTTTTTTATATTCTCTGTACAGCTGTGGCAGACAGGGATTTCAAAATTCTTTCAAACAAACTAGAATGAAAGCAGAATACAAAGAACATAAGTTGTTTTACATTAAAGAGCAGTATTCTAAGTGAGTCAGTGAAGAATGGTGTTCCAGGCTTACTAGCCACACTGAATGATACTCTGGGGTGAAGAAGTATAAACAAACAAACAAACAAACAAACAAAAATCATGTGCAGGGCCCTCAATGTCACTTCCTACTTTTTCAGCACAGATCTCTATAATGAATATAAGCGTTCTTGTAGAACACCCATATTTAACCATAGATCTAAGTATTCTTTAAATACTAAAAATTAAATCCTATCCTACCCCACAGGTTTACAACCTCAACCTTTCTGTAACAATTTGTGTGTGTGTGTGTGTTTGTGTGTGTGTGTGTGTAACAGGACTATCTATCATCTGACTGAATGGCTGTCAATTTACCTACCTACATTGCCTTCCTAACTTATCTACTTATCTATGTATCTTTGTAATTTAAAAAGTGACCAATTAGAATCACTGGGATGGAAGTCAGTTAGTCTAAAAACATCTATGTTAAAGCTGCAGAGGCAGAAGAAATGTGCATGATATTTTTGAAGACGTTAGATGCCTCAGATAAAAGAAGAACAGCAATCCAGTTGACGCCCATAGCTGAATATCTGGAAGTTATAGACTGAAAAGGAGAAGAATTAGTATAATGGGTCAGGACGTGCTAGAAATAACGTTTCTTGGTTTCATATGGGGCTTGAGGATGTGATGACAATAGAAACATGTAATAAATAACCAATTCTTCAAGGTCAAAGATAAGAAAAAATAATTATTGTGTGTTGCTACTGGAAGATAGAAAAACCTGTTGTCTAGTGGCCATGAGTGATGGCAACATTTATAGATGAATTGCACAGGTAAGATGGAGCCTGTGCACTCTAGATGGTGTATTCTCTATTTTTTTCTCCAGAGAGCCTGATATTAAGTAAAGCTCTGACATTCAGAGCATGCCTTCTCCCTCAACCCCAATTCAAACATTGTCCACATTAGAAACATTCTTGAAATCATTTCTGAAGTATACTTTACTTAAACACTTACATATCTTTCAATACTGTCATGTTGACTATAATTTTAGTGTTTTTAATTTTTATTTTTTGTATTAATTACAGTTTATTTACTTTGTATCCCACCTGTAGCCTTCTCCCTCATTTCTTCCCAACCCCATCCTCCTTCCCTCATCTCCTCCCTGCCCCTCTCTAAGTCTACTGATAGGAAAGGTTCTCCTCCCCTTCCATCTGACCTTAGCTTATCAGGTCTCTTCAGGCCTGGCTGCAATAGCCTTCTCTGTGGCCTAGCAAGGCTGTTCCTCCCTCAGGGGGAGGGGAGGTCAAAGAGCCAGCCACTGAGTTCATGCCAGAGACAGTTCTTGTTCCCCTTACTAGGGTACCCACTTGTATACTGAGCTGCAATGGGCTAAGTCTAAGCAGGAGTTCTAGGTTATATCAATACATAAATTTTAACCATCATAACTCATTTTTTCACAGATCCTCCTAAAAGTGTGTGAAAGAAGCCCTTGTCCTTTTCCTGACAAAATGAGAAATTTTGAAGTCCCATCTACATAAGTATAGAGAAATAACATTATATTACAATACTGATTAAATCTTGTTACAGGTTAGTATGCCTAAATCAATCATGGTTTCCACCATTTAAATTATGGCATTTTATGTTCTTCCATATATCATGAAATATAATATACTTTATGGATATAATGTTGTCATTATCTATAAAAATAAATTTGGATCAATTATTAGTAACATATGGAAGAAACAGTTGCCCTTTACTCTGGCAAGCAGGGTAATTAAAGATCCATTATAAGGCATTCACTTTAAAGTAATCTAAAGATAAAGCTTTTGGAAATGCTAGTGTAAGACCAAGTGATAAGTCAAGAATTTTATAAAAGGCCAAGGGAAATACAAACTCCTCAATAGCAGGGATTACCAATAGACAATCCATATCAGAATAAAGATGCCAAGACAAGACTTTTGGTTTGGCTTCTTCATTTTATAAAAAGAGTGGCATTTCTCATCTATTCTGAAGTAGTTGTATGGTTTTTTGTTTTTGTTAAATACCATTAAAATATTTATGAGTTTTATAATATTAAAAAGCATTTGACAGTTCATGACAGGTGTTCTCACATATCTCTAAAAGTGTAATTTCTAAATTATATGTATGGACTATGATTATGAATAGTAATAAAAATTCAAGAATTCAAATTATATATGATACATATATAGCATCTATATAATAATTATCAGTATGAATAAATAGATCATATGGAAGAAAACTAGCTTATTTTTTTCTTTTGAAATTTTTTTGGAACTTTATCATGCACTAAGGTACTCTTAATTTTTTACTTTTATTAAAAATAGATTATTTTCTCATATAGCATACCCTTTTCTCATTATTATTATTATTTATAATTAATTCACTTTGTATCTCAGTTGTAGTCTCTTGACTCATCTCCTCTCTCTACTTTCCTCCCCTATCACTCTTCCCTAGTCCACTGATAGGGGAAGTCCTCCTCCCCTAATGTCTGACCCTAGCCAATGAGGTTCCATCAAGACTGTCTGGATGCTCTTCATCTGTGTGCTGGTTAGGTCACCCAACCAGGAAGAAATATCAAAGAGCAGGCAACATAGTCCATGTCAGAGATTGTTTCTTCTCCCCTTACTAGGGAACCTACTTGGAGACTGAGCTGTCTATGGCCTATATCTGGGCAAGGGGTCAACGACTCCTATTAGGTTAATGCATTGTTCTCTATAGTTGCCCTGGGCCCAGATTTTTTGGCTTTGTTGGTCTCCTTGTGTGGCCCCTGTCCCCTCTTGGTCCTTCAAGATCCTCTTTCTTCTTTAAGACTCCCTGTGCTCTATGCAAAGTTTGGTTGTGGGTCTCTGCATCTGATTTGTCCCCTGTTGGGTGGAATCTTTTAGAGGAGATCTGTGGTAGGCTCCTATCATGTTCTCTTTCTTCTACCACTTCCAATGTCTATCTTGTTTTCCCTTCTGTATGAAAAATAAGTATATCCAGGAAGGTGGGGTTGGGAGGGGGCTGCAGCTGGGATACAAAGTGAATAAACTGTAATTAATATAAAAATAAAAATTTAATTAAAAAGAGATCTAAGAATAGTTCTGATATAAAAGGATTCTGGAGGATAGATGTGAGATATGTACTGCAGTAAAGTTAACAGTACTTATTAAATGACAGGCATTCTTGAAGTGTTTAAAAAAAGAAGAAAAGAAAAATAAGTATATCTTAATTACCATTTCTCCCTGCTCTCTTCACCCATTCCTCTTCATCTCTCCTCCATCCAGGTCCACTTCCTTTCTGCCATTCATTAGAAAAGAACAGGGGTATAAGAGATAACAACAAAACCTAAAAGATAATATGTACTAAGGTGAATCAAACAAACAAACAAATCACGACAAAGTTGGACAAGGTAAACCAACAAAAGGAAAACAGCCCCAGATAAGGCTCAAGAATCAGAGAGACACTGTTTCACACACTCAGCATGACAAATGCTCTAGTATTTATGCAGAGGACCTGATGCAGACCTGTGCAGGCCCTCTGCTTGCTGCTTCAGTCTCTGTGAGCTCATATGAGCTTTACTCAGTTGATTTAGTTGACTCAGGGCTTTGTTCTCCTTGTGCCCTCCATTCTGTCTGGCTCATTCATTCTTTCCATCTCCTGTGTGGCTCTCTGAGCTCATAAGAGAGGAATTTGATGGAACCATCCCATTTAGGGGTGTCCTCCCTCCCTCTGTATGTGTGTGTGATGGGCTGTGGGTGTTTGTATTTGCTCTCATATGCTGCGCTGAAGAAGCTTCTCTAATATGGGCTGAGAAGGCACTGAGTATTGAGTATAAAAGAATATCAATAGGAGTCATTTTATCATTATGTCTTGGTTTGTTTGTTTGATTGTTTGTTTTTATACCAATAGTATTAGGTCCCTGGGCTGTTTGTTCTCAGGTTCTTGGTAACCCAGGCAGTGTCAGGTATTGCTTCTAGTTTCATGGAGTGGGCTGTAAGTAAAATCAGACATTGTTTAGTTATTTCCACAAATTAATGTGACACCATTGCCCCACCTTATTTTGAAAGCAGGACAGCATTGTGGATCGAAGGATTTGTGCCTGGGTTGCTGTTTGCATTTCTCTTTATTAACCTGCAGAATACCTTCTCATACAAAAGATTCTTAGACATAGCTGTGACGGTTCTAACTATGCACCAGCTTGAGCTCTCCATGCCACATGAGTTCTGAGTGTTGTCTTCAGTAACAGGACTCTGCATTTGTGGAAAACAGCTTATTGTCTTGGCAACAGCCTAGGTTGTTTGGGGATGTCCTGGGCCCCTTTTTATTCAATAACGTAATTGCATGTAAGGTAGTCCTAATACTAGAAGTTTTCTTTGGTGAAAAGAGAGATGCTCAGCTGTGAAGTTGTCTCATCGATTATTGGGAGACTTCATTATCATCATCTTCATATACTTTAGGAAGTTTCTACTGCACCTGGTTTCCTTGTCTTCTATCAAAGGTCACTTAATTTTAGCTGCCTTTCTCCACATTACCTTTCGCAAACCCTCTCCCCCTCCTATACCAGTGCCTCTGTCCTCAGTCCTCTGCTAAAATTCATTTTGTTTCCTCCTTCCAGAGAGATCCCCATGTGCTCACTAGTCCATCTTTTTATACCTAATCTCTCTGGGTATGCAGATTGTAGCTTGATAATCATTTATGTAATGGCTAATATCTACATGTGAGCAAATACATACTCTATTTGTCTTTCTGGGTCTGGCTTACCTCACTCAGAATGATTGTCTCTCTTTCTCTCTCTCTCTCTCTTTTTTTTCTAGTTCCGTCCATTTGCCTGCAAATTCCATGATGTCATTCATGATAAGAGTACTCTATTTATCTTAATTGAAATAAACCAACTTGAAAAATGACACTAAAGCATTTTAGTGAAATAGCCTTTGGTCATCAATCCTGAAGTTAAAAATGATGAAAAACACTTAAAAGGAATGTTTTTTAACTTTATGGGCAAAAGCCGTGTGACTACCTAACCCACTGAAATCACCCACTAATTGTTCCAGGGAATTTTTTCCACTGTGCTAAGAGAAGTGTGTTATTAACAATAAAGGCAGGTGCTGTAAAGCTAAGACACTGTCACCAGGGGATGAAAATAAGTCAAAGTGAAGAGTGAGAATGAATATCAAAAGTAAAGTATTACAGTTAGGATTTATGAGATTTATGTATTTGACAAGTAAAAGTAAAATTTCACAACTGAAATGTTAAATGAATTGTTAAATTTATGGGCTAGAAGA
Organism: Pachyuromys duprasi; assembly: GCA_028658305.1. Classification (NCBI taxonomy): domain Eukaryota; kingdom Metazoa; phylum Chordata; class Mammalia; order Rodentia; family Muridae; genus Pachyuromys; species Pachyuromys duprasi. Next base: position 43,169,977 of record CM053759.1, on the reverse strand, counting down.
CCAGTAGGACAGTTATTTAAAACATGTTTTATAGAATGATGATATCTTTATATATTTTTCTCCAGGAAACTTTCCAAATTATATACATATAGCACAAAATCTTGTATGCTATCTAAAAATGAGACATTTCATTGTTAATTTTGCCATATTAAAACTTGAGTCTATAGGATAGCAAGTATTTAAATTTAATATGAGCATGTCCACTGTTCTGCATAGGAATTTGAAAATATTCACATACGCTTCTTAAGTTTTCTCTTATTTTAAGTTTTCCCTTGTATTTAATATAGATTTCTTAAACAATATATTTTATTTATGACTTTCCCACATACAATATAATTTGAATACAGTTTTTACTCCCTCTTCTTCTTCTAATTCATCCCTACCTTCCCTCTTATCTTGACCCACTATAGTATATATGCAGAGGATGTGGTGCAGAGCAGTGTCGGCCCTATTTTGCCTTTTCAGAATCATATTCACCTTGCTTAGTTGAGTCAGAGGCCATCGTTTTCCTTGTGTTCTCTGTCCCTTCTGGCTCTTACAATCTTTCCACCTTTTGCATTAATTTATTTTATTGACATAGATATGCAAAGATTTAGTAATTTTATTGGTTCATGGCAACATGCACAACAAATGTGGATTTTCTCAGAGATCTTTATAAGGATTGTGGATTACTCAAATGTAAAGAGATTACCAGACAGTGTGTCCCTACAGAAGATTTGAAATACCATTCCCAGGAGAAGTCTAAACTTTTTAATGTAATTTACTTAGAGTTGATTATAATTTTATTTTAACCACTCAGGTCAATACTTCCCCCAAAAGAAATTATTTCTAACTATATTGTTCATGTAATAGATATGCTAACACCATACAAAAAGTTCCACAAAATCAAAAGATATTTGGACAGAAATACCTGAAATATATATATAAGCCAGATTAGGTCCTAGTATGAGAGATTTAATTACTTATAGACAACTTGGATAGAATTTTGGGGAGACACCTTCTCCTCAAAATTCTAAGGAACACTGCCAATATCTAATGAACACTTCCAAGCACAGTGTTCGTTAGAGAAAGCACTACATATCCAGGAAAGCCACATGGATGTTAGAATGACCACTCCTGTATCTTTGTGAATTCAAGCTTATAAAAAATCTGGAAAAAACATGTTAAAACTATTAATTTGTTTTATGGAAATAATAGACTGACTTACTATGAAACATGGTTCTATGAATGATAAATGAGGTTTATTTGATTAGATGACCATTGTCCTCAAATTTATATCAATGATATACAAAACGTAGATCTCATTTCTGCAGAGAAGTGCATATTAGTGACTAACTCTGAGTTACCAATAATGAGTTGGTGCCATATTAAGGAAAGAAATAAAAGTGCTTCCCCTGGGAGTAATTTAAACCAAGAACAGATACAAATTTGAATTCTCTGTTTTACATCCCCTCTATCTTCCATTTGTGCATCTCTTCTTTTGATTATCTATCTGTTGTATGAGCTTTGTGTACTTGTCCTGTGTGTTATATTACCTCTGTATGTCTGTGTCTTGTATTTGTCTGTTGTGTCTCTATATGAGTGTGTCTGTCTGTCTGTCTCTAACAAATAACTTCTCTTTTTAATGAATGGAATAGAAAGTTATCACATCGGGAAGGAATGGATTATAGAAATATTCAATACTTAATAACAAGCGATTAAGTACTGGATCCTAAAGATCCCAACTGATCCAGGAAACAAACATCATTATTTATCAATGAAAGTGAAATTGGTTTCAATATTTTTGTTTTACAGGCAGGTAAAACAAACAGTTTGAGTACAAGTTGACGAGCACTCTTAAGTATTAAATGTCTTTAAGATATAATATTAATTCTGGCTTTGAAGTCCAGTAAAATTTCCAGTGTTTTAGCGAGATATGTGTTCATAAAAGTGAACTGCCACATCATTGAGGGAAATTTTGACATTAAAACTCTTTAATTTTAATTATAATTTTAAAATAACTTTCAACATGAACATTTTCAAATTATTTTCATATCCAAAATTCAATTAAAGACAATTGTACACCAAATTTAATTAAATGAAAAGTATGAAAACACTTCGATTTCCAGGGAATAGAAGTACTTTTCACTACATAATAATATAGATTTTTTGATATATAGTAGGACCATTGCAAAAGCATTCATACTTAGTTTTTTTTAACTTAATAAAATGTTCTAATGGTATACAAAGGTTAGAAAGAATAAAATGTAAAGCCCTTCCATAGAAAACCCAAATTTTCAAAGACTTTCTCCTAGAATCAGTAGTTTTGATCTGTTTTATCCCAGAATCTAGAGGCTTAGCCAAGAGGCAGTTGGATCAAAGCTTGTCTCCCTGAAATATTTCAAAAAGAGAATGGTTAATCATGTTTACTTAAAATGGGGAAGAAGGACCCCAATAGCCTATCTCAGACTGATGCAGATGAAATCTTTGTATGTACGTGGAAAGAAAAGTTGTCTTTTTCACGGTGTCCTTTTGCATTATTCATACCTCAGTGCATTATTTTGATGATTCATAAAAGGAAATTATATCTGTGGTGCAGTTTTATATAATTAGATGTATTAACTTTAGTATAAAATTTGTATGTATGCAGATGTTTTTCAAATTTTTTGTTCATGTTGAAATAATTATCTTTTCTTTCAAATACAGACAACATAGTTTTCTAATAAAATGCTCAATGAAGTTATAATAGGGACACCTACACTTATTAAAATTTAGATTTAAGATCAAATAATATTTCCTTTCATTTTAATTGGCAGTATATTATATAATGTATAATGCTTATACTTCAGTAGTTATTAGTCATCATTGTTGTATATTCACAGAAAATTATATCACTTTGTAGCAACAAGTTAAGTACTTATTTCCTTTTTGTTTATTAATGTAATTTATATGTAATGGAAATTAAAGCAACAAATTGCATTTTAATTTTAATCTATAATTAAGGCTGATATTACCATTATATTTAAGGTTGCTTTGCATTTCTAATGCCTGAGTAGGAATATTTAATGATTCCAATGTGAGTTTAAGTGTATATTCAGATTTTTTAATAGAACGAGTATGTTATATTTATGCATATATTAAAAACTTAATGGACTCCTGTGTTTGCTTGATTTGTCTTTCTCTTTATTTTCTTTCATTTTGTGGGGGTTTATAGAGGGATTTCAGTCAAGCAACATGGCTGCTCTAGGTGGAATACAGACATGCCCTTAGCACACACATTTAATCCCAAACAAGAAAGTTAAAGTTAGTTTTCTGAACTATCAAATATTGAAAAATCAGGCACACACACAATTTTTAAAATCTCTGTTGTTCATTTTAATTTTTGTGTGTGTCTTTCAACTATTTACAATCCCTTTTAATAGTACAACCAGACACACTAAATTGGTTAGAAGAAAATGTGGGGAAGAGCCTAGAACTCATTGGCACAGGAGACAACTTCCTGAAAAGAACACCAACAGCACAGGCTCCAAGATCAACAATAAATAAACGGGACCTCATGAAACTGAAAAGCTTCTGTAAAGCAAAAGATACATTTGTCAGAACAAAATGACAGCCTACACACTGGAAAATTATCTTCACCAACCCTATATCTGATATCCAGAATATAAAAAGAACTAAAGGAGTTAAAAAGCAACAAATCAAGCAATCCAATTAAAAAATGGGGTACAGAGCTAAACAGAGAATTCTCAGTAGAGGAATACAGAATGGCAGAGAAACACTTAAAGAAATGCTCAATGTCCTTAGCCATCAGAGAGATGTAAATCAAAACAACCCTGAGATTTCACCTGAAACCCATCAGAATGGCTAAGATCAAAAACTCAAGTGACAACACATGCTAGAGAGGTTGTGGAGAAAGAGGAACCCTCCTCCATTGCTGGTGGGAATACAAACTTGTACAACCACTTTGCAAATCAATCTGGCACTTTCTCAGACAATTAGGAGTAGTGTTTCCCTAAGATCCAGCTATACCACTCCTGGGCATATATCCAAAAGTTCCTAAAGTACACAAAAAGGACATTTGTTCAACCATGATCATAGCAGCTTTATTCATAATAGCCTGAACCTGGGAACAACCCAAATGTCCCTCAGTTGAGGAATGGATACAGAAATTGTGGTACTTTTACACAATGGAATACTACTCAGCAATTAAAAATGAGGAGATCATGAAATTTGCAGGCAAATGGTGGGACCTAGAAATGATCATCCTGAGTGAGGTATCCCCAAAGCAGAAAGACACACATGGTATATACTCACTTATATAGACCTATAAGATAGGATAAACATTCTGAAGTCTATACACCTAAAGAAGATAAACAAGAAAGAGGACCTGGGGTAAGATGATCAACCCTCACTTAGAAAGACAAATGGAATGGATATTGAATGTATAGGAAAACAAGCAACAGGACAGGAGCCTACCACAAAGGCCTCTGAAAGACTCTACCTAGCAGTGTATCAAAGCAAATATTAAGACTCATAACTAAACCTTCGGCAGAGTACAGGGAATCATATGAAAGAAGGGACAGTTAGTAAGACCTGGAGAGGACAGGAGCTCCACAAGGACCAAAAATATGTGGACACAGGGGTCTTTTATGAGAATGTTTCTCTAACCAAGGACCATGTATGGATATAACCTAGAACCTCTGCTCAGACTTAGCCCATGGTAGCTCAGTATCCAAGAGGGTAGCCTATTAAGGGGAACAGGGACTATCTCTGACATGACTCAATAGCAGCTCTTTATCTCCCCCCTCCCCCAGGGAGAAGCAACCCTGCCAGGACACAGAGGACTTTGCTGCCAGTCTTGGAAAGGGGCAGGGAGGAGATGATGGAGGGAGGGTGGGATTGGGAGGGAATGAGGGAGTGGGATACATTTGGGATATAAAGTTAATAAACTGTAATTAATATTTAAAAAAACAAAAAAGTAAAGACATCTAGGAAAACTGTATTGCCCCTTTTCATACTTTATTATTATTATTATTTTAAGGAAATGTCTTTGTTCATCTCTACACAATCTTTGTCTTACAGCACATTTTATCTATGAATGATGGCATCTCTTCTATGGCTAGTTCATCTTTGTACATTCTTCTACCCTAGCATTAATTGGGCCTCTGAATATTAAGAAAATATATAAATCTAGCAAAAAATCTTTTATTTTATTTTCTAAAGTATACAGTCAAGCTCTACACATCCCTTCCTATGCCCCTTCCCTAGTACCCTGATAGGGGAAGTCCTCCTGTTCTTCCATCTGACCCTAGCCTATCAGGTCTCCTCAGGACTGGCTGCATCCTCTTCTTCTGTGGCCTGGGAAAGGATCTTCCTGGGAGACGCTCATCAATCTCATCACTCCACCATCATCACAGAGTTTGCGAACTTTGTGCTCTTGGACATTTTTGTTGTCCTAGGGTGATGATTTCAGACTTATTCTTGGAAAACAAATGCTTATGTTTTACTTGTAATTTTTAAGGCTTGTAATAAAAGCCTCTTATTTTATTTTTCCTCATTTATTTTATTCACTTTACATCCTTGTAGCCTCTTCCCTCCTCTGTCCCCGTCCTACCCTTTCTCGGTCTCCCTTCCATTTTTCTCAGAAAAGGGGATCTCCCTTTCCCTTCCATCCTAGCTCATCTAGTTGCATCAGGACTGAGCATGTCCTCTTCCTCTGTGGCCTGGCAAGGCAGTCCTGCCAGGGGAAAGTTATCTAAATGCTGGCAAGGGATTTCTTGTCCAAGGCAGTCCCCACTTCCCTTACTAGAGTACCCACTTGAAGCCTAAGCTGTCCATCTGCTACATCTTTGTAGGGTCCTAGGTACTGTTCCTCCATGGTCTTTGTTTGATACTTCAGTCTCATCAAACCCCTCTGGACCTTAGTTAGTAGGCTCTGTTTGTTTGTTTGTTTCTTGTGGAGCTCCTGTCACCTACAGATCTTTTTCTCTTTCCTTCCACTATTCCCCAAGACCCCTAACCAATATTTGCCTGTGAGTCTTAGAATCTATTTTGATTTGCTGCTAGGTGGAGCCCCTTAACTTATAGCAGGGGAAATTTTGAGTCAAAGTTTTTTGAGTGGTTTGGTGTTCCCTATCCTTTACTAGAAGACTAGTCTAGTTATAGGATGTCCTATTCTGTCTCTGTGGTCTCTGCTACTAAGAGTCTCGGCTTAAATACCTCTCATATCCTCCTAGGAGCCTGCCCTGACTTAGGTCTCCAGCTTTTCACAGAGACGGCCCCCTTATCAGTTTCTCTTCTCTCTACAGCCTTCTGTCCTCTTGCCCACACAACATGGACATTTGCTCAACTATGTTCACAGCAGCATTACTCATAATAGCCAGAATCTGGAAATAACCTACATATCCCTCAACCAAAGAACAGATGAAACTCTGACACATTTACACAATAGAATAATACTACTCATCCATTAAAAACAAAGAGATCATGAAATTTGCAGGCAAATGGATGGAACTAGAAAAAATCATCTTGAAAGAGATAACCCAGACCCAGAAAGATGCATATGGTAAGTATTCACTTAGAGATTTCAGCTATATAGTACAGGAGAAGCATACTACAAGGCACAGAAACAAAGGAGGTAAGTAATAAGGAGGACCCATGTAAGGACATATACATCTCACTCAGAAAGAGAGATAAATTAAAAAGGTAATGGTTGAAGAGTGGAAACTGTGTTTTATATATAGATGTTGAATCAAATAATCACATGTCAATTTTTTAACTATGAACATCAGAACATAAATGAGTACTTATTAATATATATCTTAAATACTGTTCTAAATATATGCTTTTCTACTGAAAGGTAGGTATAACATTACATTTCCAATGAAGTGCAAAGTTAGATACACGTACTGGAAGCTTGACAAAAATATATTCCAGACTTTTGATTAAGCACCATTTGTTTGCTTGTTTGTTTATTAAAGTCACTGTTCATTTAAAATAAAGTATGTCAGAAATAATGGACTAATAAAATGCATGCTTTTTATTTTCAGGCAGTTTTTTAAAGATAAAACTATCTTGAATGTTACACAAGTAGTAAAGAATGATATTCATAATAAAATTTACTCCCATAAACACTGAGCATAACATATTGTACAAAGAAAGACAGACATTTCAAAGGGAATATATATTAACCATGAGCTTTTCAAATTCTGATGATGAAAGTCACAAAGAAGAAAAACTAAGAACGCTGACATGTATTTTGGCACTTATTTATAGGGCTGTGTGATATTTCAACAAATGAAGAAAATGAAGCACATGTCCTGCTTTCAACTACACAACCACTGCAAGAAAACACTGGAGAGTCACTGAGCACAGGGAAATATTTGTTGTACATAACACCAAAGCATTGCATACATAGAGTCCAAAACAGCTCTAAGCAGCTTCTGTAGAGTGAGGAAAGCAGTGAATAGACTGAAAAGTCAGATACAGTATGAAGAGTTTCCTTTAGTATGTATCTGACAAGGGGTTAATATGCAGAAGAAAAAAAAAAGAACTGAAAAACCAAAATTTGAGCTGGGAATGTAGACCTGTTGGCACAGTGCCTGCCTACCAGGTATGATGCGCTGGGTTTGAGCACTATTTCCCTGTAAGCCACATTATACGCAGTTATGTTGTGAATTTCAGTCTATCCTGGTCTTTGTGACCTTTATCTCCAAAGACAAAAACAACCATCAAGAGTAGATTCAAATATGTTATTCTACTTTGCCACATTCAGAAAAATTTTGACAAGAAAGAATTCAATAGCAATTGGAAGAAGACACTGAACAGGGCAGCAAAGAGACTCAAAGCTTTTCTCAAGTATAGGAAAACAAGCTCGTTTAAATAGTCTTAATTAAATCAAGAGGAAAACTGTGAGTCTTGATGGGCAAGAATTCAATCAAGCTGTGATAACCAGCTGGGCAAAGGGGCCTGGTACAACTATACAAGGCAAAGTAAAAAGTGTTTAACGGAAGTCTCTCCACTAATGGGAAGGTCTTCCTTCCCTAGGAGGAAAAGAGGGAGAGAAACTGGGACTGGGAAGACGTGAGGAAGAGGGATACAGCCTGGATATAAAGTGCATATAATGTAATAAATAATAAATCAACAAAAGAGGAAAGAAATTCAGTCTATTCAGGAAGAGCATTGCTTCATTCACCAGCTAGACATAAATCAAAGCACGAGAATCTAAAAAATCCCTACTTTCTATACTGATTTTCATGTTTCCTCTTAAAAATCATACTCTTCACTATTATGCATTAATGAAAACTTGGTGTAAGTATAATAGAAAATATAGAAGTAGACATGCTTTTATGGTAGCAGAAGGATCTCTATGGACAGGTTAAAGTTATCAATTAAATAACGATGGGGAATTACAACAAAAATAATTATAGATGTCCTTCTGTTTTTGCAATTTTTAAAATTAATTTATTTTTTATTAATTACAATTGATTCACTTTGTATAGCAGTAGTAGCTCCCTCCCTATTCCCTTCCAATCCCACTCTTCCTCCCTCTTCTCCTCCCATGCCCCTTCCCCAGTCCACTGATAGGGGTGGTCCTCCTCCCCTTCCATCTGGCCCTAGCCTATCTTTCTAACAGAAATTATATCCCAACAACAGACATAATAGCATAGTTTTAAAAGCAGCATTATATGACTTCTTAATGTCTGTCTTTATGACTTTGGGGTAAGCAAAGTTTCCTTAAATATATTTAAAGCATACATAGTAGGAAAATACCCCACAATGTAATTATAATATCATGAAGACTTTTCTCATGTGTAAAAACATCATATATACCACATATCAGCTAGCCAACACAAGTGACTAAAAGAAATGGATCCTAAGGTGATAACCGTTATGTTCTCCCAGACAAAAACTCACAACCAAGAAACTCAGAGTCTTGCCAGATGCCTGCCTGTCATCAAATCTCCACTTCATCCATCAGACCGTGAGACCCAGGATCTGTCCATATTGCTGGGGAAAACTTATTCTAAGTGCCTTATCCCACTTTAAAGGCAACAAGGCTAACAGGCAGGACACCTAGTACACAGGCTGTCTTTCCAAGAAAACAGAGGGCACCAGACTATAGCTCACAAGCAGGACACTTAGAAAAAAATCTGTCACCTAAAACACCAAAAAAACAGACAAAATTAACATTCTCAACTGTGTTTTGAATTTCTACCCTCCTGAACATTGTAAACCTTTCTGATGAAAGAGCAAAAGATGATAGAGTAGGTGTAAAACCAACAAACAAACACCAGGTGCAAACATATCAATGAAGAAATTAGAAACAATATGGAAAACTATTCAACATGGAAACCCAAAATTGCATGTCTCAACCCTCCCCTTATATATCCCATAGTAATGTCCACTAATTAAAATGATGGAGAAACTTCCAAAGGAAGAGTTCAAAGAGGCGATTAAAACTATGACCAAATAACTCAAGATATTGGAAAAATTGTTCTGAGTGAGGTAAACCAGACCAAGACTAATATTCCTTATTTGATCTCATTTGTGGATGCTATCTTTGAGTCTTTAGGTACATGTGCCCGTTCGTAGTATCCATAGAAACCATGACTTAATAAGTAGTTATGGAGAATTATTTCAAGGGAGGAGAGAGATAACCCAGTGGTATGAAAGGTTAAAGGTGAATAATGTAACAGGGAGGTTTTAATGGAATATATGAGAGAATAAAACACTAAGTATATCTCAAAAAAGTCATAGGAAACCCAACTATCACAGAAGCTTTCTAATTATATATGCACACACAAAGGTAAAGAGTTTAAATCATTTTTATTTTTCTACTCCAGTTCCAATCCCTCCCAGTCCCATGCTAACCCTCCAGCAGAAATCATGCCATTGCCTCCTTTTCTATCTTTGACAGTCCTAATGGATAACAAAGAGCTCCCAAACCTTACTTTCCTCGACTCAGCCCATCATGCCAGCCTTCAACCCAATAGCCACTCACTGGAAATACACTAGCTGAACAGACGAGGGCAACAGGTGAGTCAACTCTAAATCCAATCCTCCAATCTCCTCCCAAGTGCTTCAGCAGAATACCAGAAGCAGTCTCCCCTCCCCATGCCCTCATTTTCTGTGGATCCCCACAGACCATCCTCTCCTATCCTTTCTCCCTTGACTAGTCACTTTACTGCATCCTCCACTTCAAGCAGGTACCCTCTGATAACCCATAAGCCATGCCTGCCAAAAAATCAAGCAGACTAGCTACAGATTCCCTTTGCCTGTTTCCCCACCATCACATACACACTCTAGTAGCAAAAACAGCAAGCAAAAAAACAACAAAATTACAGGTATCAGCAATCATTTGTCATTGATATCTCTGAATATAAATGGTCATAAACAATAAAACAACATACACCCATATAACAGTATGGATGTGAAAACAGGATCCAGCTTTCTGCTGCATTAAAGACACACACCTCGATATCAATAAGGCAGATATTATCTCAGGGTAATGGGCTAGGAAAAAAAGGAAAATGATAAAGAATTTAAATGTAATCAATTTATAATGGGACCTCAATGTTCCCCTGGGCCCAAAGATTTAAATAAAGCTGTAGAGTCATGAGTGTGTCATAATTGTAGAGTTATTGAACAGAGAATCCTCAACAGTACAGGCTGTTGGTAGTACTACTGATCATTCTGCAGAACTTGACTATAAGATCCTATTGCTGGGGATAACACATACAAAATTGCAGCACTTAGCCTAATCAAGCTGTTATTCACCTGGAAGCCTCTACTGATCCCCTTTCATGGTGCTGGAAAGTGTTATACTTTCCATTGTAGAAAAAAAGTAATCATCAATTTCATCCTCCATGAAAACTGCAAAGTAAGATAATGACCATCATGTCAAGACAAGCCACTGACATTACAGTGGCTCTAATGCTGTAGGAGTAGACAGAGCCATTTGAGTAGATATAAGACTTATCCTACACATTGAAACCCCCACATCACACCATTGTCAAGACCCATAACTTATGGCTAAATAGTTCATAGGCCATGTTGGAGGACCTATCACTCTCTTTTTAATTTGCTCATGATAACTCTTCATTTTATGTGTAGAACAGGACATTGGCTACCCCTCATCAGAAAAGTTCCATTTTCAGTATATGTTGGTTAGCATAGAGAACCTCAAGTCATCACTGTTCAAGCATTATGACTGTGGAATGCTCATCCATAAATGGAACATCTATATCACAATGCTTCTCCTAAGACAGAGGAATCATTGTGGAAGAAGAAGAAGAAGCAAAAGATTTTATGAGCCCCAGCTGGTGGATAACTACTAGTAAAGAATGTTTCCCAGGTGCAACAGTACAGCTGCACATATATACTCAAAGCAGTTATGACAACAATCAAGAGACCTGTGCAGCCTCAAGCCAGACTAAATCTCAACATAGAGTGTAAAGGTATGCACAACCTTCCACTGTGTTGACCAAAGGAATCTATTGGCGATTCAGAGCTCTTGGGAAAGAATGAGTCCATTTTCTATTAGAATTCAATCATTTTAAATTCAATTACACTCCACTGGAAGATCACACATGCAATAATGCATGATTAGTAGGAATTGAATTTTATGGGGTTTTTAAAGGGAGGGAAGAATATTTGGGAAGACAAGGAAGAAATAATATGGGAGACGGTGAAAATAACAAATACACATTGTATGAAAATTCAAAGAACTGGTAAGAGAAACTGAGAAAAATACTACAGAACATATAATTTAGGGAATTACAAAGGACGTATTCACACACACATATATGAAACATATGAATTTGTAGCGTACAGATTTAACTATTGAAAGCAAAACAAACATGGTCATAAACAAATAAAAATATTGCAAAATGATATGGATAAGCATTTTACACAAGGAAGCCAAAATTCTAATAATGAAAATGTTTCATTCCTAAGCACAGAAATATAAGTCATTCGTTAAGAGTTATTTATGTATAAAAGTTTGTACCACCAAAGGTCATTAAATCATATACACATAAGCATGTGTTATCCATATATAAAAATTTGTACATAGGTCATTAAATCATATGCACACACAGGCATGTGTATTGGTTTAGGTTTTATGATAATTAATGTTTAAGAAAATTAGCAAGAATGGTAGGTTGCTTTTTAGGAACACATCACAGATAGAAAATGCCAGGGAAGAAAGAAATTCAACTGAGGAACTGCTTCCACTATGTTGGTCTGTCAACATATTTGTTGTGCATTGTCATGATTGATGATAAGTATGAGAGCTTCCAGCCCAATGTGGAGTGTGCCACCAATAGGGAAGTGGTCCTTAGTTGTATAAGAAAGCTGGGTCAGTATGAGGCATGGAAAAATACAGTAAGCAATATCTTTTTAAGGACTCATTATTGTCTCCATGTTCCTGTTTTCATTTCCTGCCCTGGCTTCTTTTGATGGGAGACTGTATACTGCAAATAAAAATAAACACTTTTCTCACCAATATTTTTAATTATGGCATATTTTACTACAATAAAAAGCAAACAAGGGAAGCAAGTAAAAAATATTCTTGGCAAAACAATTACGATAATAATCTTAGAAACCTATTTATAATTATCTGGTTGCAATAAATATTTAACTTTAAATGTATCAATCCAAAATTGCACGTTAGGTGCATCTTTTTAAATTTTATCTATCTATCTATCTATCTATCTATCTATCTATCTATCTATCTATCTATCTATCATCTATTTATTACAATTTATTCACTTTGTAGCCGCACTGCAGCCTCATCTCTCATCTCCTCTGGGTTTCACCCACACTCTCTCTTCTCCCCCTATACCCTTTCCCTAGTCCTCTGATAAGGGAGGACTTTCTTCCCTTCTATCTGACCCTAGCCTATTGGGTTTAAGCCTTAAACAAACTTTTCAAATGTGCAAAATTACACATGAACAATTAAATTCATAGCATCATGGCTTTCAAAAGTACAATGTGAAAGGAGTTCATATATTAATTTATGACAGAATTCACCAATAAACATGATCTATTCACTGTAGAGGAAGTTTTTGGTATTGATAATTGCTTCTAATATAAAAGGTAAACTGCACAATTTTTTAGCTTCAACAGAAAGGGGAACTTTGCAGAGTAACATGGCTCTACATATCCAACAGCATGGCTGCTCTTATAACATCTAAAGACCTTCTAGGTCTGTGCCATCTGGCTGGAATGCAGACTTGCTCTTAGTAGACAGTTTAATTCCAGACAATATTGGGAAAGTTAGTTTGTAAAAGGAAGAGCCAATGTATAAAAGTTATATCTAATTGAGAGGCAAACAGAAAGATCTGAAAGATTAGGATGCATCCAAATCTCATATGAAAGAGAAAAGAGAAATTACTTAAGAGAGAGAAACACAGAAGTAGAGGGGGGAAGCAGTTTTACAGGGACAGTTTAATAGAGGCACGTTGAAGAGAAAACAAGCTAGAAGCAGGTAAAAACAGAACTAGGAAAAGAATGAGAAGGCCCAGAAAATTAGAACAGATTTCTAGAGTTAGTTTGAGGTCAAGAACAATTCATTCAGAAGTTGAGAGAACCCAGTTTGAATTATGATCCAGAACAGCTGAATTAAACTAGCCAGCCAGAGGGCAGGAAGGCCTGGAAAAATGTAAGATTATTCAACAGGAAGTCTCAGAGGATGAAAATATTCTAGGCCTAGATTAGCATAGGCCTAAATTAACAGGCAGTAAGCCTCCAAGACTACAATTACAACAGGAGAATAAAATTTAATTTTACAATTCATATGTAATCCAATGTATTATAAGCATGATGAATGAATGTAGAAATTTGCATGGTAAAATTTGGAGCCTTAACATTCTGAAATATTACATCCCAGAGATGAAATATCATAATTCAAAATTTTAGTAATATAAGCAAACAAAAAAATAATTGCTTGGAAATATATATATAATATGTATATAGTGTGTATATTGACATGTATTTTATATTTCATATGTTATAAATTATATGTTATACATTATATTTGCATACACATATCTAAAGTTTTGTAAAAGATAAGTTGATAGAAGTGGTATAAAAATATCTGACCCATGGCACTCAGATTTTATAAAGGCAGGAGAAAAACCCAGAGGATTCTAAGTTCTTATTTTATTAAGGTTTTCATATCCCCATTCTTAATCTGGTATATGACTATGTTGATGTAATATGTTTAATTGTGATTATATTCCATATCTTTTTACAGGAGTATATTCAATGTATCTATAGTATAAATGAAGAAAATGGGTGACCAAAAAAAAAAAAAACCTAAGAAAGTAAATTCAGTTTGGCTATGATAAAGTTTTATTTTTAAACTTTCATGCAACGGAAACTCCCACCTGTTCAGCAACGGTATCCCTTTACTGTGGTCCAAATTATTGACTTGGAGATTACAATTTTTAAACTGTCCATCTCTTTCTTCAAAAGGAGATGACCTGTGAAACAAAAACAAAGAGAGAGAGAGAAATGAGTTCATAATCAGTCTCTAATGATTATACGTAGGTTTCTTTTTTCTTTTTATCTATCTATCTATCATCTATCTATCTACCTGTCTATTTATTTATTACAATTTCTTCACTTTATATCTTGGTTGTAGCCCTGGTCCCTCCTCTCCTCCCAATCTCACCCTTCCTCCCCCATCTCCTCCCATGCTCCTCCCTCAGTCCACTGATAGGAGAGGTCCTCCTTCCCTTCCATCTGACCCTAGTGTATCAGGTCTCCTCAGGACTGGCTGCATTGTCTTCCTCTGTAACTTGGTGAGCTTGCTTCTCCCCCTCAGTAGGAGGTGATCAAAGAGCCAGCCATTGAGTTCATGTCAGAGATAGCTCCTATCCCCATTACTAGGAAACCCATTTAGAGACTGATCTGCCATGGGCTACATCTGTGCAGGGGTTCTAGATTATCTCCATGCATGGTCCTTGGTTGGAGTATCAGTCTCATCAGTGTTTTTGTTTGTTTGTTTTGTTCTGTTTGTTTTGTTTTGTTTTTGGTTCTTTTGCTCTCCTTGTAAAAATCCTGTCCCCTTCAATTATTTCACCTCCCACTTCTTTCATAAGATTCCCTGCACTCTGCCCAAAGTTTTGGCTATGAGTCTCAGCATCTGCTTCCATACCCTGCTCAGCTTCTTTAGGTGTACAGATTTTAGTGTGTTTAGCTTATATTGTATGTCTAATATCCACTTAGAAGTGAATGTATACCATGTGTGTCGTTCTGTTTCTGGGATACCCCACTCAGGATCATCTTTTCTAGTTCCCACCACTTGTCTGCAAATTTCATGCTTTCCTTGTTTTTAATTTCTGAGTATTATTCTATTGTATAAATGTACCACAATTTCTGTATCCATTCCTCCTTTAAGGGACATCTGGGTTGTTGCCAGATTCTGGCTATTACGAGTAAAGCTGCTATGAACTTGGTTGAGCAAATATCCTTGTTATATACTACAGCATTTTCGACATATGCCTAGAAGTGGTATAGCTGGATCTTGAGGTAGCACTATTCCTAATTTTCTGAGAAAGCACCATGTTGTATTATCAATATTTACTATTGATCTATCTTTTAGTAACTCTGTTATTAATCCTAAACAGCTGTATAACCAAATGACCACTCAGAGACTATGTTTTATTTAGTTAACCCAGAACACAATACTGGGCAATAATTACTCCATCCTAAACCTCCAATCCCTCATAGTTTCCTAACATTTAGAGTCACCCATTATAGTTGCTTTTTGGGAAATCATAGGTCCGGTTCATTTTCCACGTTGTTCCAAAACCTCTCCTCCTGCCTCTGCTCTCCCAGCCTCTGCTCTGCCACTTCTCCTCCTCTGCCTCCCACTCCTGCCTGTCCTCTGGCTTCTCCCCTCTCCCTCCTACTCCTTTCTCTCCATTGCTCAACATTGTGGCTTGTTGTTTTATTTTGGTATGTTTACACAAAGTTGAGACAGGTGATGCTTAGAATAAGTATTACAATACAATGTCCATATTGAAACCAGAGAGTGGGGGAGATAAATTAGCATTTGAATGTACAAGGGTAAGTAGTATACATTCCAAAAGAACATTATACCAACAGCGCCAGATTGATTTCCCAAGTGGTTGTGCAAGTTTACATTCCCACCAGCAATGGAGGAGGGTTCCCCTTTCTCCACAACCTCTCCAGCATGTTTTATCTCTTGAGTTTTTGTTCTTAGCAATTCAGATGGACGTAAGGTGAAATTTCAGGGTCGTTTTGATTTGCATTTTCCTGATTACTAAGGACATTGATCATTTTTCTTTTTAGTTTTTTAAATTTTTTTATTTTTTTGTATTAATTAGTTTAATAACTTTGTATTCCAGTTGTAGCCCCTCCCTCTTTTCCTCCGAATTCTACCCTCCCTCTCTCATCTCCTCCCATGCACTTCTCCAAATCCACTGATTTAGAAATTTTGGTACATTTACACAATGGAATACTACACAGTAAGTAAAAACAAGGAAATCATGAAATTTGTAGGCAAATTGTGGGATCTAGAAAAGATCATGCTGAGTAAGGTATTCCCAGAAGCAGAAAGACACACACAGTATATACTCACTTATAAGTGGATATTAGACATAATATAGGATAAACATACTAAAATCTGTACATTTAAAGAAGCTAAGCAAGAAGGAGGACCCTGGTTAAGATGCTCAATCCTTACTCAGAAAGATGTTGAACATTCCTTTCCAGGTCCCACCGTTTGCCTGCAAATTTCATGATTTCCTCTGTTTTTAATTCCTGAGTAGTATTCCATGGTGCAAAAGTACCACAATTTCTCTATCCATTCCTCAACTGAAGGACTTTTGGGTTGTTTCCAGGTTCTGGCTATTACGAATAAAGTAGCTATGAACATAGTTGAGCAAATGTCCTTGTTGTGTACTTGAGCATCTTTTGGATATATGCCTAGGAGGCACACATAGCTGAATCTTGAGGAATCACTATTCCTAATTGTCTAAGAAAGTGTCAAAATAAGTGAGATATCTCAACAGCAGAAAAACACACATGGTATATACTCACTTATATAGACCTATAAGATAGGGTAAATATTCTGAAATCTATACACCTAAAGAAGATAAACAAGAAAGAGAACCTAGGGTGAGATTATCAATTCTCACTTAGAAAGACAAATGGGATGGACATTGGATATAGGAGAAACCAAGTAACAGGACAAGACCCTACCACAGAGGGCCTAGGAAAGACTCTACCTAGCAGTGTATCAAAACAAATATTAAGACACGTAACCACACCTTTGGCAGAGGGCAGGGAATCATACTAAAGAAGGGGGAGTTAGTAAGACCTGGAGAAGATAGGAGCTCCACAAACACCAAACAGATCCTCTCCGAGGGAGGAGCATCCTTGCTAGGCCACAGAAGAGGACATTGCAGCCAGTCCTGAAGAGACCTGATAAGCTAGGGTTAGATGGAAGGGGAAGAAGTCCTCCCTTATCAGTGAACTTGAAAGGGGCAGGGAAGAGGTGAGGGAGGGATGGGGGAAGGTAGGGAGGGAATGCAGGAGGGGGCTGTGGCTGGGATACAAAGCACATAACCTGAGATTAATATAAAATAAAATAAAATGAAGATAAAAAGATGTTGAATATTTTTAATTTCTTCTCTGCCATTCCATATTCCTCTATTTAGGATTCTCTGTTTAGCTCTGTACCTTAAATTTGCCTGTGCATCTCCATTTGGATTTCAGCCCAAGATGCTCTTCCACTCTGCTTTAGTATAATCTTCTTGGCTCTACTTCTCTGTTGTATTTCACCAAGGTAGTCAAATGTGTCTAGTGATTACCTATCAACTACCTATGTAGTAGGGATAGTCTTATGAACAGTGATTAGCATAGTCCTTGATATGTGATGCATACATACATCTTGATTCCTGTATTCCTTGTTTATTTCTGATTTGAATGTTTGAACTAAAATTCTTTGCATCTAAAGCGACCCAGTCAGGTACTTTTTTTTTTTTAAATAAAGGTGCTGTATAAATACTTTAGATGACTTTTTATATTAGGCAAGAAAGTGACATGACTTGGGACTGACCTTCATGAGGTTGTGGGAAACTGTGCTTTGCCTGGCAATAGACATTTATAACTTGTTATTGTCTTAATGTCTTTCCTATTAGTACTTTATTTACCACGCAAAAATATTTCTAGGCAATCCATTTATATGTCTCTATCAATTTCATACAAACATAATTCCCTCTATTTTGTCTATCATCTTTATGATAATGCCAAATATTTGTACACCAGTTTTTGGCAACATCAGTGAGTCATCAAATATATAGTCTGTTTTCTAAGTTGCTCAATAGCTGTTTCAAAATGAGAAAATAAAAATCTAAACCATACTTTTTCTCCTAGATTTATAACAAGACTTTACATTCACAGTGAAGAAAGTATAATTATATATGTATGTAAAATGGACATATATACTTATGAATATATATGTTTAGAAAATATATTTTATTTAAAATAGAATAATAAATCTTTTAAAATGTATTAAAATTATCATTATTTATTTACTATTAAATATGTATTTAAAAGAGCTTCCTAACTCTGTTAGAGCAGAGACTGCATCTCAAGCCCTTTTTTCCTTCTTTTTTTTTTCATGTGGGGGTTCATAATAATCTGTTACAGCCTCTTAACACGTAGGTGACTTGCATGGAATATGTTTTAATTACTCAAATATAAAGCATTATTAATTACTTCTTTAGATAATTCTAATAGGAAGATTATATCAATACATAATATATTTTCCCAGCTCACCAAACTGAAATCACAAATGTGTCAAACCTTTCTTTACCTCAATAAAATCTTTCAAACTTTCAATCTTTAGAAGCAAAGTAACGAATTTCACAGAGGAGCAAAATGGCATGCAGACCTCTGTTGTCTTTTCATCGTGTTTGTGTTATGCTAAATTTACATCAAAGAAACCCTGCTAATTAACTAGATATTTCTGAGATGGGAAGACTTTCCTAAAGTGTGTCTTTTTTTTTGAAGAATGTTAACAGAAAAGAGCTATGAATTACTGCTGTTATCTTTTTCTTTGTGAATTTTCACAGGACTATCAAACAGTGCTAGATCCCTTCAGATAGAGCTTTTAGAGACTGTACTACTATCATTCACTACATGTTGTCTCTACATGCAGAGGGTGAACGGAAGTGCAAATTAAGGTTATGCTCCCTAGTTATAATTACACCCAACCATATCAGCGATAGTCATTTAGCCTTCAGTTTATACCATCTAAAGTAAAGGTCATCACAGTTTGAGCAATCAATCTCAAACAAATTTACATAATACAGTGTTAGATGAAGTCAGACAGTTGTGTGCGTTTGTAACCCCAGTTGTTAACGAAATAGGCTTCCCTGTATTAGCTGCCTGTGAGTTTTGCAACACATATTACCAAAATATATTTACCATTACTTTTGGATTCTTTTAACTAAAAATTATGTAAAAAGAAAGAAGAATTTTCTAAAAACCAGTAACATTGAGGAAAACTACTAACCCTCCTATTTGCACATCTTTTTGAAAAGTATTTTTATTATCAGAGCTATTGAGGTACTTTTACTCTCTACTTCCTATGTCCGTTATAAGTGAATACAACAGCTGTGGTCAACGTTTCATCAAAATATTCATCCAACTTCCGTTAATATTTTAACACATGTTCCTTAACTCTGATGTATTTTCCTTGGAATTCTGTCATATTTTCAGGACCTTCTTTTGGACTCTGAAGTACTTGGTGGAGGGTGGTATGGGTCAGAATCCTGGTCTTTTTTAGAGACTGACAACAGCATTTGTTTATAAAGTGTAGGCCTAAGGATGTTGAAACAAGCTTTTTTAGACTCTGACGGCCATGTCTAAGCAAGGATTTCAAGAGCACTATGTGAACTTTATTTTTAAATTCCATTTTTCATTAGGCTGAACTCAACTTTATGGTCTAAGGCAATATTCTGTTTTCCCTTAGTATCACCAAACACAGTTAAAAATCTGTTTTTTTTTTGTTTTTTTTTTTTTTTTTTGGTCCTTGGATGTGGGATCTCTGCTCATTTTATACAAAGCTGTTCTTCTGCTCTGCTAGACTGAGTTCTAGCAACGGGCTTGAGAGTTTTTTGGTGGGGCAGGCAGCCACATTCTACAACTTTTAACCAGAGCACTGTACTTCTGTGTGTTTCTGCCTATACTACATCAGACTTCACTTCAAGTGCTTTCTATTATATTCAGGAGTTGAACTGCAAGTGTAACTTTTAATGAAATGGTTTTTCTTAATTCAGCCATGGAAAATAAAGATATCCCATTCTTGGA
>CM053759.1:43124571-43143860 GCA_028658305.1 Pachyuromys duprasi | reverse complement strand
GGTTATATCCATACATGGTCCTTGGTTGGAGAAACAGTCTCATAAAAGACCCCTGTGCCCTGATATATTTGGTCCTTGTAGAGCTCCTGTCCTCTCCATGTCATACGAACTCCCCCTTCTTTCATACGATTCCCTGCACTCTGCCAAAGGGTTGGTTATGTGTCTTAATATTTGCTTTGATACACTGCTAGGTAGAGTCTTTCCTAGGCCCTCTCTGGTAGGCTCTTGTCCTGTTGCTTGTTTTCTCCTACATCCAATGTCCATCCCATTTGTCTTTCTAAGTGAGGATTGATCATCTTACCCCAGGTCCTCTTTCTTGTTTATCTTCTTTAGGTGTATAGACTTCAGAATGTTTATCCTATCTTATAGGTCTATATAAGTGAGTATATACCATGTGTGTCCTTCTGCTTTGGGGATACCTCACTCAGGATGATCATTTCCAGGTCCCACCATTTGCCTGCAAGTTTCATGATTTCCTCCTTGATAATTGCTGAGTAGTATTCCATTGTGTAAAATACCATGATTTCTGTATCCATTCCTCAACTGAGGGACATCTGGGTTGTTTCCAGGTTCTGGCTATTACGAATAAAGCAGCTATAAACATGGTTTAGCAAGTATCCTTGTTGTGTACTTGAGCATCTTTTGGAGATATGTCTAGGAATGCTATGGCTGGATCTTGAGGAATCACTATTCTTAATTTTCTACGAAAATGCCAAATTGATTTCCAGAGTGGTTGTACAAGTTTACATTCCAACCAGCATGGACTCAGTGGCCAGCTCTTTAATCACCTCTTACTGATGAGGTAGCCTATGTGGGCCACAGAGAAAGAGGATTCAACAAGTCCTGATGAGACATGACAGGATAGTGTCAGAGAGTAGGGGAGGAGGGCTTCTTCTATCAGTGGACTAAGGGAGGGAAATAGGGAAGGATGAGGAGGGAAAGTAGGACAGGGAGGAGATGGGTGCTACAGCTGGGACACAAAGTAAATAAATTGTAATAAATAATAATAATAATGATAATAATAAATTATACACAGAAATAATCATAGGTTTCTCCTGCTCAGAGGCTGAGGCCAACTGTCTTCTCCTTTTGTTCTCCTCATTGTTCCTTTATTTTTTTATAATTTATTCATTGTATATCCAGATTGTAGCCCTGTCCCTCACCTCCTCCCAGTCGCACCCTCTTTCCCTATTCCTCCCTATTTCCTACTTCTACTCCACTGAAAGGGAGAGTTCTTCTACCCTGTTCTCCCCTGCCATTAGCCCCTAGCTTATCAAGTCTCATCAGGGATGCCTGGATCCTCTTCCTCTGTGTCTTGGCAAGGATGCATTGCCAGAGACAAGTGAGCCAAGAGCAGGCAATTGAGTTCATGACAGACCAGATTCTGCAACCCTTACTCGGTATCCATGTGGAGACTGAGCTGCATATAGGCTACATCTGATCAGGGGGGTTAGGTCCTCTCCCTGCATTGGTGGGTGCATCAGTCACTGTCCAACCTCCTGGGTTCAGATTTTTTTTCACTTTGTTGGTCTCCTTGTGGCACTCCTGTTCCTTCTGTGTAATTTTTTTTTCTGATTTTTTAATTAAATTTGTATTTCTTACATTAATTACATTTTATTTGCTTTGCATCCCAGCTGTAGGCCCCTCCCTCATTCCCTTCCAGTTCTACCCTCCTTTTCTCATCTCCTCCCATGCCCCTCTCTAAGTCTACCAATAAGGGAGGACCACCTCTTCTCCCATCTAACCCTAGCTTATCAGGTCTCATCAGGACTGGCTGCAATGTCCTCCTCTGTATTCTGGCAAGGTTGCTCCTCCCTCGGGGTGGGGTGACAAAGAGCCAGCCACGGAGTTCATGTCAGAGACAGTCCCTGTTCCCCTTACTAGGGAAACCACTTGGACACTGACCTGCCATGGGATACATCTGAGCAGGGGTTCTAGGTTATATCCATGAATGTACTTTGGATGGAGTATCAGTCTCAGAAAATTCCCCTGAGCCCAGATATTTTGGTTCAACCATATTTGTAGTAACTTTATTTGTGATAGCCAGAACCTGGAAAGAACCCAGATGTCCATCAACACACGGATGGATACAGAAATTGTGGTACATTTACACAATGGAATACTACTCAGCAATTAAAAACAAGGATATTATGAAATTTGCAAGCAAACAGTAGGATCTGGAAAAGATCATTGTGAGTGAGGTATCCCAGAATGAGAAAAACACACATGTTATACACTTACTTAAAAGTGAATACTAGACCTATAAGATAGGATAAACATACTAAAATCTGTACACCTAAAGAAGGTAAACAAGAAGGAGGATCTGGGGTAAGATGATCAATCCTCGCTTAGAAAGACAAATGGGATGGACATCAGAAGAAGGAGAAAACAAGAAACAGGACAGTAGACTACTACAGAGGGCCTCTGAAAGACTCTACCTAGCAGTGTATCAAAACAGATGCTGAAACTCATAATCAAACTTTGGGCAAACTGCAGGGAATCATATGAAAGAAGAGGTTGTTAGTAAGACTTGGAAAGGACAGGAGCTCCACAAGGAAAACAACAGAACCAAAATATCTGGCCTCTGTGTCCTTCTATCCCTCCCTTTTCCCATAAGACTCCCTGTGCTCTGCCCAGTGTTGGCTGTGAGTCTCAGCATCTGCTTTGATCCCCTGTTGGGTGGAGCCTTTAGAGAACCTCTATAGTAGGCTCCCATCCTGTTCCCTCTCTTTTGCCCCTTCTGTTGTTTAGTTTTCTTGCCATTCTGAATGAGATTTAAGCATCTTCCCTAGGGTCCTCCTTGTTGTCTTGCTTCTTTAGGTCTGTAGATTTTAGTATGATTATCCTATATTTTATGGCTAATATATCCACTTATAATTTAGTATATGTGTGTCGCTCTGTTTCTGGGTACTTCACCCTGTATTATCTGTTCTAATTCAATCTGGAGTTCAATCCGTTTGCCTTCACATATCATGATTTCCTCCTGTTTAATAGCTGAGTTGTGTTACATTGTGTAAATGTGCCAAAATTTCTGTATCTATTCCTCTGTTGAGGGACATCTAGTTTTTTATTTTGTTTTGTTTTTGTTTTGTTTTTCATTCAAATTCTGGGCTATTACAAATAAAAGTGCTATGAACATAACTGAGCAAATGTCCTTGTTGAATGGTGAGGTTTTTTTTGGGTATATGCCCAGGAGAGGTATAGTGGACCTTGATGTAGCACTACTCCTAATTTTCAGAGAAAGTGCCAGATTTATTTCCAAAGTGGTTGTTCCAAAGGGGGGTTCCCTTTTCTCCAGATCCTCTCCAGCATGTGTTGTCACTTCAACTTTTGATCTTAGTCATTCTGATCGGTTTAAGAGAGAATCTCATAGTCATTTTAATTTGCAAGGAATAATGAGAATAAATTGAATAGTCCTATATCATAATTGTTCCTTTAAAAGACAGTTTCTCTCCCTGCATTTGGAGCTCATTGAACTACCTGGCCAATAAAAATTAGTGTGTTATATGTCTCAACTTTCCCAGGCTTGTGCATATAGTTATACCATCTCAACACCCAGCTTCTATGTGGATGTTTGGCTAACTCTCATGCTCTTTCACACACCCATGACAGGCTGTGTAACAACAATCTCACTGTGTCCCAAAATTAAACCCTTTTAGAACAAAAATTAAGACAAAAAAATCTCATTCAAGTCATAAGAAAAGAACTGATATTTATAAAAGAGAATTTTAAAACTAAAAAGAAAAACTTCTTGAAAACTTGACAAAGAATTTAAAACTCACCAGGGAAGAATTCTACTAATATTATACGTGTATAAACAAGCTGGTGTGAGGGAGCTACTAAAGTGAACGTTCCATTCTGCACTTTTATTTATTGAATGTCATGAAAACTATTTTCTTGCTTCTTCCTCGGTGCTACCTACGAGGTGGCTGCCATTGCTTTTGAGGCAACATGGCTACCCTCCGGCCTCTGGTGAAGCCCAAGATCGTCAAAAAGAGGACCAAGAAGTTCATCAGGCACCAGTCAGACCGATATGTAAAAATTAAGCGAAAATGGCAGAAACCCAGAGGTATCGACAACAGGGTTCAGAGAAGATTCAAGGGCCAGATCCTGATGCCCAACATTGGTTATGGGAGCAACAAGAAAACTAAGCACATGCTGCCTAGCGGCTTCCGGAAGTTTCTGGTCCACAATGTCAAGGAGCTGGAAGTGCTGCCGATGTGCAACAAGTCTTACTGTGCTGAGATTGCTCACAATGTGCCCTCCAAGAACCGGAAAGCCATCGTAGAAAGAGCAGCACAGCTGGCCATCAGAGTCACCAATCACAACGCCAGGCTGCGCAGTGAAGAAAATGAGTAGATGGCTTGTGCTTTGTGTTTGAAATAAAACCACAAAAACTGAAAAAAAAAAAATATTTTCTTTTTTAAAAACAGGAGGACAAACAAATCAAATATCTTATTTCTGGTTAGTACAGAAATGAGGAATAAGTCAGTAAAGACTACAGAATGATGGGGAAAAGGTTTTTTTTGTTTGTTTGTTTTTTGTTTTCTTACAAACAGTTGCTCTGAGGAAACTTCTCTGAGCAGAAACTCTATACGAACAAGGGTGGAGTCAGATATCTGAAGGCAGGTCCTTAGAACAGAGGCATGCAGAGACAATGATGAAAGGTCCTGGCATATTAACTAGCTGTGAAGGTCAGCAAGCAAATCCATTACTCAGACAGGCTAGTAAAGGTTCACAGTGGGCTTTGGAAACCTTCATAAGTACTTTTATAGTATTTTGAGCTAGAAGATAAGGTGGAGATTTAATATATTACAAAGCTACAAGAAATAAAAACAATAAGTAAAGTGTGTTGTATGTAACAAGCACACTTTTTTCTTTCTTTCTTTTTCTTTTTGTAGCCTTGGCTTTTCTTGACTCACTTTGTAGACAAGTCTGGCCTCCAGCTAGTAGAGATTCTTCTTCCTCTGCCTCCCAGAGTGCTACAGGCTGCAGGACCCGCCTCTGCACCTAGCTGAGTCTAAGGCTTTTTTGTTTCTTTGTTTCATTTGTTTGTTTGTTTGTCTTTTTCTTTCTTTTTCTTCTCTTTTTAAAAAAAATTATGACTCCTTAAGATATGTTTTTATGTGTCTGGAAAAGATGACTGGGATTCAAACTGGGGTGATAGTTAATGTGTAATGAAAATATCAGGAAGGGATTTCAGTGGTGTTGACAATAAATGGCTATTCTTTAATTTACACAAAATGTTTTACTGCAGTAAAACTGTATTAATGCTGTAAAGGTAAAACATCCAAAATGATAGTGAAAACATTATGTTTATGAAATATTTTAATTTAAAGTGAAGTCAGCAAAATGCCAACATTAAAATATTATTCAGTTTTGAGTAAATTGTAAAAGAATAATAAAATAAATTACTTTATACCTGAAAGTTAAATTAAATAATTAGTTTGTACTTTAAATATATACATAATACTAGAGTATAAACACATTTAGAGCACTACATTTGAGATCTAAACATACTTAAATGATCTGAAGCTAGGACTAGGTTAAAAATTCTGGACTTTCTCTCATTAGTTGGAAATTGCTCATAAATATTATTTTTTTATCATTAGTTTTGAGGAGAATGTCATCAGTCTGCCTCATGGGATTGATACAAGGACTAATTAGATAATGTTTATGCAACATTTTGAAGATTAAAAGTGTTAAGTATTATTATGATTATTACTTCAGCAGTGACTCATTTGTGTTCCTCAAGGACTTAATCTATTACTTGGCTGACAACATTTCAAATCAGAAAGCCACTGAAGGGAGTTCGACTCTTTAGGAGACTCAGCCTAAAATAGGCTCCTTTGAAACAGTCTCAGTAATCAGAAGTCCTTTAACTATATTTCTCTCAATCCAATCTCTCCCTAGAAGATTACTCAATCAGTTCTCAAGTACTCTAAATTATTTCTCCAGTGATTAATTCATTTTGTCTAATAAATATTTCTTTAGCATAATGCCTATGGAAACAAAATCAGAACTTTTCAAAAGATTTGGAAAGACACTTTTGAGTTCTAAAGATATTATTTAAGAAAATAATACATTTGTTGATTGCATTACTAAATATACATTTTGAAGAAGTTATTCAAACAATTGAGACAGAAACTCTGTCTGTATATTCAATGATGACTGCATCCCAAAATAACTTTCCTCATAGATTCATTCTGTTATTCTAAAACCATATCCTAATTTCATACTGCTTTTAATTCTTTCTCTTTCTCTCATTCTCTTTCACATACACATTTCCCTCTCTTCCATCTCTGTGTGTGTATGTGCATGTGCAATTATATGTGCATTATAGCGATTAATCAATGGCTGCTCTTTGACCCCGTGCCCCTGGAGGGAGGAGCAGCCTTGCTAGGCCACAGAAGAGGACATTGCAGCCAGTCCTGAAGAGATCTAATAAGCTAGAGTTAGATGGAGGGGGAGGAGGTCCTCCCCTGTAAGTGGATTTGGAAAGGGGCAGGGAGGAGATGAGGGAGAGATGAGGAGTATAGAGAGGGACTGCAGGAGGGGTCTATAGCTGGGATACAAAGTACACAATCTGTGATTAATATAAAATAAAAATGTTAAAAATTAAATAAAAATTTAAGACTTCAGGATTTGTGGAAGGTTGCCTTCTTTAATCACTGAGCCGTCTCTGAGGGGGAAATATTGTACAAATGATGTGTTTAAGAACACTTTAAAGCATAAAAAATGAAAAAAGACTATACAAAAAAATTCTGTTCTCATTGCAAAACTGGTAGAAATAATAAAGGCATAATTACTCATCTGTGTAGCATAAGATTATGTAATATTGATAAGATAATGTATTATTGAATAATGACAAAATACAGTTTCAACATATAAGCTATTTTCCTCTTAAAATGACAGAGATTTAATGTAAACAAGTCAGTTAAAAATCAGTTTTTTATAAGGCTATAGGGAAATTGTTTATACTAATGTTTGGGCTGAGTTTTGATGATTAAAGTTAAAATATTAGATAAGGTACTTAGATATGGCCTTCAAAATTACCACCATTCTTTTAACTTCAACTCATAGTTTTTTGTTTCTTTTTTTTTTTTTTTTACACAGTTAACTGAAAATCACATTAAACTTATGTATACATTATGGGCAAGCATTTGGGAAAGGAGTATTTACCCCTCATCTAGTATCATTCTTTTTCTCATGACCTGTTTCATCCCTGAATTCATTTAGTGAAGTTTGTAGAACCTATGGTTACATTTGGGATGCAATATGTTTTACTCTGGTATTCTGTAGTTTTAAAAAATATAGGTCATTTCTTTTCAAATTTTTTTATTAATTATGTAATCAATTTATTACTTTGTATCTCGGCTGTGGCCCCCTCCTTCATCTTCTCCCAATCCCTTCCTCCCTCTTCTCCTCATATGCCCCTCCCCTAGTCCACCTATAGTGGAGGTCCTCTTCCCCTTCTATATGACCCTAAACTATCCCTATCAGATCTCATCATGACTGGCTGTTCTGTCTTCCTCTGTGGCCTGGCAATGCTGTACCCACCAGGGGGAGGTGATCAAAGAGCCAGCCACCAACTTAATGCCAGTGACAGTCCCTGCTCCCTTTACTAGGAAACCACATGGAGATTGAGCTGCCTATGGTCTACATCTGAGCAGGGGTTTCACGGTCCTCTGCCTTTGGGTTGGGGTATCAGTTTTTGTAGGGTCCCCAGAGCCCAAGATTTGTTTTATCTTTTGGTTTCCATTTGGAGCTTCTGTCCCCTCCAGATCTTTCTATCTCCCCCTTTTTCCAGAGTGGATGTAACTCATTTTTAACTGACACTATCTGTTGATAAAATCTAGTTGTACATTGAAATTTAATAGAGAATAGTAGAATTACATCTTTTTCTGTTAGAAAGTTTTATGGATATTAATTTTGAATTTCTGTAGTGAAAAGAAAATGTGACTGGCATGTAAAATTAGAAAATATTTTGATGCTTTATGGAATGAACATTACAAAGCTTGCTATAAAAGCACTAATTTAGAAGAGACCTCCCCTTTCAGTGGACTTGTGGAGGGACATGTGTGGTTAAGGGGGAGGAAAGGTGGGATTGGGAGGCGAGGAGGGTGGGTTTATTGGGGGATACAAAGTGAATAAACTGTAATTAATAAAAATTAAAAGAAAAAACAATAAAAGGTTTGTGAAGCTTTCAGAAATCTAGTCATGCTCTACAATCATATTTTTAATTTTAATCCTTTCAGTGAAATTAGAGAGCCAGTTAGTTAGATGGCTCAAAGGGAAATGACTCTTGGCACCAAATCTGGTTGGTCACTTGAACACAGACTGTGGAAACAAGCTGAATTCTACAAGGTAATTCCTGACCTCCATACTTGTGTAGTGACACGTGCATCCATTTAGATATGTGCTTATATGCTTGTGTTATATGAATAACTTAATTTAATAGAAAAAAATCAGGGAACTAGAAAACAGGAACATAGTATGAAGGACAGAGTTTTTTGGATTAGATTTTATATGTTCAGAATATATTGAATGAAAAATACAATTAAAATTAAAAGAGTACTTCAGTGTCCATACAGGAAAATCTAGTGTTCTACCCCAGCTCCACAGTGAGGATGAGAACCAAGATCAGCAGTCTGCATTACAGAACTGTGCCCTATGGACTCAAGTGATTCTGTTTATTAAGCCTTTCACCCAAGTTTCAGTTTATAAAATTAAAATGACATTTTGTATAAAAATTTAAAAACCCAAAGAGTTTCTCTCTAGTTGGTTGGTTTCTTGAGTGGTTGGTTGGTTGAGTGATAGGTTACTGGATTTTAAGTTGAGTTTTCCATGTGCTGCAGCTAAAAAGGACTTATAATCGTTGTTATAATAGTAACATATAACTAATGTATAATAAAATATAAATATAGAAATATAAATAAAATAAATATGAAGTAAAATATAACTAAGAACAATGATTAGTAGTGGACTTAGTTTGATTTCATATTCTGTGTGGGTAGTGAAGTCAAATGCAGAATCCTAGGTAGCTGGTCACACTATGTATACAGTCAGGATATATGGTTAAATTAGTTCTTGTGCTCATCTTTAGCCATTTTATATAGTCCAGGATCCAACCCTTGAAATGGTGCAACCCATATTATGTATGGGTTTTCCACCTCTGTTAATCAAATCTAGACAATTCTTCAACAATACGTCCAATAGCTTATTTCTATGAGTCTAAATCTCAGCATCTTAACCACTCATATCTTTATTATCCATAAAGTGAAGCCAATGATGATCTGACACTTTAAGCAGTATCTGGGTATAAAGAATTTTATTAATAAAATATGCCAACAAATGTAGGTGGAAAATCCTGTAAAATTAATAACATTTTTCAAAATTTCAACCATGCTGATATGAACTTGAATCTTTCTACATGAAGAATGAAGAGAGTTGTTTTTTTTTTTGTTACCTGGTTAACATTTACTTGGTAGCTCATTTATGATGTCAATATGGGCAAAGTGTAATTTGTAAAGCTTCGTTGATTGTTTCTGGTGTTGTGAACCTGTATAACTAAACAATAAAAGCTTGGGAAGCACAGTGATAGCAATATACCTATAAGTAAATTTTGCTCTTGCCATGGAAACATCAAAATATTTCTTTTGTGAATATGATGTGAGCAGTTTTACTTGTGTTCTTTGCTTCATTCACAGTGGCATTAGAACAACTTAGCTGAGAGTTATAAGGAAATTACCAGTTAACCATTCCTACATAGTGAACTACAACAGAGAGGGGCACCTTTACCCTAAAAATAGAGAGAAATCATAACCTGGGGAAAATGGTAGACCAATGGAAGAGTTTTAATTTGGGAAAAATGTGACTATCTCTATCTGTGTGTGTGTGTATGTCTCTTTCTCTCTCTCCCTTTCTTTCTCCTCTCTCTTTTTCTCTCTTGGCCAAGCAAGTTTAATTATAGTGGCATACTGAATTCATTGATTATATACCAAAGAATTGTATAACTGGATACTTTTTAGAC
Organism: Pachyuromys duprasi; assembly: GCA_028658305.1. Lineage (NCBI taxonomy): Eukaryota > Metazoa > Chordata > Mammalia > Rodentia > Muridae > Pachyuromys > Pachyuromys duprasi. The sequence continues at coordinate 43,133,827 of CM053759.1, read as the reverse complement.
TTTTGGAGCTTTTCAGGGTGTTTTCATAGTAGTTGCTGAGGTTTACATTTCTACCAAGTGTGAAGTCTTTTCTGGGGCCTTCTATAACATTTGCTATCACTTGCTTTTCTAAATTCAGCCATTCCTACTAAAAGTAAGATAACATTTCAAGTCAAAGTATCACTATTCACTATTCAGATGATATGATAATATATATAAGTGACCCCAAACATTCTACCAGAGCACTCCTAGAGCTGATGAACATCTTCAGCAAAGTGGCTGGATAGAAACATATCTCAAAAAAGGAAAGTAGCCCTCTGCATACAAATTATAAAGGGACTAAAAAAGAAATTAGGGGGAAAACACCCTTCACAAAACAATCAGAAATAATATGAAGTATATTGCTGTAACTCGGAACAAGCAAGTGAAAGAGCTGCTTAAAGTCTCTGAAGAAAGAAATTGAAGATGGTTCCAGAAGACTGAAAGAGCTCCCATGCTCATGGATCACAGAATTAACATGGTAAAAGTGCCCATCTTAATAAGAGGAATTCAATGTAATTCCCATTAAAATATTAACACATTTTTTACACACCTTGAAAGAACAATTCTCAACTTCATATGGAAAAAGAAAAAAAATCCAAGAATAACTAAAACAATCCTAGACAATAAAAGATCTTCTGGAGATGTCACCATCCCTGATTTCAAACTGTACTACAGAGTATTAGTAATAAAAACTGCATGGTAATTGGCACAGATACAGACATGTTAATCAATGGAAACAAATCAAAGACCCAGAAATAAACCTACACACAGACAGACAATGTCCAAGAGGATTAAAGACTTCAACATAAAATGGAATCTACTAAATTTAATTGAAGAGAAAGTGAGAGATAGCCTTGAATGCATTGACAGAGGAGACACCTTCCTGAACAGAGCACTAACAGCTAAGATACTAAGATCAAAAATTAAAAAATGGGACTTCATGAAACTGAAAAGCTTCTTTAAAGCTAAGGACAAAACAGCAGCCAAGAAAATTGGAAAAGATCTTCACCAACCCTACATCCAACAGAAATCTAATATCCAAAATATATTTAAAAACTCAAAAATTAGATACCAGCAAACCAAATAACCCACTTAAAATGGCTATTAGAGGTAGTGGAGATGAGTTTTATGCAGGGTGATGAATATGGATCTATTTGCATTCTTCTACATGCACACCTACGCTTAGACCAGCACCACTTGTTGAAGATGCTATCTTTTCCCCAATGTGTAGTTTTGGCTTCTTTGTCCCAAATCAAGTTTCTATAGAGTAAAGCAGAGAATTCTTGACATATGGATCTTGACTAGCAAAGAAACACGTAAAGAAATGTTCAACATCCTTAATCATGGTGGAAATGCAAATCAGAACGACCCTGAGATTCCATCTTATATTTGTCAGGATGGCTATAGTAAAAATCTCAAGTAATAGCACATTTGTTAAGTTGTGGAAAAGGGAACATTCCATCATTTCTGGTTTGGGTGAAAAGTTGTACAGACCTTATGGAAATCAATCTGGCAGTTTTTCATAGAATTGGGAGTAGTTATACCTTAAGACCCGGCTATACCACTCCTAGGCATATACCCAAAATGTGCTCCAATATACCACAGAGACACTTGCTCAACTATGTTCATAGCAGCTGTATTTAATCAAAATAGCCAGAACTGAGATACAACCAATATGTCCCTCAGTTGAAGAATAGATAACGAAAATGTGGTACATTTACACAAAGGAATACTAGTCAGCTATTAAAAACGAAGAAATCTTGAAATTTGCAGGCAAATTAATGGAACTAGAAAAAATATCATTCTGAATGGATCCTGCAGCAATTGGAGCAGGTATGCCCTCTCTGACTCTAATGCCTTCCTTTGGATCCTGCTCCCCTTACTGTGTTGCTTTGCCTGGCTGCAGAGGAAGAGGATGTGCCTAGTTCTGCATCAACTTAGTTTTTCAGGGTGGGTTGGTATCCATGGGGGATTTCCCCCTACTCTAAAGATGAGGAGAAGGGAGAATTCAGGGTAGGGGAGCCCAAGAGAGTACTGGGAGGAAAGGAAAGGGCTAAAATCAAGACATAAGGTGAACACATGAATTACTTTTTTAAAAAGGTGAAACTTTAAAGTAGTTTTAAGCTGGGCAGTCATTGGTGCATGCATGCCTTTAATGCCAGCACTAGGGAGCTATAGGCAAGAGGATCTCTGAGTAGCATACAAGATAAGTTAAAAAATTTTCTACAGTTCTCTTCCCACAAATATATCTTGTATTTTCATTAGTCATTAGAAGTATAAGATGGTATTGAAAAGTCACATTGTAAAAGAAATGGGTAGAGATTTACTCTACATAACTGAGAGCGAAGGAACATAATGTAAAGTATCAAAAATGAGATTTTGCTGTCATTGTGCCACAGATGAAATCCGTTGTATGCATAAAATGAGTCCAATTACAAACACACATTTGGTTTTATTTCAAACACTTGAGTTTACAACTAACTAAAATAATATTCTACTTCAAATTTCTAACAAGATACCTTTTATTTTTATTTATTTTTATGTTTTTAAATTTAATTTTTTATTTTCTTACAATGTATTTACCTGATATCCCCATTGAAGCTCCTCTCTCAACTCCTCCCCGTCCCACTCTCCCACGGTCCCTCCCTCTTCTCTCCTATCCTTTTCTCATAGCCCATTGAAAAGGGGAGTTCTCCTCCTCTGCCATCTGTCCATAGCTTATCAAGTCTCATCAGGATTGCCCTGATCCTCTTCTGCTGTGGCCTGGCAAGACCACACAACTATTGTGTAAAAAAAAAAAACACACACACACAATTTCTGTATCTATTCCTCAGTTGATGGACATCTGGGTTGTTTCCAGGTTCTGGTTATTACAAATAAATCTGCTACAAACATGGTTGAACAAATGTCCTTGTTGTGTACTTGAGCATCTTTTAGATATATGCCCAGGAGTGGTATAGCTGAATCTTGAAGAAGCACTATTCCTAGTTGTCTGAGAAAGCACCCGATTGACTTCCAAAGTGGTTGTACCAGTTTACATTCCCACCAGCAATGGATGAGGGTTCCCCTTTCTCCACAACCTCTCCAACAATACGACTCAGCAATTAAAAATGAGGAAATCATGAAATTTGCAGGCAAATGATGGGATCTAGAAAATACCATTTTGAGTGAGGTATCCCAGAAGGAGAAAAACACATATGGTATATACTCATTTATTTAGACCTATAAGATATGATAAACATACTGAAATCTATACACCTAAAGAAGATAAACAAAAATGCAGACCCGGGGTAAGATGATCAATCCTTACTTAGAAAGACAAATGGGATATAGGAGAAAACAAGTAACAGGACAGAGTCCTACCACAGTGGGCCCCTGAAAGACTCTACCTAGCAGTGTATCAAAGCAGATGCTGAGACTCATAACCAAACCTTTGGCAGATGGCAGGGAATCATATGAAAAAGGGGGAGTTAATATGATCTGGAGAGGATAGGAGATCCACAAGGACCAAATATATCTGGGCACAGCGGTCCTATATGAGACTGTTTCTCCAACCAAGGACCATGGGTGGATATAACCTAGAACCTCTGCTTGCCTGTAGCTCATGGTAGCTCAGTATTCAAGTGGGTACCCTAGTAAAGGAAATAGGGACAATTTGCGACATCAACTCAATGGCGGAGTCTTTGACCTCCACACCCAGCAAGGGAGGAGCAGCCCTCCTAGGACACAGAGTACTTTGCAGCCAGTCCTGAAGAGACCTGATAAACCAGGGCCAGATGAAAGGGGAGGAGGTCCTCCCCTATCAGTGGACTTGAAAGGGGCAGGGAGTAGACAAGGGAGGGAGGGTGGGATTGGGAAGGAATGAGGGAGTGGGATTCACCTGAGATACAGAGTTAATAAAATATAATAAATAATAAAAAAGAAAAAGTAAAAAAAAGACCACACCACCAGGGGCAAGTGAGCAAAGAGCAGACAACTGAGTTCAAGACAGAGACAGCCATGGGCCCCCTAATGGGGAACCCACATGGAGACTGAGCTGCCTATGGGCTACATCTGAGCAGGTGGTCTAGGTCTTCTCCATGCAGGCAAATGGTGGGACCTGGAAAAGATCATCCTGAGTGAGGTATCCCAAAAGCACCTGCTTTGATCCCCTGTTGGGTGGATCCTTTCAGAGGACCCTATATAGTAGACTCCCATCTTGTTTCCTCTCTTCCACAGCTTCTGGTGTCTATTTCATTTGCCATTCTGAGTGAGATAAGCATCCTCCCTATGTCCTCTTAGTTGTTTAGCATTTTAGATCTGCAGTTTTTAGTATGGCTGTCCTATACTATCATATAATATCCACTTATAACTGAGTATATACTGTGAGTGTCTTTCTGCTTCTGGGTATTTCACTCAAGATGATCTTTTCCAGTTCCATCCATTTGCCTGAAAGTTTCATGATTTCCTTGTTTTTAACAGCTTAGTAGTATTCCATTGTGGTAATGTGCCACAATTTCTGTATACATTCTTCAGTTGAGGGACATATGGGTTGCAAACTTCTACAGCTACTTTGGAAATCATTCTGGTGCTTTCTCAGAAAGTTGGGTATAGGATTACCCCAAAGTCCAGCTACACAACTCCTGGGCATATACCTAAAAGATGCCCCACCATTCATCAAGATGTCTTTTAAACAGAAATATTTCATGAAATATGCAAGAATTTGATGTGGTTGCAATGAGAATTTGATTTGAAAATACAGTTATAGTACCAAAATTGAGAGAATGAGAAAAGCTCTGGAGTTCCACATGCACTTGAAATATCTTTAGTCACATCTAATACTGCTTTTAAAATATAATCAAGATACCACCAGACATAACAATGAACATGATACAACCATGTCCGGTACCCCAGAGGTCATCATTCTAAATAAGCATCACAGTCTGAGGATTTACAGTAAAGTTATTCATAATTGCAAACCATAAACATATGCCTATGTGTAATTATCCATTCATGATTTACATATGATAACAATGAGACAGAAAAGAAAAGACCTTAGTGAAGTTGTATATGAAGCTACAGTTACACATAAACAGATCATTTGGGCTTTCTGCTTTCTTCTGTACATATTGCTTTAGAACAAAGGGAAATGTTCCATTCTTACTGAAGTGAGTCTTTTTTTTTCACACTAATTTGTTTATGAGTGTGTGAAACTGGGTGTATATGTATATGTATACATCTGCCATGTCATGCCACAGGCAAGTCAGATGACAGTTCTGAGGAGTCATTTCTCTACTTTCAGAAATCAAACTCAGGTCCTTCTGTTTGGTGGCAAACGCCCTAGTCCACTGAGTCCTTTTGCAAGCCCTAAAATAATAAGAAGTGCTGTTTCACTTCCTTAGATTATTTCCTTTTGTATATGCTCTTGGTCAGAGTGTTACAGAACATAGAGTTGTCCTCGTTTTCAATATTTCTGTTGTTTAAAATTCAGTTAGATGGCCCCATTTTAATTTAACAAAATTCTGAGAGTAATCTAAACTCACTTTTCCCTCAAACATTCTGTGATCTATCAAATTGTGTACTACTATCAAACATTTATTAGTGTGTGTTTTAAGCTCCTACCAGGCACAATAGTACTTCTGTGACTAAATAAATATCCATTTATTTACTCTCCAAATTCTTCAGTTTTAAAATAACCCTAAGGTTTATGATAAAGGAAAATAAAATTGGGTTATTTTGATCATTTTTCTCCAGAGAAGTAGGAAACTAGTCACTTAGAAACAGCATGTTGAAGTACCTTATCATGTAGCCTCTGCTGCTTCTTTTTTATCTTTTGCTTCAAAGCATCATTATTTCTGTAGATTGCAAACTATATGTGACTAAAATTGCCCAGCCATTTTTTTAATGATATACTCATGTAGTCATGCAAACTCTTAGAAAAAGAACAGATTTTAAAAATACATTTAATTTTGGCAGATCTAGCTGCAACTTTCTAGCTGAAATTTAACTTTGACCAGTAATCTATATCTAGCTGGAGAGCTGTCCATCTTTGGAAACATTTCCGGTGTTTTAGATAAGAGAGGAAACAGAACTTGTTTTATTGTTGTTCCTGTCTGGAAAAAAATGAAGAATAGCACAGATCTTTGCTGTTGTGCATGTGTGGACAAAGTTCAAAGAAGTACAGCCTGGCTGGTATTTGCAGAAAGTAGATTTCCAGGAAGCCACTTCAGCTAGTCTCCACATACCCTTATCATTTCAGAAGCCTGGCTGTGTTTGTTCTCTTAAATAGTGGTATAAATCTGTAACAGCTCAGAAACATAGATGTCAAAGCCCAGAAGGCAGCAATGTATTGCTCTGACAGTATGAACAAAAACAACAACATAAAGGTTTGTGCAAAGGATTCTGTGAAGTCTTACAACATCCCCCACAGTCACTCCTCACAAAGCCCACAAGTTTGTGGTCAGAAATGAGTTTATCTAGAGCAAAACCAGTTACTTACTGCTCCCTCAGCTGTTGGTCTGAAATGCTATCAGTAGTTTAGTTTTAATTGCCACTTATGACTGAAATGTTGTAAATCTTAGCAATTCTACTTAAAATTAAATTGCAGATGGGATATTCAGTAATGGAATAATGTATACATGTGTTATAAACTTGTCTACAGATCATCAGACCCAGAACTACTTTCTTTTCTTTTATCTGAAAGATTTTAAAACCAAAATAAGACTCTTGTTTTATTCCCATACTTCAAATAGTAGAAGACACTTGCTTTCAAAGCATAATATGAACTAACTTTATCTTCAATTTCAGCGCTGAAAGAAGCCATTGATAATGGTTAGGTGGGGAAGAAGGAAGACTCTATGGGTTTAAGAATTAACAGACTCTTTAATCAGAACCATTATGAAATTAACACAGTGATGATGAATGGATTGAATTTGGACTTATCATTTGAACACATGGAATGGGAAGTAGTTACTAAGTTTAAATTGAATAACTTGCTAACTGTTAAGGATTTATTGTGTCTTCACTATGTATGTAAATCTATGCTTTTTATATCTATTTTTTGATATCATTTAAGAATTTTATACATAAGTAACATGTTTATGACATTTACATCTTTATGCTTTCTCCAACTCACCTGATGTCACTAACTCCTCAAATTCATTACTTTATGACCTCTTAGTCTATAATTATTACCATGTTATATATATTTGTGTATATGTATAAATTACGCATATGATACATATATAATATGTGATATATAAAATACATATAAATTATATATAGACATATGCATGTGTGTATGTGTGTGAGTATTCCGTGTGTGTCTATATACTCTTGCTTATATGTATATAACTGTGTGCAGTGATGATTACTTTGGACTAGAAAAATCTATAGAAGACTGAATCACCAGTCCTTCTCTCCCTCTTAGTATCTATTAATTGCATGCAGCTTTTAATCTACAGATGGGTCCAAATGTTTGCTTTGGGATGATACCTACTGTTTTATTGGGCATCCATTTTGTCCTAGAGACTTTCTGCTTCTTTTTTTCTGACCTGTTCTTTGTGTTTGCACTTTTTCCTCATCTGACACTCAGGTAGAGAACAAAAGCAACCCATGACCATGGAATTCTGTATTATGGAGTTTTCAAACGAAGCACTTCACAGCAAAGTATCTATTTTTTTCTCTCCACCAAATTCCCATTTTTATTACTTACCTCCATCATAGATTTGACTTTAAAATAGCTAAGTTCTTTCTAGCTGATTGTCTTTCAGCATACTCTATTTTTCCAATATTGTAACTAAACTTAGATTCAAAAATTTCTGCTCACTTTCAGTTATCAAAGGCTACATGATTTGTTCTGTGTGGAAGGGGAAAAATCTCAATGTTTGGAAGGTAGGAATAGGATGGTGTTGAGTATGATTGTGACAGCTATTTAGGAAGAGGGAATTAATATGTTAAATATGTGAAGTGAAATTTTCATAGAATTAATAACAAGCTATAAAACTAAAATCTACTAGGAAACATTAGAGTTCATGATTTGGCAAAATATTCATGGCCTGTCGTATCAGACATTAGAACTGTTCTTAGCAGTCACCACAATGATATGATGTATGCATACATAACTTATTTAAATAATACAGTTTGTGTTCTGTTTGGTGTGATAAAAAAAAAACATGACTAAACAGAGTGGTTGATCAATGGAATCGAATAAAAGACCCTGAAATAAACCCACACATTTATGGACACCTGATCTTTGACAAAGATGCCAAAACCATACAATGGGGAAAAGACAGCATTTTCAACAAATGGTACTGGTCTAACTGGATGACTATATGTAGAAAAATGCAAATAGATCCATACTCATCATCCTGCACAAAACTAAGGTCCAAGTGGATCAAAAACCTCAATATAAAACCAGACACACTAAGCCTGTAAGATGAAAAAGTGGGGAAGAACCATGAACTCATTGGCACAGCAGACAACTTCCTGAACAGAATACCAACAGCACAGGTTCTGAGAGCAACAGCCAATAAATTGGACCTCATGAAACTTAAAAGCTTCAATAAAGCAAAGTACACTGTCTTGAGAACAAAACGACAGCCTACAGATTGGGAAGGGATCTTCACCAACCCTATATCTGACAGAGGGCTAATATCTAGTATATGTAAAGAACTCAAGAAGTTAAAAGGCAAGAAACCAAGTAATCCAATTAAAAAATGGGGCATGGAGCTAAAAAGAGATCTGACTGTAGAGGATTAGAGAATGGCAGAAAAACACTTAAAGAAATGCTCAACGTCCTTAGCCAACAGGGAGATGCAAATCAAAACGACCCTGAGATTTCACCTTACACCTGTCAGAATGTCTAAGATCAAAAACTCTAGTGACAACGCATGCTGGAGAGGTTGTGGAGAAAGAGGAACCCTCAGCCATTGTTGGTGGGAATGCAAACTTGTACAACCACTCTGGAAAGCAATATGGCGCTTTCTTAGACAATTAGGAATAGTGATTCCTCAAGACCCAGCTATACCACTCTTAGGCATATATCCAAAAGATGCTCAAGTACACAACAAGGACATTTGCTCAACTATGTTCGGGGCTGCTTTATTTGTAATAGCCAGAACCTGGAAACAACCCAGATGTCCCTCAGTTGAGGAATGGATACAGAAAATGTAGTACTTTTACACAATGGAATACTACTCAGCAATACAAAAGGAGGAAATCATGAAATTCGCAGGCAAATGGTGGGGCCTGGAAA
>CM053759.1:43101024-43124071 GCA_028658305.1 Pachyuromys duprasi | reverse complement strand
TTTGGCTTCTTTGTCAAAAATCAAGTTTCCATAGGTGTGTGGGTTCATTTCTGGGTCTTCTATTCGGTTCCATTGATCCACAATTCTGTTATTATGCCAATACCATGCAGTTTTTATTACTATTGCTCTGTAGTACAGCTTGAGGTCGGGGATGGAGATACCTCCAGATGATCTATTGTTGTAGAGGATTGTTTTGGAGGGAATCACTATTCCTTATTGTCTAAGAAAGCGCCAAATTGATTTCCAGAGGGGTTGTACAAGTTTGCATTCCCACCAGCAATAGAGGAGGGTTCCCCTTTCTCCACAACCTCTCCAGCATGTGTTGTCACTTGAGTTTTTGATCTTAGACATTCTGACAGGTGTAAGGTGAAATCTCAGGGTCGTTTTGATTTGCGTCTTCCTGATGGCTAAGGACGCTGAGCATTTCTTTAAGTGTTTTTCTGCCATTCTACAATCCTATAGAGAGTTCTCTGTTTAGCTCCATACCCCATGTTTTAAATGGATTAATTGATTTGTTGCTTTTTAACTTCTTGAGTTCTTTATATATACTGGATATTAGCCCTCTGTCAAAAGTAGGATTGGTAAAGATCCTTTCTAGTCTGTAGGCTGTAATTTTCTTTTGATGGCAGTGTCTTTTGCTTTACAGAAACTTTTCAGTTTCATGAGGTCCCATTTATTTATTGTTGATCTTGGAGCCTGTGCTGTTGGTGTTCTGTTCAAGAAGTAGTCTCCTGTGCCAATGACTTCTAGGGTCTTCCCCACTTTTCCTTCTAAACGGTTTAGTGTGTCTGGTTTTATGTTGATGTCTTTGATCCACTTAGACTTTAGTTTTGTGCAGGGTGATAAATACGGATATATTTTCATTTTTGCATATATACATCCAGTTGGACCAGCACCATTTGTTAAAGATGCTTTCTTTTTTCCATTGAATGGTTTTGGCTTATTTGGCAAAAATCAAGTTTCCATAGGTGTGTGGGTTTATATCTGGGTCTTCGATTGGGTTCCATTGATCCACTATTCTGTTTCTATGCCAATACCATGATGTTTTTATTACTATTTCTCTGTAGTACAGCTTGAGGTCAGGGATGGCGATACCTCCAGATCATCTGTTGTTGTACAGGATCATTTTGGAAATTCTGGGGTTTTTTTTGTTGTTGTTGTTTCTCCACATGAAGTTGAGAATTTTTCTTTCAAGGTCTATGAAGAATTATTTTGGTATTTTGATGAGAATTGCATTGAATTTGTAGATTGCTTTTGACAGAATGGCCATTTTCACTATGTTAATCCTACCAATCCATGAGGACAGGAGGTCATTCCATCTTCTGATATCTTCTTCAATTTCTTTCTTCAGAGATTCAAATATGTACTTATTTCTAAGTTTTTATATATTGCAAGGAATCATGTAGTTCTTGTTCAGTTTTTATTTTCACCTTAGAAGGGATTTTATGCATGAGTACTTGTATTTGCACCATGTTTATTCCTCCTCATCCTCCATCCATCACTTTATTTGTTTATGGCTGAACAAGTGATGTGAATGATAACCAATAAGGGCACACTTCCTTGGAAAAGACTGATGATTCCATTCTCAGCACGTACTTATTTCCTTTAACTTTTCATCTAGTGGAGGGATATTTGAACTTTTCATATCTATTCTAGTGTGTGGACTGGTGTTATTATTATATGTGTTAAGCAACCAAGGTAAAGAGTCTGTAATAACAAGGAGACTTTACTAGAATAGAACCTGGTTCTCTGGTTTGTACAATTTTTCCACCCTCTTTGGCAATGTACACTGACCCTTAGGTATTGGGGTTATCCTATAGATGCACTATTTTGGGTGGGCACTGGGTACCTCTTGATATGTATTTTGAACAGTTGTATATCTCTGAAGTAGATTCTGTCTTATACAAAAAAAACAGGCTTCTTTGATGGGACATAAGAACTATATTCACCTATAGATGTAATGTTAGAATATTTAAAACACAATTAGAAGCTTTTGGTTTAAGAAAAGCGTTCACTGATTTCATCATATTCTTTCTCTTACATTGATATTCTTTTTTGCTCTTTCTTTCTCTTCATTCTTACTCTTTCTTTTGTTCTTTCTTTTTCCCTTTCTTTCTTCTTTCTTTCTTCTTTCTCTTTTTGTTCTTTTGCTTCCAACTTTCCTCCCTCTTTCCTTTTGTAGCAGATTCTGGAATCTCTGCTCTGTTCCTCAACAAGGTTGAATATAATGAAAAAGGAGATGCAAACAAAAGTTTCTTCTTCATGCATTTTACTTTTCTCTAAACACTCTCTTACAAACATCATAGCCTAACTAGATCTTCAATATTCTCGAACAGACTAAAGTTATTATTTATAGATTTTTCTCATTGTTCTCATTGGGAATGTTAGACTGAATTATGAAGTTAGTCTTTGCTGAGACATTTATTCAGTACATTCATTATCTTGAAAAGATTCAGTCAACTTGATGCATGTAGTGTTTAGAAGTTGTCAATGCAACATAAGTTTTTTAAAATGTTTATTTTAGACAATTTTGTTCTATGATTATTTTATGATCAGTTGAGCATTTCATGAATATTTATACAGTGTCTTACTATAAAAGAGCAGGTGTAATTGATTTTTTCTCATCAAACAAGTTTTATTTAATGACCTCTCATATGCAAAATGTTCCTCTTAACCGAAGTCATTGTAGGCCTCAAAGAGAAGTTTCCAACTCAAAATCTATATTACCCTTTCTGAAAACTTTTTCTTGTTTAGTTTTGTTTCACATAGCATGCAGCAAAGTTTCAGATCCCATAGAAAATTAGCTTCTTGGGATTCCTGAATGTTATGTGTGATTGCTTTTTCTCTGATTCTCTAAGGTTACAAGCTCTTGATTTTCAGATACACAGTTTTTCTCCAGTATGTACCTAAGCTATTATGTTCATTCTGCAGCTATCAGAAGCACACACCGAGAGTTTGATGTTTGTAGCACTTCATACACTGGTAATGAAAAGAATGTTTTTTCAAAACTGAATTGTTGGATGGATATACTCATTCCTTCTGCATAAATGCTATATTTTCAAAGTAAATCTCACATACATTTATTTATAGCTAATACAATACAACTTTTATGTTTTATGTAAGTGGACAAATTCAATGACTTTGAGTACCTCATTGTATAGATAAATAAAATTAGCAAATACAAAAGAGGACATATCCGTGCTCACAATTTTTATTTATTTAATCACTTTATACCCTGATACACTACCCCTCTCTCCTCTTCTTCCAGTCTTACGCTCATCCCCCCTTCATCTATTCCTCCTTCTCCTTTCTCTCAGAGAAGGGAGAGGCTCCCATGTGGTACCAACCTTCCCATGGCATGTCAAGCGGCAGCATGACTAAACATATCTCTCCCACTGAGGCCTGACAAAACAGCTCAGCTGTGGTTCCAAAGGGGAAAAGAATCCAAAGGCAGTCAAGTGAGTCAGAGATATCCCCTACTTCCAATGTTAGGGGACTCATATGTTGAACAAGCTGAACATCTGGTACTTATTTATAGGGTGTCTAAGTCCAGCCCATGCATGCTTTTTAGTTGGTGGTCCAGTCTCTGTGAACCCCCATGGGCACTGGCTACTTTGCTCTGTAGGTCTTCTTGTGGTGTCCTCGATCCCTCCAGCTTCCTCTTTCCTTTCCCCCAACCTTCCACAAGACTCCCTGAGCATCTTGTTTGGCAGTTGATCTTTGCATCTGTTCTCATCAGTTGCTACAGTAAGCCTCTCAGAAGAAACTTATGTTAGGCTCCTGTCTGCAAACATAGCAGAGTTTCATTAGTAGTGACATGGATTGGCTTTCTCCCATGGGGTTGGTCTCAAGTTGCGCTAGTCATTGCTTTGCCATTCCCTCAATCTCTGTTCCATTTTTATCCCTACACTTCTTATAGATAAAAAAAAAAATTGGATCAAAAGTTTTATAGTGGGTTGGTATAATCCTCCCTCCCCTGGACATTCCACCTGTCTACAGGACATGGTGACTTCAGGCTCTTTAAAGAGTGCTGCTAGTTCTCAGCTAGAGTAGGTTATCCATGTAGACTCCCAAGAATCTTCTGTGTCCCAGAGATGAGCCCTCCCCACATGGAACAAAGGCCCTTGTGGTATAGTGGAGCATCTTTTGGGTACATGCACAGGAATGATATAGCTGGGTCTTAAGGTAGATATTTTCCCAATTTTCTGAGGAACCTCCAGGTTGATTTCCACAGTGGTTGTACAAGTTTCTTTTCATACTAGTAATGGAAGAGTGTTCCCTTTGTTCTTTTAAGGTATTTCAATTATGGCAAAAACAGCAAAAGTTTCAGGGACTTTAATTATTTCACTGATCCATTACAAAATGATGTATACTGTTACTTTTGAGTTACTGAAACATATTTGAACTGTCAAACAAGTTATAAACAACTATATGAATAAACACTTCTGATTATATAGTGTTATTAAATGCTGCACATTATAATGTACCCAAAATTAATTTTGAAAATGCTGTAACTGTATCTGTTTTGTTCTATGTGCCTTGAGTATCTCTTGACACTGTTTCCTTCCATTCTTAGTGTGTGTAAATTGCTTTTTATAAGTTTATTCCTCATTTATTCATATTCAAGACTATGTTTTTTATGTATTTATTTTATTTTATTAGTTCATACTTGTCATTTGATTACTTTAAAAGCATTTCTAATGTTGCCTGGATCAGAACCAATGTATCAACTTATCTTATGCAGACTGTATATGTTAATTATATAGTATTAGCTAATACATTCCTTCTTATGCTGTAACTGTTACCTGAATTAATACCAACGTATCACCTTATCTTATGAAGACTACATGTATTAATTATCTTATATTATTTAATATCTTCCTTTTTAGTCTAAAAAGTATTTATAATTGATGAAAAGTATAGTCTTTTATCTTAGATTTAAAAAATATGAAAAACATACTTCAATAAAAAGTCTTGTGTGCCTCATGAAAAAAAATCCAAAATTCTGAACATGGGATATTTATGAAGAAGCACGGCAACGATTAAGTGATACATTCTTTTTGTATAGAAGGCTCTGTGTGCATCCATTATGGTAAAGACCTGCATAGATTGTAAATTCAGGAAGCGCAGCAGATAGAAAAGAGACCCCACAGTGCTTCAACCAACCCTGGCTGTTAATTGTGTGCTCTAAGTGGCATATTGGGAATCTTAGGAAGCTCCTTTGCCACACAGGCAAAAGAAGATGATTGGAACAATAAGATGCGAGATGAGAAAGTGCTGCTACCCCATGAAGTCAAGTGACAAGAACATTGTGATTGACTGTGTGCAAGGCCACTGTTAAATTGAGCAGAATCAAGACTGACAGAAAACTCTGAGGTTGGCAATCAGTAAGTCACATTTTGTTACATGCACAAGGATCAGAGTATATTTTATGAAACAAATAGTGAAAGGAAAATATGAAGCCTATGGTGGCAAAGGAGAAAAAGTATTATAAAAGTATTTTAGAGTTGAGTTTATCATGCTTTGAGACAATACAGACACAGTATGAATGTTAAGAACAAAAATTCTGTGACAGTGAAAAGGTAGCAGTTAGCATCTCTAGGTAATAAACCTGAAGCTCAAGACTTTGAGTGATCAAGTTCAGCATGTTTTCGTTTGTTTTTTTTTCCTCTTCTCTATCTTTCTTTTTACCCCCCTTTTTGTGACAGAGAGTGCTATTATAGGCACTAACTTCAAACTTACTATGTAGTCAAAGATGATTTTGAATTCCTGGACCTGTGTCTTAGATTTCCCTAAGCCGTTCCTATTGAAGATTTCATGAATTTCAGTACAACTTAAAATATCAGATGGTCAACCATAGAAATAAAGAAAAGTAATATGAAATGATATTCATGTCATTATTTAATCTAATATGGAAGGATTTAAAGGATGTCTATATAAGCTGACAGTGTTATTGCAAGGACATTTTAATAACAACATAAAGAAAAGTCAATGATACACAGCATATGATATTCAGAACATCCACAATGGATTAAAGGTAGTGAGTACAGGACCAGATAATTGTTATTAAGATGGTATTATCCTGAACTTAATAAAACTACAAACCAAGAATTTGGTAATGTACAGATAAAATAATGCATAAATTTTAACAAACCAAAGTTTAGCAAAGTGAAATAATGATGATATACCTTCAGACATCAATGCTTATTCTAGAGATGTAGAAGTAATTTAATATTCAAAAATCAATCGATGCTATCACCTTGTTAAGAGAATGTAGGAGGACAGGACTCTGGCTCAGTAGCAGAATATTTGTCTAGCATTTTGTTCAAGACCTTGGTTTTGAACCTCAGCATCACAAAATAGGATAGAAGAAAGATATGTGAGTATATATATATATATATATATATATATATATGTGTGTGTGTGTGTATATATACATATATATATACATACATATATATAATCCCTTGGGAAAATACAGCATCTTATGAAATATTCTTATCTCTAGTAATAGAACTTTTCTAATTTGATGACCATAAATATGAAATATCTTGAGCTAACAACTAATAATATTTGGTTTAAGCTGATGAATCTACTATCATTGGCTTTGTATTAAAATGTAGCATAGATCCTAAATAGCTCAAATAGACAGCTTAAATATAAAGAAATGTTATGTACATAAAAGTAGGAAACAAAACTTATTCAAAGATAACATATTTATATAGAAAATAGGGATAATAACGATAACTGAAAATTTGTAGTGAATTTAGTAAGATCACAGGATACAAAGTCAAAACATAAAAAATCAATTTAAACCATATTATATATAATTTTAAATGTAAACTAAAAATGTATTTTAAGTACAAAAATACAGGCAGAGAAAAAAATAACACTTATATTCTTTCATATATAAATGGTAAATTTCACAAACAAATGGAACTTATTAAATAGAAAGGACTATGATAGACAGAGGAAGGGACATCAAGGAGGAGGATATGGAGTAAAAGGTTGAAGTAGTTAGGAGTGTGGAAGGAGATTCACTGTATTCACTGATGTCAAATATGTGTGTATATATAAATATCAAAATTATATTCGCTAATGTGTTCAAATGTTATGAAATTTTCAGGTAAATTGATGGAATTGGAAAATATATTCTGAGTTACACTGATATGTAACATATGTCTGGAACTGAACAAAGCATGTTCTGTCCTATATATGGTGCTTATCTTAAAAGCTTACTTTTCTGGGTTTAAATTTGAACACCTGTAGAAGCTAGGGAAAAAGAAAAGAAAAGAACTAATAGAGAAAAGTTGTCTTAAGGAAGTGGAGATAGTAGAAGATAGATAATATAAAAAGAGATGAGAGAATAAAAAAAAGAGAGATGAGAGAATACTGAACATGAAGATATTCAAATGGGCCTGGGAAGTGACAGGGCAGGGAGGAAAATGTAAAAGCCACGTGGAAGCCTGGTACAGTGGTGTATCACGTAATCCCTGCACTCAAGATGGCAGAGGCTGGCAGATCTCTGTGAGTTCTAGGCAGCCTGTTCTACAAAGTGAATCCAGGACAGGCCAGGCTACACAGAGAAGCCCTGTCTCTGGAGAAAAAAAATACAAATAAAAAGAGCCACTTGGAAACCTTCTGCTCTCTAAGCCAATTTAAAGTTTAAGTCAAAAATAAAGTTATAAAGAAGATACTCTGCATGGTAGGATGATGCTATTCCTCCAGTGCCAGGTGTGATGTGCCTCCTCATAATCCATTGATCAGAGGATCTCCACTGAGATTTTCAGAGAGGCCTCAGAGGCACTCAATGCAGGATATTGCCACTTATTTTGGCTGTTTATCACAACTAAATGATAAAACCTTATTCTTGAAGACAGGAAACACCATAGTTGAAAGATACAGAGAAAGCAGAATGAAACTGAACTGTAAGAGTCTTCCCTGCTGATAGATACAGGGGTCTTTTCTGAAACCAATTCTCCAACCATGCATATAACCTGTATCCCCTGTTCAGACGTAGCCTATGGCAGCTCAGCATCCAAGTGAGTTCCCTAGTAAGGGGAACAGGAACTGTCTCTGACTATGAACTCAGTGGCTGGCTCTTTGACTGCCCCCACCCTCACTGAGGGAGGAACATCTTTGGTAGGCTACAGAGGAGGACATTGTACCCAGTCCTGATGAGTCCTGATAAGCTAGGGTCATATGGAAGGGGAGGAGGACCTCCCCTATCAATGGACTTAGAGAGGGGCAGGGAGGAGATGAGGGAGGGAGGGTAGGATTGGGAGGAAGAGGGATACAAAGTAAATAAACTGTAATTAATATAAAAATGAAAAAAAAGAAAAAAAAACAATAACAACAACAAAAAAGCAGCATGGCACATGTAGGAGTAAACTATTTTTTCCTGAACAAGAATGAATATAGGCATGGTACCCTACACCTAGTCAAAAACACATAGGAAACAACCTAGACGTCCCTCAATGGAGGAATGGATACAAAAAGTGTGGTACATTTACACAATGGCATACTGCTCAGCAATTAAACACAAGGAAATTGAGAAATTTGCAGGCAAAAGGTGGGAAGTAGAAAAGATCATCCTGAGTGAGGTAACCCAGAAGCAGAAAGACACAAATGATATATGCTCACTTATAATTGGTTATTATCATATCATACAGTATTAACATATGAAAATCTATAGCCTTGAAGAAGCTAAACAACAAGGAGAACCCAAAGGAAGATGCTTAATCCTCATTCAGAAGAGCAAACAGGATAGACATTGAAAGTAGGAGAAGACAGGGAACAGGACAAGATCCTTCCACAGAGCACCTCTTAAAGACTCTACCCACCAGAATATCGAAGGAGATACTGAGACTCATAGCCAAACTTTGGGCAGAGTGCCAGAATCCTTATAGAAAAAGAGGTTGACAGAAATACCTGGAGGGAAGAGGAACTCCACAAGGAGAACAACAGAGTCAAAATGCCTGGGCCCAAGGGGGCCTGCAGAGACAGATACTCCAACAAAGACCATGCATGGAGAGGACCTCTTGTTCAAAGGAAGCCCATAGGCTATTACGTTTCCAAGTAGGTTCCCTAGTATGGGGTACAGGGGCTGTCCTGCCATATGAACTCAATGGCAGCCTCTTTGATCATCTCCCCATGGCTGGTGCAGCCTTGCCAGGCCACAAGGAAGATGATGCAGCCAACCTTGATGAGAACTGATAAGCTTGGGTCAGATAGAAGAGGAGGAGGTTATTCTCTGTCAGGGGACTAGGGAAAGGGCATAGGGTGAGAAGAGGGAGGATGAGCGGGACTGGAAGGAGACAAGGGTGGGGGGCTGCAGCGGTGATACATAGTGAATAAATTGTAAAAAAGATAAATACAGAGATAAAATTAATTTTTTTCAAAAACACAAAAATGGCATGTGTGTGCCCTAAGTCAGAAAGAAATATTGTTCTTTAGGTATATAACATTAAACTAGAGAAGAAATATTATGCTTATAGCTGTGGACAAATGGGGTCTCTCTGGTCTTTCTGAAAGCTGGACCTCATGAAGAAGACTGGGCTTTTCAACAGCCAGTTATAAAGGAGAGAGAGGTTAATGAAGTCCTACTTCTTCCCATTAAACTCTTCTCCATGGATAGAGACAGTCATTAATTACAGTTCTGTGCCAAAAGATAAACCCACCAGGCTCCAGTGAATAGTCGGTACACAGAGGGTCTCAGCTAAAATCTGTGGGTCACCAAACTGAAAGGAAAGAGGACCTGTTATGTGCTTCATGGGTTTGAGAGTATTAGGGGCTGATAGAGGCAAGTATGATAAACAATGTCCAGAACATATTATAAAATTGTCAAACAAAACATTTAATCAATAAAAATATTCTTAAATGAAAAAGTTATAAAGGATTGAGCTTTAGTATATAAAGTAACATACATAATATTGGATGCCATTATATTAAGAGAAATTGACAGCCACATGAAGAAAAATATTGCCAGATTTCACTAACACATGAAGCTCAAAGTTGGTGTCAAAGAAGTACAGGCTGGAGTACTCCTTTCCAGAACTGGCAATAAGGAGGAAGAGGGCTTAGAGGACACAGAGAACACACGTCACAGGTGTGGGACAGCAGGTGCATTGGAGGAATATTTTCTACTGTTCTGTTGCCAGTATAACTACAAATGGCAATGGATTTATACATAACAGATATTCAGGTTATTTTGAATTTTCCCTATGAAAAGAAATGATGTGTTAAGACATGATAGATACCTAAATCTGTTCCAATAATCATACATTATCTATTGCTACACACATGGATATCTACGACTACTATTCATAAATTAAAAATAATGATGTATTTTAATGAAAACACAAACACAGACTAAATTTATAAAACTTTCAAAGAAAATGGGATTTTGTAGACAATTACATAAATTTATTTAGAATTTTTAAAACTATGAATTATCTAACAAAGAAGTATGTATTAATCATTATGAAAACTGTAACGTCTGCAATGCATGGCAATGCTTGCCTAGCTCTGTTAAGGACTATGCTTCCTTGGGAAATCATATTCGGTCTTTCAGCGACTGGCCTCACTCTCGGCACAACTAGGCTATGAAAAAATATTCATAATTTAATTTCAGGAATCATGAAGAGAAGAATGTAAAGATTTACACATAGAACACAAATTATTATTCATAACAGGTATCAGGTGACTACTTTTGGTTGGTAGTGGTGAGAAATGTTCTTCATGTCTGTATTGGTGGTAGCTGTGTGTGTGTGTGTGTGAATTTTAGGTATAATCATATATTTTGCTTTCATTAAAATGTAAGCTTAACTTACCGTGCCTCGTCAAGGATGGCTGCATTGTCTTCCTCTGTGGCCTGGCAAGACTGCACCTCCAGGGGCAGAGGGAGGTGATCAAAGAGCCTGCCATTGAGTTCATGTCAGGGACAGCCTACCTTACTAGGGAACCTACTCGGAAACGGAGCAGCCATTGGACTTCCTTTGAACAGAGGGTCTAGGTCCTCTCCATGCTTGGTTGTTGGGTAGAGTATTGGTCTCTGCAGGCCTGCCTGAACCCTAGTATTTTGGCTCTGTTGTTCTCCTTGTGAAGTTCCTGACCCCTCCAGGTCTTTCTATCTCCCTCTTCTTCTGTAGGGTTTCTGGCACTCTGCCCAAAGTTTGGCTGCAGTGGGGAGACAAAGTGAATAAATTATAATAAATAAATAAACATAAATAAATATTTTAATGAGAAAAAGCAACATTAAATGAGCTTAATTTAATGTGTACAGAGAGTTCACAGTTTATTAGTAAACCTGCATCCAATGATAGTTTATTCTTCAGAAGAAATCACAGATTATTTTGAATTTTTATTTATTTTTTCTTTTTTGATATTTTTTATTTATTACAATACATTCACTTTTGTATTTTTATAAAACAATACTGCTACTATGCATTTAAAACAAATGCATCCCAAATAAAAAACAAAATATCTTAAGACCCAAATGCAGTTAGAAATAGAGTTAGGAAAAGAAACAAATCCCAAACAGACAGAAGCAATAATTCAACAAACATTTATTCTGTACTTTACCTTGTCTAGGGCACTAAAATAGGTTTTGGGCACACAAACTCCCAAAATAGGTAAATGCCTATGTGCTTGTCATTGATTAAGTTCATGCTAAAAATACCTTTAGAATAAAAAAGTACAGTTTTAATATTTTGTTACTTTGTGTTATACAGAAATATTTAAAGCTTAATAATATATTCTACTGATATGGGGAAAATTGCATATTTAACAAAAGTTTAGCTGTTGAAGTTGTGCAATTATGTTGAATAATAATTAAATCTCATAACTTTCACCATGATGGCAGTTTAGCTTTGAGTGTCTCTTTGCACAATAGCATTAAAAACTAACAAGGCATAAAATTGTGCATGTTGAAAATCAATTTACTGGACAGGGAATCAAAATAAATGATAGGGCTAAGGTGCGGTTCTGCTGGCTTGCTGCTTACATAGCATGTGTTAGGCCCTTACACACGCCCCTGCACTATGCAAGCAAACAAAGAGATGCAGAAGCACTGAACAGAACACAGAAGCCCAAGCCATGAAATTTGCTGAACATGCCTTTTTAAAGATACGCATTAACTTTGTTAAATAAAAATATGGATTATTATAAGAATTAAAAGCTAGGAATGATCATATGTATTCTAAAACTATAATATATAATTCTAAAGAGAAACACTGTTAGTCTTAGGCTACAAACATACAGCATATATTTGTTGTTGAACATTATGCATACAATTGCCATCACTCATTGTGGCAGTCCTGAGTGTCATTTCTTCCTTCTCAGTCTTCTGAAATTGAAATAGATACGTTCCAAGAGATATTCCTTAAGGTCTTCAGCTGGAGAGAGCTGGAAGAATCTATAAACTGCAGTCCATAGACTCAGGGTACTTAAACACTTCAGATTAAAATTTCAAGATAATTGATTCACTTCAGGAAAGCACAGGAGGAAATGAAATTGAGGCTGAATCACAGTAGCTCTTTCCCTTTTCCTTCCTGTCTTCCATTTCTTACACAAACCTCTTTTCCACTCCTCTGTCAATTGTTCTTTCCAGACATTAAACAAAAACAAACAAAAATATGGCAACTGCTTTTTCTCTTTTACATGTCAAAACACTTATTTGATTTATGTAATACAAATTAGAATAGCAGCCAAACTATATGTTTTGTTTATCTGGTTATTCTTGGATAAAGATAAGTATGAGGATTGTCGAGAAATATAAAGAACCTAAAGAAAACATCAACATTACTATATCAGTTCCATTAATTCCAATAAAAATATTAAAAATACTTAAGGGGTGTTACAGTAACTAGGGTTATTTTAAGCCATATCACTTAACTGTATCAGTCAAAGAATATTGCTTCTAAATATAGATCTAATGTGTGCTGACTTCTCCAAAATAAAGATGTCTTAGAGAGTCCAGAATAAAACAGATACAGCCTAGTGTTGTCACATTCAGTAGTGATAAAGAACAAGGCATCTGTACTTCTAATTCCAGTCAATGGCTTCTACTTTCTTGAATGCAAACAGACTGATAGGGTAGGATAATTCCCAGGTTCCCTGTTCTGCTGTTATATCTTAATTCCATGCCCCTTTCAAAATCCACTGGTAGGGGAGATCCTTCTCCCTTTCCATCTGACCCTAGCCGATCAGGTCTCATCAGAACTGGCTGCATCATCTACCTCTGTGGCCTGGCAAGGCTGCTTCCCCATCAGGGGGAGGTGATCAAAGAGCCAACCACTGAGTTCATGTCAGAGACAGTTCCTGTTCCCCTTACTAGGGAACCAGCTCGGAGACTGAACTGCCATAACTACAAAGGTTCTAGGGGTTCTAAGTTATCTCCATGCTTAGTACTTGGTTGGAGTATCAGTCTCAGAAAATCCTGTGCCCAGAATTTTTTGATCTGTTGCTTTTCTTGTGGAGCTCCTGTCCCCTCCAGTTGTTCAGATCTCTCCCTTCTTTCATAAGTTTCCTTCTACTCTGCTCAGAGTTTGTCTATGAGTGTCAACATCTCCTTGATACCTTGATTGGTAAAGTCTTTCAAAGGCTCCACAAGGAGAACAAGAGAACCAAAACAACTGGGCACAGGGGTTTTTTTCTGAGACTGATACTACAAGCAAGGACCATTCATGGAGATAACCTGGAACCCTTGCTCAGACATAGCCCATGATAGCTCAGTATCTTAATAAGTTCCCTAGTAAGGGGAAACAGGGGCTGCCTCTGACATGAACTCAGTCGCTGGCTCTTTGACCATGCCTCCCCCTCCCTGAGGGGGGAGCAGTCTTGCCAGTTCAGAGGAGGACAATGTAGCCAGTCCTGATGAGACCTGAGAAGCTAGGGTCAGATGGAAGGGGAGGAGCCCCCCCCCACACTATCAGACTTAGAGAGGAGCATGGGAGGACATGAGGGATAGTGGGATTGAGAGGGAATGAGGAAGGGGGCTACAGCTGGAATACAAAGTAAGTAAAATGTAATTAATATAAAAAATAAAAATTTAATTAAAAAATCTTTCTATACCTTAAAACATTTTTTCAAATGTTTTAAGAAATGTTTCTAAACAACTTAAGCCTAACTGTGAAACTAGTCTCCAACCCCATCACATACTTGAGAAGGAATAAAGTCATTACATAAGTAGGAAGTGCAGGCAAGCAGCTTCAAAAACTGAGATATGACAAAGACAGTTTATTGTCTGGTCAGTCATCTGTTTTCTCTATATAATATAGTCACATCATCTTCAGCCTTCTAGGCCTGTATATCTGACAGAATCAGGAAATGTGAAGGGCTTTTTTATCCTGTCATCACATATTGGACAACATATTGTCTGTAAAGAGAGCTGGAGAATTTTTGCCCAGTGGCTAGCTTGCCATTAATGAAGCTATCTCCGAAAGGAGCTTTTATGATGCTCATAATTTTATTGAAGCAGACTGGAGGTGTTGCCATGAACTGATATGTCTCCAGTCTAAAGGCCTTAAATTAATAAAAATATAGTTGAGTAAATATCATTGGTGTATGGTTCAGCATCTTTCAGATATATGCCCACGAGTGCTATAGCTGAGTCTTGAGGTAACAGTATTCCTAATTATTCTGAGAAAGCACCAGAATGATTCCCAAGGTGGTTGTAAGAGTTTACATTCCTACCAACAATGGACGAGGGTTCTCAATTCTCCACAACCTCTCCAGCATGTGTTGTCACTTGACTTTATGATATTAGCCATTATGATGGGTGTAAGGTGAAATCTCAGGGTCACTTTGATTTGCATTTCCCTGATGACTAAGGTCATTGAACATTTCTTTAGGTGTTTCTCTGTCATTTGATATTCCTCTGTTGATAATTCTCTGTTTACCTCTTTACCCCGTTTTTTAATTGGATTACTTGATTTGTTGCTTTTTAACTTCTTGAGTTCTTTATACGTTCTGGATATTAGCCCTCTTCCAGATATAGGGTTGGTGAAGATCCTTTCCCAGTCTGTAGGCTGTCATTTTATTCTGATTACAGTGTTCATGGCTTTAGTGTTTCATGAGTTCCTATTTAATGATTGTTGATCTTATAGCCTGTGCTGTTGGTGTTCTTTCAGGAAGTTGTCTCTCGTTCCAAGAATTTCAAGGCTCTTCCCATATATGCTTCTAATAGCTTTAGAGTATCTGGTTTTATGTTGAGGTCTTTGATCGACTTAGAGTTTAGTTTTGTGCAGGATGATAAGTATGGATCTATTTGCATTTTTCTAATCATCCAGTTAGATCAGCACCATTTGTTGAAGGTGCTGCCTTTTTTTCATTGTATGGTTTTGGCTTCTTTGACAAAAATCAAGTGTCCATAGGTGTGTAGATTTCCAGATTTTCAATTCAATTCCATTGATTCACCAGTCTGTTTCTATTCCAGCACCATGCCATTTTCATTACCGTTGTTCTATATAGTAAAGGTTGAGATTAGGGATGGCGCTACCTCCAGATGATCTTTTATTGTACAGGGTTTTATTTTTTTCTGAGTTTTTGTTTTTTTTGTTTTTCTTGGGGAAGATGCTTAATCCTCATTTAGAAGGACAAATAGGATGGACATCAGAAGTGATAGAAAACAAGGAACAAGACAGGAGCCTACCAGAAAGACTCTACCCAGCCAGATATCAAAGCAGATGCTGAGACTCATAGCCAAACTTTGGACAAAGTGCAGGGAAGTTTATGGAAGAAGAGGGATAGAAAAACCTGGAGGGAACAGGACTTTCACAAGGAGACCAACAGAGACAAAAATGTGGCCCCCAGGAGCCCTGCAGAGACTGATGAATTAACCAAGGTCTATGTACAGAGAAGGCCTGCTCATATGTAGTCTAAGGGCAGCTCAGTCCCCATGAGGTTTCCCTAGTAAGGGGAGCAAGGGCAGTCTCCAACATGGACTCAATTGCCTGATCTTTGAACTCTCCCTGGAGAGATGGCCTTGCTAGGACAAGGAGAAAGAGGATCCATACAGTCTTGATGAGGCTTGATGGACTAGGGTAGATAGTAGGGGAGGAGGGTCATGGGTGGGAAGAGGAGGGAGAGTGGGACTGGGAGAAGACGAAGGAGGGAACTACAGCAGGGGTACAAAGTTAATAAATTATAATAAATAACAATAATAGCAAATAAAACTATAAAAACTGGTCATTAATGTTGCTAAGTTCCAATAAAGTCTCTATGAATTAGAAAAAAAAGCAATACAAAAATATATGTATATTTCAACTCTGGTATGAGGTATTGGATCTATAGAACTCACTGGCAAGTGTAAGGTTTACTTTCAGTTCTGTTAAAAGCTTGTCATTCATTTCCCTATATTCAATCAAGAAAATTGATGATAAAGTTTAGTATTATTGACTCATGTTTCATAGTAAATAGTGTATTAAATTTAATGAACAAATATTTATTGTTCCTAGCTTCTCTAAAAAATGTAAATACATATATGACATATTTAGTATAAATTCTTTAAAAAAAAACAGTGAAAGTTTGTGGGAGCTGGAGAGATGGATCAATGGTTCAGTCCCAGCATCAACAGGAAGGTTTATAACTGTTTGTAACTGGAGAGTCCTAAGGATAGTACTCCCTTATTGTGGTTATAATAAATAACTAAACTAATTAAAATTTATTATTTAATAAATTATTTTACTAAAACTTTTTATACCATGTGATTAAAATGCCTATCCCTTATTATCAATATCTCTTTTGATTTTTACTTTAGGATATTTTTTGCATATTACCTGTAAACAAAATACACTGGATTATGGAAGAAATTTTATGTATGTATTTTTTATTTATGTACGAAAGCTATGAGACATGCAATGTTTTCCTCATAAAAATGTATATGATAAAGTATTTGCGTTATATTTAAAGTGAAAGTGAGGACATAAAAATAAAATAAAGAAACTATAAAAGATATACAAATAACTCATGATAAATATCTAATTTTTATTTTTTATATTTGAGGAAACTAATTTTTACCATACAAAACGTAAGCTTGTATTCTTTACATTGATACTGAAAGGATTTGTCCTCTTATTAATAATTTCAAGTGTTTAATTATCTGTATTTGACAGTGTACCATAGTGTGAATAAAAACATGAATAGTTACAGTAGTTCAATTATAATTTGTAGAACTCAATTAGAGTTGATGAAACTGACTAATTAGTTTGCACAATCATCATGCATTTTTGAGCTGAATATTTTGTATAGAAATCGAAGGACAAGTGCAAAGATTTTTGAGAAAAGAAAGAAAAATGGCTACAATTCAAATCTCTTTCAATGTTTACAAGTGAGTATTAATCAGCAACATCCTATAGCTATAGGAAGAACTTACAATCATCTGTCAATACATCTCTTCCAGTGTGGTGAACATACTCTGATAGAAAGAGAGACACCATGGATTCCTGCAGACATCTGTTTAACAATGATATAAAGTGTGAAGGATTGTTGATTAACTATGGAAAAATGTAGGTAGACAGTTGCAAGAAAGGATTGGGGTACAGTGCTAATTTTGGATCCATTTCATTATAAAGGTTATCATGCTACCAGGTTAGATTAATGAATAAAATGGTGTATGGACTATGGAAGGTTCGAAAAGAACAAGTCCAAAGACATGCATTTGAAGGTAAGAAAAAGCCAACAATATCAGAAAGAAAATAAAACTTCAAGAAGTTTTTCTAAAAATTGAAAGTGCAAGAAACGGACTTAGAAAAATTTCAGCTGATGGGATGGAGAGAGGCCTCTTAGAGCACTGGCTGCCCTTCCAGCAGACCTGGCTTGGATTCCCAGTACGCTAATGATCTTTCACAATCATCAGTAACTCCACATCGCAGGAATCCAATGATTTTTCTGGGTTCCACAAGCACCAGACAAGCACATGGTATACAAACAAATATTCAGGGAAACACATATACCCGATAGATAGATAGATAGATAGATAGATAGATAGATAGATAGATAGATAGATAGATAGATAGATAGATAGATAGGTAGGTAGGTAGGTAGATAGATAGATAGATAGATAGATAGATAGATAGATAGATAGATAGATAGATAGATAGATAGATAATAAAATAATTCAGCACAAATTCTGATTTCATGAGAATAAACTAGAGAATTTTTCTTGAACACAGAAGAACTGTCAAGTGATGGTACATTTTAGAAGCAACATTATATCTTAAGAAAATATGTTACATTAAGTGTTATTAGTTCATCAAAGACAATGAAGATCAAGAATTAGCCACTGGATAAGGTGAGAAATACCTCAAAGTAAGAATCACCTACCCGTGTAAAAGTTTCTCCCACTTTCAACACTAAAATTCAATGACTATTTCACCACTGGCAGCTTTTCTGTTTTTCTGTTTTGTAGTTCTGTCCTTTCCAAGACGGTATGAGCCTACAATCAAATAGTATGTATCCTTCTCACAAATATATATATATATATATTTGTATGCATACATATATGTACATATATACATATGTTTTCTCTAAGTATTATTTAATTTGGTGATCCACTTATTTGCTCACTGCATTACATAATTTTATACGGAGATGGATTGCTTCTGTGTTCACTTTTTTTAAGGATACTTGTGTGCTGCCAAATTGTAGCAATTGAGAAAAATGCCACAGGTATTTTCTGTGTATGCATTTAAGCCGCTTGCTAAAATACCAAAGGATACAGTAAAATGTACCATATGCTACATGATAAAACTGTATTGAATTTCCCAAACTATTTTTCCAAAAAATACATGTCATTTTGCATACTCACCAGCAAAATAAAAGAATGCATTTATTTTACATTCTCTCACAATTTTTTTTGGTTTCAATATAGTTGTGATACATAGGTTTGTTGTGTTTCAATGGCCTCTTAATTTGCATTTCCCTAACATCATAAAGCTGAGCTTTTTTTTTCTTTCTCTCTTTCTTTGAACAAGGTGAAAACTTTTATTATCGTTTCAAATGTGTAATGAAAATAATTTAGAGCAGTACCATAAAATCACAGGGTTTTTTTTCCAAAAATGGACTGAAATTAGTGATATTCAGAAAAAAAACAAAACCAATCAAAAGCAGCCAGAAAAGAGGTGGGACAAAAGAGGTGGATAAAAATGAGATTGCCACAGATCAGTTTCCCATCATCCCTCCGTAGTCTGCAGCCACTATTTTGTTTCACACATTAGCTTCAAGCTCAGCACTATTGACTTCTCTTCTCCCGTGGCAGCTTGCATAGCACCTTTTATTGCTACGAGAGAGAGTCCACAGAGAGGAGTCTTCCCAGTCAGGTCTACCTATATTCCTCCAAGTTGTGCCTCCAAAGTGTTTGCTGTCCTCATAATAGGGACTTACCATCAAGTTCTGAGAGACACCCAAAGACAATGGCAATAGCATTTTCTTTTGGGGGGAGCGGTCTCTTGGACCTCTCTAAACAGCACCTTACATAGAGTTTCCCAACGCTTGGCACTGGGGCATTTGTTAGAGAGTTTATGGCATTTTTGCCTCAATTGTCATAATTTTATATAAATTATTCATATATATATATAAACACATGGATTTAACTAAAATAAAAACAATATTCTTTTCCTACAGCTCTTTCATTCATCTTTAGTGTTTTCAATCCTTTCGCCTTTCCTTCTGTCTGTATTGTCCTTCTGCGTACCTGCCTAGATTGACCCTCACTGCCCCCACCTATTTTTTTCATTTCTCACTTTATAGCACCTGTTATCTAACTGCCTTTCTGGAGACCTCTCCATATCATTTTAGTTACTTCTGGTGATGCTCTCCAATTTGAAGATTTAGGACCATAGTCCATAAACAAGGGAAAATATATGCTATTTGTCTTTACGTGTCTGTGTTAGCTCATTCAGCATATTTCTCCAGTTCTAACCATGTACCTACAAATTTCATGATTTCTATTTTTTGAGAATTGAATGAATTTCCACTGTGTATTTAGACTATATTTTCTTTATCCATTCATTAATTAAAGAACATTTGTATTGTATCCAATTATTAGATATTGTGAACACAGAGGTAATGAACATGACAGAGTAAGTATATACGGAATTGAATGTCGAGGCCTTTGGGCATATAATATGGCAGTGCAGGAAGATATTCTTTTAGCTTTGGGGGAAATCCTCCACACTCATTTCCATAGTATATGTACTTATTTGCAATTTCACCAAAAGTGAGCAGGTACTCCCCTTTCCCTAAAAATCAATGTACCTCTAATTGTTCATCCAAGAAGCTCAGTTCCACATTAGCCGGGGCTACTACAAACATCTCGACCTGATTCTTTCTGGAGAGATCATAGAACACAGAGGAGATCCTACTATGATCTATTACCAACCCAGTGAATTTACCAACTGTCTTCTAGCTACCCTTCTTTATTTCAGCTTTATTACTGTGAAGAGAAACCATGACCAAGTCAACTCTTTATTTTTTACACTTTATTCATTTTATATCCCAATTGAAGCCCCCTCCCTCATCTCTTTCTGGTTCCACCTTCCCTCCAACTACCCTCCTTCTCTTCCTCCAACAGAGAGTCTTAGGGATAAAGGGGGCAGGGAAAAAAGGGTCCAGAGTACACAAGAATTCCACAAGTATATCAACAAAACTAAAATATTTGAGCCTAGGGTAACCTGCAGAGACTGATGCACTAACCAAAGACCATGCATGGAGAGGACCCAGACTCCCTGCTCAGATGGAGCCTATAGGTAGCTCAGTCTCCATGTGGGATCCCAAGTAAAGGGAGCAGGGGTTGCCTCTGCCATGAACTCAATTGTCTGCTCTTTGATCAATTACCCCTGGTGATGTGGTCTTGCCAGGCCACAGAAGAAAAGGATTTATGCAGCCCTGATGAAACTTGATAAGGTAGAGTCAGATGGCAGGGGAAGAAAACTCCATCTTGCAAGTCAACCCTTAGAAAGGAAAGCTATTAGAATTGGGGCTTTTTTACAGTTTCAAAGCTTTAATCCATTATCTTCATGGTGGAAAGCATGGCAGCATGCAGGAAGACATGGGTTTGGAGACAGAACTGAGAGTTCTACCTCTTCACCTGAAAGTGGAGGAGTAAGACTGAGTTTGAAACTGGACTGAGGTTGAGCAAAGGAGAGTTCAAAGCCCACCTTGATAGTGAATTGTCACTGTAAAGTATCACAGAAAGTGACAAACTTCCTCTAACAAGGGCACATCTTTTTGGGGTCAAGAATCCACACATGTAAGTCTATGGAGACCATATATACTCATACAAGCTGCCACCTTACCTGTTATATCAACAGAAAATATAGCTCAAACTTTTCATCAAAGAAGTTTCTCTTTAGAGCAAAAAGAGGAGCTCATCATATAAACCCACCAACTAGTCAAAATGCATAAAATAAGTGACATGCAGTGCCCAGGCTCTGTTTCAAATAGTGCCTCTACAAGACATCCCCAATACCTAGGCTCAGAAAACATTGTGGAAGAGAGGATAGAGAGATTGTAAAAGAAGGATGAGAATACTTATGACTAGATTGTGTCTTCCATATATGATAAGAAAGTATACCCATGAACTCTTTTTTTACATGATCATTTTATTTTTTAATTTTAATTTTTATATTAATTACAGTTTATTCACTTTGTATCCCAGCTGTAGCCCCATCCCTCATTCTTTCCCAATCCTACCCTCCCTCTCTCATCTTCTCCCATGCCCCTCTCCAAGTCCAATGATGGGGAGGTCCTCCTCCCCTTCCATCTGACCCTAGCCTATCAGGTATTATCAGGACTGGCTTCATTGTCTTCCTCTGTGGCCTGGTAAGGCTGCACCTCCCAGAAGCATGTGATCAAAGAGCCAGCCTTGAGTTCATGTCAGAGACAGTCCCTGTTCCCCTTACTAGGGAACCCACTTGGACACTGAAATCTTAACATATGGTCACTTGAACAAGACTTGTATAATGACCAGATTAACTGACATTGAATCATAGATGTGATTCATCTCACAAAGACTCACCCTTAGATAAAGAGCTACAGGAAACCTATGGATACTAATATGAGGAAAATCAGTTTTTTTCTTGTTAGATTATCTAATAGAAGGGAGCAGTAATAAATACATATGATTAATATTAAATGGAGTCATATAGATATATAGATATATAAATATGAGAGAGAACCACGAGTTCATAAACTATAGAGAGGGAAAAAGTCAGTAAATGAGAGAAGTGGGAATAGAGAAATTACGAGTTGGAAAGAATACTAACATAGTCCTCAATATGAAAAACTCAAAAAATGATACTTGAATTAAACAGAACTTAATCTAGCAACATTCATCATTGTAATTATGTAAATATTTCTTTAGTAAATATACTATTAGATGAAAATACCGAGATCATTCAGAAAATACATAGAAACAGTCACTCATGGGGGCTGAGGTTTCTTAAATATGTCATCACAAAAACTTGGAAGCCATTTGAAATTCAGACACTTTCTTATAAGTTGTTACTTTGTCTTACAGAAAATATTGGTATTTTTAAATTACAAATCAAGTTCTCTAGATCAATGGTGAAGGACTAGTAACACCAACTTCTTTATCTACACTCCAGGTTTAGCTTCTTTGAGTACAGAGGTAAGTAATTTTTCATTTTTTCATCATAAAACATGAGGATTGAATAATTTCTAATATGATCATTAGGAATATAATAAGAAGCATTAGAATTACCAAGCAGTTATTGTATCTGGAGCCATTGTTAATAAGAAGGCTTATTAGCTTTATGACTCTAGGTAAAGACGGAAAATTAGGAGAGCTAGTTCTTTTGAAATTCAAGACAGCTCAGTTTTGCAGTGTTTATGAGGTTGTAAAAGACAGTATGGAAAAATGCTTGCTTCTATAACTTGAATTCTTTTGGGGGGAATATGCATTATCTTTTAAAATTATTTATTTTTGAAATTATAATACAATTACATGACTTCTCAATTTCCTCCATCTAAAACCCTATCGTTGGGGGAGGTTGTTGAGACTTGGGGAGAACAAGAGCTCCACAAA
>CM053759.1:43069677-43100924 GCA_028658305.1 Pachyuromys duprasi | reverse complement strand
CCCTATTCAGGGAAACAGGGACTGTTTCAGTCATGATCTTGATGGCTGACTCTTTGACCCTCCCCCATACAAGCCGGGGAGTGACAGACTGGCTAGATCCCAGGGGAGGACATTGCAGCCAGCCCTGAGGAGACAGGATAAGCTGGGGTTGGATGGAAGGGAAGGAGGTCCTCCCCTGTTGGTGGACTTGGAGGGGGCGATGAGGAGGGAGATGAGGGAGGGAGTGGGAGGGTAGGAGGGAATAAGGGAGGGGGCTATGCCTGGGATTCAAAGTACCTAACCTGTGATTGAGATAAAAATAAATAAATTTAAAATAAAATAAAATAAAATACAAAAAAACCCTAAAACTAAAAAAGGAAAAGTTAGAATTCAATAAAAAGGAATTACGCTTAAAACTTACAGTGGTTTTAATTATTTCAAATAATAAAGGCATAACAAAAAACTTAAAAAAATAAAATAAAATAAAACCCTATCGTGTCTCTCCTAGCTCTTTTTTCATACACCTAGCATCTTTTTCCTTGATGCAAAGTGAACAAATTGTAATAAATAAAAAAGAAAAAAAGCATACACATACAAGAAACATTATACATACAGAGCATGTTGTATAACTAGAACTCTTATGGAAGACTACCACAGGTAAGGCTCAGAGATGGCGCAATCTTTCCATCCAACAGCCATTATGGACTTTGATCCCATCTGAACCTTAAAGGAACCAGAATCGCCATGGTGACTGCCTTAATTACAGATGAAGCATAATAGGCTTCTCCCTCTGTAGTGTTCTCTGACTTTTCCAATGTCACCATCTCTGTTTCTCAAAGAAGGGCTGGAGAACTTGTCTTCTCTTTTAATTAATTAATATACTTATTTATTCACTTTACATCCAAATCACAGCCCCTCCTTCTCTTTCCCCCCCTCCTTCCCTTTTCTCCTTATCATCCTCCTTTACTCTTTAAAGGGGAGACCCTCCCACCAACCCACCACAGCACATCAAGTCACATCAAGACTGAGCATATCCTCTTCTGCTGTGGCCTGGAAAGGCATCCCCATCAGTGGGAAGTGATCAAAAAGCCTATGAGGAATAACAACATATTACATGAAAATGACTCCCAAGCACTTTGCAAACATGAATTGTATGCAAATACAAATTTTATAACCCTCTGAGCATTTTCATAGATTGCTTTACTAGATGGACATATTTACCTAGCCTCTCAAAAAACTTTGTGGTGTGTATCAAATTCTCATGAACATTTTTGTTATTATTATTTTAAACTCCTATCATTTTTTAATTATAGAAGGAAGTTGAGTTAGTGTCATATAAAATGCTTTTCTTTGTGTATCTATTGTTCTAATTTTTATTCATCTCTAACTAGACTTCAAGTTACCCTAGGTTTTACCCCTTGATGTTTCATATAAGAAATTATTTTCTATTGGAACCCATATGTCTATAGATGAGTGCCAAATAACTCTTCTTTCCCATGAGGGTATAAGCTGCCTCAGATTCTTAAAGATACAGGAAGGGAAACTCCTAGTAGAGGAAACTTGATATTTGGAAGGGTTAAATACTGGAGTCTACAAAATGAGATCCGCAGTTATTCCTTTCTACTGAGAGGTATCAAGTTCCGTCTAAAAGAAGCATGGTTGCTTCTCCCTCACCAGTCCTACCTTTAGATTTCACCATTCTCTTCTTCTGTCTTCATCTTGTCCTGCTCTGGTTCTTTACCAAAGGAAAAGTTTAATTTTGGTTTTGAGTCCTTGTTAAGATCTCTGTTATCTCTCTTAATGAAGGAAATTCCATTGCAGACCATGAGGTCTCTGAGGAGGGAACATCTGAATTTACAGACAGACAAAAAGAGAATAGAAACCAGTAGCCTCTCATCTATAAGTTTTGGTAAAGATTTTATTTAATTAATTTTTTCAGTTTCTGCTAATTTTTTTTATAATTGCTGTGGTTTAAATGATCGCTGTGTATTTATTTAATACCAGTCAATTTGCATATATGTGTTTTGAGAATTTTTTTCCAAGTCTGTGGCTATCCTTTAATAGCATTACTATCATTTGTAATGAAGAAGCTTTTAATAAGAATGATCTTCAACTTACTATTTTTCATGAATTATGTATTAGTTATATCAAAATATTTCTAAATTCAAGATCATGTATATATTTATATATGCTGTTTTTTCCTCATACTTTTAGAGTCTATTTTTTTTTTACTTTAAGTCAGTCTATTTTGAGCAAATTTTGTAAAATATATAGTGTCAATATCTTGATTAACTTCATGCGTATGTTAGTTGATTGTTGGTGTGGATATCTAGTTGAATACCACAAAGACATCTTATGATCATATTCAGGAAAAATAGATATCCATTAATTTGAAAATTAAACATCCATAAAGCCTATTAGCTTATGGAATGGTCTGATTTCCCTTGTAACATACTGGCTTCATTTATTAAACTTCCTGACTGACTTATTCACAGAAGAATCTGAAAATTCCTCACTCTATATTTAATATGCAATATGATTCTTTAATCATTTAGAAAAACACTCTGGCATATTAAAATCAATGCAGCATCGTATTTCCTCTATGTCATCTTCATCTTTTCAGACATGAAGAACTTTATTGGTACGTGTTCTTTGTAGCTAGGCGTGGTTCTGTAAATAATTGACCAGTAGACTAGGATTGTCCATCAAATCTCTAAAAAGATGCTTCATGTTCTTTTCCCCCACATTTTGCCAAACGCAACCATAAAGTATAAAGACTTAGCACACTGATGAGCCATGAGAGAAGACCTTCCTGGGTCACTGAAGCCGTGTGAAACAGAACAGCAAAGCCATTCTAGAAACTTATCTGAACTCTAGCCAAACAAACAAAGATAAAAACAAACTTTAATTTATTTTGAGTTCCTATTTATAGTGTTCACCTTAAGTATAACAAAGCTGCCATTCTACTTCAACTGTTTTTTTTTTAAGAGAAGTGAAACTATGGTTTAATGTTATTGTTAAAGAAATTAAAATGCTTATAGAAGCAGTAATATTTGTTTCTAGGGTTATTATTTTCTCTGTTGATGGAGTAATTTTGTTAGTATTTTATATTCTACTTAGTATCTTTCTCTTTAATTTTCTCATTTAGCATTTGTTTTTCTAGGAAACAGGTAGTTCACAAATGACATCAAAGTATTTGTTTTCTTTTCTTAAAAAGATTATTATTAAAGATTATTAAAGAAGTAAGTTAGTGTAGTGTGGAATAAAAATTGTTCATATTCATCAATATATATTCTTCACTATAAATTTATAGTTTTTCCACAAAACCAAAACTGAATGGTTGTGAAGGACTGTTTCCCTACAAGGAATCTGTTTCTTGAGAAGAGAAAGTACAAGCATTAGTGAAACTTAGAGATACCAAGAGAATTAGCAATCAAGTAGTTCTGCTTCTCTTCAATTTCATTAAAGAGGTGAAAGGACTTCAGAGTTCATAAGACACTAAAATTAATGATGCATCCTAATTAAGTAAATGTTCGGTTTGCTTTCTTGATTATACACTATTTTTAAAATGTGCAAAAAGAAAAGGATCAAATTGCTTCATGCCACTCTCTCATTAAAATATACTCTCTACCCAGTCTGTCATTCTCTTGTCTCATTTTAGATCTCTCTCTCTCATATTTCTTTGTATGTGAAAGCATTTTAATTATTTTAATTTTTTACAGTTTATTCAATTTATATCCCAACTGTAGCCCTCTCCCTCATTTCCTCCGAGTACAACCCTCCCTTCCCATCCCCCATCTTCCTCCCCTAAGCTACTGAAATGGGGAGTCCTCCTCTCCTATCATCTGACCCTAGCCTATCAAGTCTCATCAGGGCTGCCTAGGTCCACTTCCTCTGTGGTCTGGCAAGGCTGCCCCACCAGGGGGAAGTGATCAAGCAGCTGGCAACAGA
Organism: Pachyuromys duprasi; assembly: GCA_028658305.1. Lineage (NCBI taxonomy): Eukaryota > Metazoa > Chordata > Mammalia > Rodentia > Muridae > Pachyuromys > Pachyuromys duprasi. The sequence continues at coordinate 43,096,994 of CM053759.1, read as the reverse complement.
GTCCATGTCAGAGTCAGCCCCTGCTACTCTTCCTAGGGAACCCACAAGGAGACTGAGTTGCCAATGGGCCACCCTCTTGTCTGGGTCTTCTCCTTGCATGGTCCTTGGTTGGTAGATAAGTCTCTGCAGGCCATCCAGGCTCAGATATGTTGGCTTTCTTGATCTCCCTGTGAAGCTCCTGTCCCCTTCGTGTCCTTCTATCCATCTCTACTCCCTTCTTTCATAAGACTACATGAGCTCTGCCCAAAGTTTGACTATGAGTCTCACCATCTGCTTCCATCCCCTGCTGGGTGGAGTCTTTCGGGGTATATCTATGATAGGCTTCTGTCCTGTTTCTTTTTTTCCATTCTTTCCTGTGTCTATCCTGTTTACTATTCTGACTGAGAATTAAGCATCCTCCCTAGGGTCCTTCTTGTCATTTAGCTTCTTTAGGTATGTGGATTTTAGTATAGTTATCCTATATTATATGGCTAATATGCACTTATACATAAGTACTTACCTTTTGTGTATTTTTTTCTTTTGAATTACCTCACCCAAGATCTTTTCTAGGTCCATCTATTTGCCTGCAAATTTCATGAATTCCTTGTTTTTATTAGCTGAGCAGTATTCCATTGTGTAAATGAACCACAATTTCTGTATACATTCTCAGATAAAGGGGCATCTAGGCTGTTTCCAGATTCTGACTATTATGAATAAAGCTGCTTTGAACATAGTTGAGCAAATGCCATTGTTGCACTATGGAGCATATTTTGGGTATATGCCCAAGGGTTCTATAGCTAGGTTTGAGATAACACTATCTCCATTTCTTAGAGAAAGTGCCAGGTCTCAAGCTTTAATATAGAATAACAGTAATAAAAACTGCATGTATCTGGCATAGAAACAGACTGGTAGATCAAGGGAATTGAGTAGAAGATCCAGAAATAAACCCACACACCTACAGACAAGTGATTTTTGACAAAGAAGCCAAAACCATACAAAGAAAAAAATCACAGATTCTTCTACAAATGGTGCTGGTCTTTCTGGATGTCTACATGTAAAAACTGCAAATAGATCCATATTTATCATCCTTTACAAAGTAAAGTCCAAATGGATTAAAGACCTCAATATAAAACCAGACACAATAAATCTATTAGAAGAAAACTTGAGAAAAAGCCTTGAATTCCTTGCTACAGTAGACAGCTTTCTGAACAGAACACCAACAGGTAATGTTCTAAGATTAAAAAAAAATTAATTAATGGGACGTCATGAAACTGAAAAGATTCTGTAAAGCAAAGGACACTGTCCACAGAACAAAACAACAGCCTACAGCGTGGCAAAAGCTCTTCACCAAACTTACACCTATCAGAAGTCTAATATCCATAATATATAAAGAACTCTTTCTGCTTCTGGGATACCTCACACAGGATGATCTTTTATATATCCCACTATGTGCCTGCAAAATTCATGATTTCCTTATTTTTAATTGCTGAGTATTATTCCATTGTGTAAATGTACCACAATTTCTGTATCCATTCATCTGTTGGTGGACATCTGGGTTGTTTCCAGGTTCTGGCTATTACAAATAAAACTGCTACAAACATGGTTAAACAAATGTTCTTGAGCATGTTTTGGACATATGCCTAGGAGTGGTATAGCTGGAGCTCGAGGAAGCACTATTCCTAATTGTCTGAGAAAGCACCAGATTGATTTCCAAAGTGGTTGTACAAGTTTCCACTCCCACCAGCAATGGAGGAGGGTTCCCCTTTCTCCACAGCTTCGCCAGCAAATGTGGTTGCTTGAGTTTTGATCATAGCCACTCTGATAGGTGTAAGGTAAAATCTCAGGGTTATTTTGATTTGCATCTCCCTGACGGCTAAGGACGTTGAGTATTTCTTTAAGTGTTTCTCTGCCATTTTATATTCCTCTATAGAGAAATCTCTGTTTAGCTCCATTTTTTAATTTGGCATATACTCACTTATAAGTGGATACTAGACCTATAAAGATAGGATTGACATACTAAAATCTGTATACATAAAGAAGCTAAACAAGAAGGAGGACCCCAGGTAAGAGGATCAATCCCCACTTAGAAAGACAAAGGGAAAGGACATTGGTAGAAGGAGAAAACAATAAACAGGACAAGAGCCTACCACTGAGGGCCTCTGAAAGACTCTATCTAGCAGTGTATCAAAGCAGATGCTGAGATTCGTAACTAAACTTTGGGCAGAGTGCAGGGAATCATATGAAAGAAGAGGTAGTTAGTAAGAAATGGAGAGTACAGGAGCTCAACAAGGAGAGCAACAGAACCAAAATATCTGGTCTCAGGGGTATTTTCTGAGATTGATACTACAACCAAAGTACATTCATGGATATAACCAAGAATGCCTGCTCAGATGTAGCCCATAACAGCTCAGTGCCCAAGTGGCTATCCTAGTAAGGGGAACAGGGACTGTCTCTGACATGAACTCAGTGGCTAGCTCTCTGACCACCCTCCCTGAGGGAGGAGCAGCCTTTCCAGACAATAGAGGAGGACATTGCAGCCAGTCCTGGTGAGACCTGATAGGCTAGAGTCAGATGGAAGTGGAGGTGGTTCTCCCCTATAGGTGGACTTGGAGAGGGGCATGGGAGGAGATGAGAGAGAGAAGGTGGGATTGGGAGGGAATGAGGAAGGGGGCTACAGCTGGGATGCAAAGTGAATAAAATGTAATTAATGTATAAAAATTAAAAAATAATTTAAAAAATTTAAAAGTATATAAATAACTCAAGAAATTAAAAACCAACAAGCCAAATAAGCTGATTAAAATGGGGTACAGAGCTAACTAGAGAATTCCCAACAGAGGAATATCAAATGATTGAGAACCACTTAAAGAAGTTCTCAGTGTACCTACTCATAAGGAAAATGCAAATCAGAAGTACCTTGAGATTCCACCTCACACCCATCAGAATGGTGAAGATCAATAACTCATGTGTCAACACATGCTGGAGAGGATGTGGGGAAAGAGGAATCCTCCTCCACTGCGGGTGGGAATGTAAACTTGTACAAACAATTTGAAAATCTTTTATATTTCTTAAATCTCAGCAGCTTTCTGTGCCTAGTGCCCTTTCATCATACTTGGATTGGCTTTCTCCATCTAGTTTTCAATTAATTGAGCATGATTCTCTCCTTCTCCCTTTTCTCCCGCCCCCCCCTCACATAATAACATATTTCTCTTCTGTAGTGATACTATCTTGGTCATGAATTAAGTTTTATGATAAGTTGTATATTTGAAATAAATTCTTGCAATCATAGATAGTCTGAACTATTCAGATTATTTGTAGAAAATAGTGTGATTTCTTTCCTTTCAATACCTAAATAGGTGCATTGTTTCTAGAAACTATAAAGAAGACCTATTTCCTTTCCTTTTCCAATTCCAGAAGGTTCTCATCCAGAATGACCTGGTTTATGTAACTCCAAAATAACTGCAGTCATTATTCTTCTCTTACTATTATTTCTTGTTCATACCTTGCATCCTCTTTTTTTGAGATCTGTAATTATAAACAATATGACCTACACATCACAAGGTGCATAATTATAAAGTTATTTTTGTCAAGAAATACAACATTTACATTTATAAGTGGTAGGGAATATCAGACATATTTGTATTATTCCCTGTGTAATGAATACATTTAATACAGAATTAATGAATAGTTTTTGTAGATAAGTTACTAATATAATGATTTGACAAAATAATATTTGTTTATCTTATAAACTCCAAATAGCAGAATTATTATATATGCTAGTTTTATAATTCAGATCATTATATCACAACATTAGTTATCACCAAAAATATTTCTGAAAAGCAAATGAATAATTTTACATATATAACATGCTAATGTAATTAACAAAATCACTTAAAATTAATATTTCCATCCTAATTCTTCTTCTCTTTTCTACTGGAAGAAATGCAGTATGGTGAAAAAGGGAACCAAGTATGGGCTGAAGAGTTTGTGCACTGACTAAGAGTGAATATTGTTATTACAGGGGACCTGAGCTCTGTTACCAGTACCAGTGTCTGGTGGGACACAAAGACCTGAGGCTCTAGTTCCAGAGCTATCCAAGGCACTTGGTCACTGGCTTGCTCATGCCAGTGCATGCATGCACACACACATACACACACACACACACACAAAGAGATTAAAAATAAATAAGTAGAAAAATAAAAAATAAAAATTTGGTGACATCTCAGTGCTTTATTTTTTGAGATTATAATGTAATTGTCACATTTCTCTATTTAAAAACTCCAATATATCCTATCTTGCTCTGTTTTTCAAAATCATCTCTCCTCTTTTCATTAGTTGTTATTGCATGAATACATTATCCTGTATATAAATATATATATTTATAAAAATAAAGCACTTAGTCTGTATAATGTTACGTGTATGTGTATATTCATGGCTGACCTTTATTATTAGATAAGAAACTGGTGTGCTCCTCCCTGGGGAAGACTATTGCTCCTCTTATCGGCGGTCCTCAGGTGCCTGGAGTTGTAAAAGGTCAAAGCCTACTGGCTTTCACTGTTCAAATTGGCATATCTAGTGGTCTTGTTGTAGACTGGCTTCACTGTGCAATTCAAAAATTAAAATAAATTTTCCAGTTTAATTTTGGAGAAAAATAAAATATTGTAATATAATGATCTGTATTAGAAAACTACTTTATATAAACTTACTCTTGGAAGGCCAGTCACTGTAGACTGTGGTCAATGAATTAAGGAAGGACACTTCTCATCTGCCCTACAGTCTCTAGTCTTTCTACCTTGCCTTATTCTTTTGGTTTTTTTGTTTTTGTTTTTGTTTTTGTTTTTTACCTCCCTCCAGCATCATGGGAAAGGCTGTGTAAGTACAGTCTAAGGCTTCTATCTGAAACCAGAAAGTAGACCTTAAACCCTCTCCAGTAACCACATTTACAGACAACTTCACCAGAAGTGTTTTAGTCCAGAGAAGAAAAATAAAGTTCTGTTTTCTGCGCCATCCAACATATGATATTTTATCACAACAGCCTGAAAAGACAGATTAAAACAGAAGTTAATAACTGATCTTCAATTCCCTTATACCCCACTGCTCCATTTTCAAATAAGCATACTATTTTCTTCAAAGCATGGTAAAAGAGATCAAGTTGATTAACAAGCCTAGTAACACATTTATTGTTGACATAGAGTTGATTGTGAGCACTGTCATTTCTAACAGATTTGGGGTCAATGGGTCAATATATAACAAATATTGTAAAAATATTTTTAAATAGAATGATTTATTTAGTACTTAGTTTCAGACTTCCAAAAAAACATTTATTGAGCTTTTCTTCCTCTCTCTGGAGTACTGTGCTGAATAATAAGAATATAAAGTGAGGGAGATGAAAACAACATGAAAAAAATAACCAAACTGTGATTTTTTTTCAATGGGAAAACAGTAGTTGACAGAATGTTATCTGAAATGCATGTAAAGAGTTGGTATTGAGCACACAAACATGTACAGTAATACAAACTCTACTCAACAAATGTTTCTAGCAACATTTCCATAAGTCATAAATAATGCTTTCAGCTTAAATATTTTAATTTGGTAAGGGAATTGCATTGGCATTTAAAAAGGTTTAGAGTTTATTTTTGTTGGTTTTGTTGTTGTTGTTTCTATATAATTCATAAAGAACATTTGTCAAATAGATTTTGATGCTCACCTTCACATTAGGTTTGCTGTATAAATAAAAAAAAACAAATACTTGAATAAATACTCAAAGGTTGACATATATGAAAGATTGAAGTAAATTTTTATGGTTTTCTGCTTTTCAGAAAATAGAGCATTTTTAAATGACTAGGGTTTTGTTTCTTCATCATAAATTGGATTTTAGTATTATTTTGACAGAATGTGTTTTGTTCTGCATGTTTCCATAATAAAAAATTCAGAACATATCTTTTATGTGAGGATTATTAGATTGCGGTTCTCTTTGCAATAGTCCAGTTTTCTATGTAGATTAGAAGTTTAAGAAGCAAATCAGATGTGACATAGAGTATTATATTTAAAGTAGTTAGATCTTCCAGAGATTACAGTGTGAGGGGAAAATAGTCTAAAGACAATACAAGACATGTACAGATAGAAAGAAAGGCACTTGTGATAAATCATCATTACGCTGTTAAATATTTCTTCATTGTGCAGGGTGTGGAGGAGGGTCTATAGGGTTAAGTTGGAGTAGAAATTGAATTAGTAGCTTCCTAAAAGTTCTGACACAGCTGGCTGCAACTTATTATTCTTCATAGTGAGTTCCCACCCTTCCATACACTCTCTATCTTAATCTGAAATGATACCCTCTGTAAAAACTACTAAAGGATTTCTCTGGTATAGAATTCACCAGCTGAAAGCCTAGAAAAGAACATTTCAAATCCCTTAGATAACTAGTTGTCATATGCTGATAATAAGCATGTCACCTTGCAGTTCTTAACTTCTTCATCAATATGAGAGGACAAACTAAATTATTTTCATAACCGGCTAGTTCTAAGACATTTTTTACTTGAGATTCAAATGCAGTGAGTCAGTTCGTTCACAACATATTGATCTTATGAAATTAAATGTGAAGATTTCTATACACAGAGGTACTAAAGAAACTTTGGACACCTTTAACAGGAAAGCTCTGAAGACAAAATAAACACAGCAAGGAGACTAAAGTGAATAATTTTCAATATCTTAATGAGTACAAATATGCATGCATAAATTTGTGTCAAAATGGATTCTTCATAAGCAAGCATATATATACTCTTCCTTAATGGTCTCATATATTTACATTTTTATTATAAATTAAATTTAATATTAAAAGTAACTTAAAGCATCTAGATATTTTTCATTACAAGTAAATTACAAGATGATTTCCTTAAGAAAATTACTTTGAGGGGACTGGTTAGACAGCTCAGTGGAGTGAATACTTGCCACCAAGCTCAAAAGCTGAAGTCAATCCTGGAAATCTGTATGCTGAAAGAAAGAAATGGCTTCTCGTGTGGACCATGCACAGGAGCTTGTGAGAACGCGCACAGGCATTCAAGTACTCATGCGCATGCATACACACACACACACACACACACACACACACATACACACACACACTGTTGGTTTGTTGAGCTAGGCTGACCTTGATCATATAGTCCTCCTGCCTCAGTTGTAGTCTGGTGCAGTTACAGAATACAAGAGTTATCACTGTGGATGGCTACAAAACAAAATTTGTTTCAATGTCCAATGTAAGTCACATTGGGTCCCCCATCTAAACAGTCAGTCAGGGGAGTGCCTTGAACATTTTATGGTCCTCAGGGAAAGAAGGTACAGTCTTTATATGCCACAGCTGTTAAGTTGTATTGGTAATGAACATATTTCAAGACATAAGAGGAAGATAGAAAGACCTGGAGGGGATAGGAACTCCACAAGGAGACCAACAATGCCAAAATGTTTGTAGTCATAAGGCCCTGCATATACTCCAACCAAAGACTATGCATGGACAGGACCTGGGCCACCTGCTCAGAGCAAGCCCATAGGCTGCTCAGTTTCCAAGTGGCTTACCTAGTAAGGGGGATGGGCTGTCTCCGACACGAACTCAGTGGCTGGCTCATTGGTTACCTCCCTCTGGGGGTACAGCCTTGCCAAGCTACAGAAGATGATGCAGCCAGACTTGATGAGACCTGATAGGCTAGGGTCAAATAGAAGACAAGGAGGTCCTCTCCTATCAGTGGATTAAGGATGGGGCATAGGAGGAGAAGAGGAAGGGTGGGTGGGACTGGGAGGAGATGAGGACAGGGGCTACAGCAGGGATATAAACTGAATAAATTATTATATTTTTATATTAATTACATTTTATTTACTTTGTGTCCCAGCTGTAGTTCCCTCCCTCTTCCGACCCCATCCTACCCTCCCTCCTTGTGCCTCATGTCCTCCTTGCCCCTCTCTAAGTCCACTGATAGGGGAGTTCATCATTCCCTTCCTTCTGACCCTAGATTATAGGTCTCACCAGGACTGGCTGCAATGTCCTCTGTGACCTAGCTAGGCTGCTCCTCCCATAGGGAGCCTGGGGAGGTCAAGGAGCTAGCCATAGAGTTCATGCCAGAGACACTCCCTGTTCTTCTTACTAGGTTAACCCCCTTGGAAACTAAGCTGACATGGGCTACATCTGAGCAGGGGTTCTAGGTTATATCCATGCATGGTCCCGAGTTGGAGAATCAGTTTCAGGCAAGCCCATGTGCCCAGTATATTTGGTCCTTGTGAAGCTCCTGTTCTCTCCAGGTCTTACTAACTCTCTCTTCTTTCATATGATTCCCAGAACTCTGCCCAAAGTTTGGCCATGAGTCTCAGCATCTGCTTTGACACACTCACTCCTATGTAGAGTCTTTCAGAGGCCCTCTATGGTAGGCTCCTGTCCTGCTTCTCGTTTTCTCCTACTTCCAATATCCATCCCATTTGTCTTTCTAAGTAAGGATTGATTTTCTTACCCTCGTTCTTCCTTCTTGTTTAGCTTCTTTAAGGGTGCAGATTTTAGAAAAAAAAAAAAAAAGAAGCAAATAAGGAAAAAAAATCCACAGTATTTTTACTAGGGAAGAAGAATATGATGATAACAAAAAGATATTTGCTAATATTAATTCATATACTGTGTTTAGCATTTTATGTTGTGTAGAGAATTTATTAGGTATGCCATTTGAGAGTTTGATTTAATTTGTGACCCTATTCATGTATTCATATTGTTTTATCAAATTAAAACCAAAACATCAGATACAAACAATTCTCAGAAATATTCTGAAATCACAGAGAACTGAGTCTGTTGGCACTGTTAAAAAATTAAAAAGAAACATAGTCCTAAACTTTCAATCAAAGAAACATTTTGAAAAAGTAAGCTGCACTTGACTTCAGAAAATAAAGTTGAAAATTAAAAAAAATAAACTGAATAAATTGAAATAAATAAGTAAATGGGAAAAAGATGTTGGTGCTTTTTCTGTGGAGTCAGGACCTCTTAGCAGAAATTTTCAGTCTCTGTAATAATCACAGACGCACACCAAAACCATCTACCATCTCATTGGAAAGTGAGTCACCAAAGGAAAGCATCTACTTGCTCACAGCTCTCAGGGCAGTTTGCCTCCTGAAAAGAGAAAGTCATGTCAGAAAATCCACTAAATTTTTGCCTTTGACAGTCTTGGCTGTAATAAACACTAGAGGTCCTTGAGCACAAACATATTAGGATTTGCTTCTGTTGTATGATACATAGCTCTCTTTCCTTCTCTGCATTACAGTATTGATTTCTACAATGCTGATTATCAAAAAATTGTTTTTAAGCAATGGAATTCTAGTGTACATTTCTGCTGAGGCTTAAGTCCTCTTTTTGGCAATAGCCCTATATATTTGCACCAAGTAGCTTATCTTTTACTAGTGAAGTTTGGAGATAAAGTGTTATACCAATACTAGCAATAGAGAAAAACATTAATATAAATATTTTGCCAATGAAATGTATTTTGTAATTCAAAATTTCAATGCATTCATATTTGATAGCCTTTTGGGACCTTTAGAACCCTAATAGTCGGTGTGTGCTTGGAATCCAAATTCACATAAATTTCAAGGCTTGTTATTCTTCACGTTTAGCAGAATAGAATAGCAGAACCATTAAGAGCTGTCCAGTTTCTTCACAAGTTTGGGCATGCCCTCTCTTCAAGATCAGCATGAACTGACGGGGTTCCCTAGACTCTTGGCAAACCCCGTGGCTTTATCATGATCAGCAAAAATTCACTTGTGATAATATTCATTAGCGTCATATACAGGAATTGAAACTAAGATGCTTACTTACTAAATGTGAAAAGAGAATCATTGTTAGTAAGATGGAGTTAGTAAGAAAGAGTATTAGTTTTAAAACATAGCTAGTGTTCTCAAAGTATAAACATGGGCTACTAACCCAAAAGTCATTTTGTTTCCAGAAAAGAAAGAGTTAAAAGCAATGGGATCCCTAAATACACCTCAAGACAGCAAAGATTACCTTACCTGTGAGTGTTTTTATACCTTAAGTTGTTGATATTGTTTCCAAAGTTCCCTCCCCTCTTCAAATTCACAGTTGAGGGCTTCTACTGTCCCAGGAAAGAGGAAAAGAAAATTTCCACTGACCCAGCTCCTCCGTGATTTACATACAGAGAGGAAATAAATGAATGGAGTGGGGGATGGGTCACTGAAAAGCAATGTGTTGCCTTTTCAACCACAGAAAAAAAGATTACTTACCATGAACATTTTTATCCCTGGCAAATGCTTAGCCCTTCTATCATTCAACAACTCAGTTTCTGCAACAAATAATCTATTTCCAGGTTAACATCTCTTCCTATTTCTAAAACGACAGATGCATAATTTGTAAGCTTCAGCTAGCCTGAGTTGAAGTCCAAGGCTAATAACTCCCCTACCTGACTGCACTCTCTCCACACCTTCTGGATCATTCAGAGACTCTTTAAAGATGGGCACTCAGAATCTTCCCAAAGAAAAGCTTTTGAGCACTGAGGTGATGTTCATTCCATGGTAAAATAGATAGATAGGTGGGTAGGTAGGTAGGTAGGTAGGTAGATCAGTTACAGTGTTATCCAGCCTCTCAATCAGTTTCCCAGTGGCAGTAGGTTTCCGAGAGAAAAGAGGGAAAAAGAAGAGGGCAGAAGCAAGGCAGGAAGCTGGGAAAGAAAGATAGAGGAATAGGTTTAGGGAGAGAGTAGGATGGGGGGGTGGTGCGGGACGAAGTGGGTCACAGAAAGGAAAAGGGAGAAAAGATCAGGCTAATCTTACCCAATCGATCCGGTGATCAGGTGATCAGCTTATGCGGTATCCTGATAAGAAAATGGCAATGCAATCCACAGCAAAGCTATTTCTCTACTTTAGCTCTGTAACTGCAGGAATCAAACACAAGGCAAACAGGGCACAGGCAGTCAATCATGCGCCCGTGCGACCCCTCCCCCAAGGGACCAGGGACTGCCGTAAAAATCTAGCAATAGTGTAAGGTTTTGGCGCTGGGGACTCAGGACTGAAAGCAATTGCCTTAAACACAGGCAGCATGATTTCACGAGGAAGTGGGACCTAGGAGGGCTGCTGCCGCCTTTAGCATCCCATCACCCACTTCTGCGTCCCCTTGCTAACCCTCCAAAGCATAGCGCCCTGTAAAACTCCGTGGTACTAGGACCTTCCACCATTCATCTCCCAGCCCCTGTCACGGCAAAAAATCGCTGACGATATTTTCAACGCAGTGGGACCGGTCCTGCTGGTTTATTTGGGGTGTGTGTCATGTCAGGCTTTCTTAGTAAGCCTCTGTCCGTTTCTGCAAGAGAAAGGGTTTCACGGAACTGCTAGTGAAATGCACTGATGGAATACTATTAATCCTAATGATAATAACGTTCCCAGCGCAGGTAAACTCTGAAAAGAATTGCGAGGGGGAAGATCCTGCAGGATTTCCGAAGCCGTGCTTTCCTGAATTCTCATTGGATCTTCCCCAGCAGCCTAAATCATTGCTGCTCTCTGACGATGATGACTACTGCCTAGCCCTCTAGTTGTCTATTCCGTGTCTTGAAGACATCCTTTTACTTCTCTTTGCAGAACTGTCTGTGATACGCATCCTGTTCTTTTGGGTTACCCAGCTTTTGTCTTTGCTCACAGTGTCGGGGCATGCACCCGAGGATCATCAAAGAAAAAGTCCCTACTGCTACCCATCCTCAGTAAAAAGCACCTCTTTCACATTTCGCCTCTTTTACTTTTGGGTTCTTGGATGCCCCTCCAATAATTGTCTTTCACTTGGTTAGATGCCACCAGGAACTGCTGAGTATTTTCAAGCGCTACTGCCCTGCAGCTCACAAATCTACACTGCTTTGGAAGACCATGGAGTATCTATATCCTTGAATCCTGGATGTATTTCTCTCACAGTCATCTTGCTTCATTAAATTTCCTCTGGTAAGTATTTATCTATGAATGATGAGTAACTTACTACTTGTTTTTTTTTTAATAAGCACTACTTTTTATTCAATCTGCTCTCTCTCTCTGTCGGTCTTCCTGTCTTTGCATATGTACTTTCAGATTTCAACTACATATGTAGTTGAAACTAGTAAGATATAATCCATGCAAAGAGGCAACCCAATATCTCCTTCTTAATTCAAATAGAAAAGAATGTCCTCATTTATATTACCAGTTTTTGTCAGGTAACATGTACATCACTTCCCTACAGTGCACCCCTCTTGGAACACAGCATTGTGCCATTTGAAAAGGTAATTTTTCTGTTAGTCTGTGAAAATGCCTGGAGGAGAGATGACGATTTCTGGGTTTGAGAAAGTTCACTAGTCTCTCTGATGTTCAGAAGGTTGTCCAGGTTGGTGTGTGCTCATCTCTTTCTAAAGAACTGAATGGTTGAGGGAGCACTGGTAAAGTGTGTCTATTGATTTAGTAAGTTCCTAAATACTAACATGCCACTATATGGCAAGAAAAGGAGTCCGAGTTTGGGGGCCATCATTCTTTTATTCAATATCCTAAATGTACATGGGCACATTATTTTGGTCATTGTGACTCCTGACTAGGCAGCATTTTGCAATGCATTTAGGTTGTGTGAGTTATGCTAGGGAGCAGTTAACTGGTCAGAGAGGTCTCCTTTCAGATGAAGAGATCTATCAGAAGCCACTGATTATCTGGGTTTAATATATTGAAATTCAGGGAGGGACATTACATGAAAAATTTAATTGCCTCACTCTTCACACGTGCCCACCCCTGCCCTCAGTTTTTAATAAGTATGTTAATATGGTTCCTGCGCTGTGCTTTTATGAACATTTCTATGGGCTTTAACTGGTGATCACTTCTCATCCCACTACTTGCACCAAGGAACATTTGCATGTTGACTTTTACTTCACATTGGGCCAAGAGTTTGGTATTTATCAAACACAAGCCTGCATGTGTCAGTAATCTGTATGCACCCTGAGGGTTTTCCTGAGATTGCCCCTCACCCCCAATGAGGACAAGTTTCCCCATATCCCCCTTTATTGGGGTGGATGGAGGTGAGGATCTATTGTTCAAGCCTCTCCTTCCTAAGTTATTTTGGTGGTTTTGTTTTGGGGCGGGTGGTGTTCTTTTTAATTTCTGGGAAAGAACTATTCTAGTCATTGATGGCTGACGCGACATTCTAGGCAATGATTTCTTTCTTTTTAATTCAAAAGCCTTTAAAGCTTCCAGACATAAAAGTACTCCAGCTGCAGCATCGCCACATCCCCCTCCCCCTCTCAGATTCCAGGGCTTTCCCCCTTGCTTCGCAGCGAGTGGGAGAGGGATTGGGGCTGACACAGTGATCCGCACCTCTTGGCGTCCCTTTCCCAGCGCTAGTTTCTACCTGGTGTCTTTGCCAGTTCGGTCCGTCCTCTCCGACAAGCCAGGGCCATTAGCGTCCGTGACTTCATTTGAAGAAACAAGGCTTTGGTGTAATTCGCCAATTCAAATATCCTCTCTAGAGGGCTACTGCTGTTGCGCAAGGGTGGAGGGAGAGAGAACGAGAGAAAGGAGAAACTTTCAGTGCAGTCAGACCTTTTTCTGCTTGATCAGTGTGGCACAGTGAGGCTCAGACATTCGCTGTCTAGGTAAGTGCGTTTTGCTGTGTTAGAACCCTGGACTCAGCCTTCTATGGGGGAAATTGACAGGAGAGAAGGGCTCTTGCAGCCAGGAATGCTTTAACCAGAAGGCTAGCAACAGGCTACTGTGTCTGGAGATTTAGCCGCGGCTCTTAGCTACACCTAATCCTCCTGGGTTCTGGGAACGTGGAGGGCAAAGCGCCTGGTTGCCTGTCTGGACCAGGGCTCAGTTGCTGGTGCAGGAGAGGGAGGGTGGGGAAGGAGTCCCTGACCCGCTGGCGCAAGCTTCGCTCTCAGCCCTAAGGCGCGGTGGACATTTGCAGCCCTGTAGAGTGGGGCTCAAAGGTTTTTTTCCACAACGCCGGGTGTACAGTTTTCTTGAGCTCCTAAACCGCTTCTGCGGGAAGGAGAGACTCGCTTTTTCTTTAATCTTTTAACACCTTTCTGCCTTGCAATTTCTTTATTATTTTCATGAGCTGAAGCTAAACACAGCGTGTAAAGCTTCCCCAAGATGCCTGTTTTTATAACCCTGATCGCTGTCGTTATTTGCCTGTTTAGTAGAGCTTAGGATAGCTGAAGGACTTTTTTAGATCAGTGTTTAAGTATTCCTAATCATCACTCCTTCCTCTCCTTCCTTCAGTAACTCAGAGAATCCGGAGGGCGGCAGGGTGAAGTGAGTTGGGTTTCAACTTGGAGACAGGGCTTGGAATGCAGTGTTATCTGCAGTCCGAGGCTTAGGGGGTTCTCGCTGATGTTAAAGCCACTGTAAAGTTCTCGTTTTTAATTTGCTCATCCCTTTTCCTGGAGGTGGGGTGGGAGGAAAGAAGACCCATTTCTGGGCTCTCTGCCTCAGAGGTGATCACCAAGGAAGGGGGTGGCACCGCTGGGAAACGGGTTTCTGCAGCTGCTGTAGCCAAACAGTAAAAGAGAGTCCAAGTCTTTTGATGGCTGTTATCCTAGTCCCTAAGAGTTGAAGCTGAAAGTCATGTTCTTTCCTTTAGGTCCAGAACGTGATCAGTCCTTCAGATCAGGGACCTCCTTGTAAGGGGAGACTGGTTTGGAGGCTTAGGGTAGGTTGTGCTTAAAGGGTAAAATGGACTTTCCCTGCTGTGTGAGCTGCCAAACAGCTGTTTGAAGAGAGGAGGAGGTGGCCAGGGTTACAAATTAACCCTAGCGTCCCTTGCAGAGGATAGTCAGTCAAATGTGTATAAGCAAAGAAGCTAGCCCTAAGCTGTAAAGCTGTCACAGTAGCGTGGAGACAGATGATTCACACTCTGAGGACTTTCTCTTTTGATTTGTTTGTCATCATGCAGTTGATCAGGTAAGGATTGAATATCTATATGATATCAGCAACCATACTGTCTGTGTTTGACCTACCTTGTGATAATATTTCCATTTCAGCTACGGAATAGATGATTTTTTTTCATATGGTCCTAAGATCCATAACTTCTTATATTCACATTAATGGGTACCTTTTCTAATCATTTAAAGACTCAATATGCATTCATTTAAATGATTAATGTGATTTTATTTAAATGTTGAACAGTGGAAGAGAAATCCTAAAGAGGACCTAGGCAAGAGGCAGTGCTTAAGAAGGTAGAGAGTTAGAGGAAGAGGTTGGGGGGAGGTAGCCCTAATGAAACATGAAAGTGGCAGCTGCAGAAAAGCCTTATATGAGTCTTTTGTTGGGGTCACAAACCTTCCTATACAGAGGCCAACTGAAGAACTTCTAAGGGCTTCTTGAACTAGAAAAGTAATTTTGATTCCTTGGGAGAATGTTTTTTATGGGCATTCCTGTTCTGTTTTCTCAGTCTTGAAAACAAAAATGCATGAGCTTGGCATTGGATTGGTTTGTAAAATTGTAGGAGAAAGAGGAGATTGCCCAAAGGCATGGTTTTATAAGAACCCAGTACTGACATCTTTAAGTCTCAGAAAAAAAAGAAAAAAAAAAGAAAAAAACACCTGAAAAACTGGAAGAGAGAGAGAGAGAGAATTATGGGAACATTCCCCCCCCCCAAAAAAAAAACCTCTTTTTTTTTAATTCAAAGTTTGGTAGATATGTAGACTGAGCAATTAGTAGATTTCTTCCACTATCAGATTTAACTTAAAGTAATAATACATCTCCATGGTCTAAAGTTTTGTTATTATTACTGTCTTCATTTTGTTATGTTCTGTTTATAGTCAAAGGGGATGAGAATTTGCAGATAGTGAAGCAAAATACCAAACAAATTAATAAAGCACCATCATAAAGCCATGCCAGTTGCTAATAGCATATTTGTCAAAGAAATTATCTTTACAATATTTGTGGAAATAATTTGAGTGCTTACATATATTGATGTGGACTTCTGAATCAATATTTTTTTTGCTTGTAAGGCTCACTGATAAAATATTGAATAAATACGAATAATTGTAACTTTGGGTTGGAACATTGCAAAGTTATAGTACTTTTATTATACTTTGAATAACAGTTTTTATAATAATAAATATTATAGTTTGAAGCAAACGGTAGTTTTACCCTATAAGAGAAAGTCATTAGCATAGTTCAATTTGTCAATTCTTTTGCATTTTAGTCTGTGGACTTTTATTGCAATAAACATGCTCATTGTTTCTTTGTGTGGATGTGTGTATCTGTCTCCATTTTTTGATTGATGGAGAATATATTTATGTCAAATATTGTTTAAATTATCTCTTTGAAGTGAAATATACAGGATATCATATAAGGATCAATTTCATCCACTTTGAAATCAATCACATATTATTTCATCCTTTCATGGGCTATTTTAAGAAACCCAACATTATTATAACTGTCTGCTTTCTAAATTATAGTACCTGTTGATTGTTTGCAACAAAATTTTTGGTGTGCTATAGCTAAGTAAATCAAATCTAAGTTGAAAGTAGTCTTTATATTAAAGTGTAGATGTTCAGACATTTTATATAAACATGTACATACCATCTGTGCTACTAGACTGGTGTTTTTATTCAATGCAAAACAATTGCTTTCCCGAATAGTTCTTCATTGGTATCTCTGTGGAAGAGGGACATGAAACAAAGCCATAGACTTTATAATTTTGATGTTTCATTGTTGGTCTTTTATTTCTTGCTGTTATTTTATTATATTCCTATTATCTTTAAAATGAAAGATACTAGTTAGAGCAAGATTCATGTGTTTATTGATAAGGAATATTTACTTTAATATCTAAGTATTTTCAGCACAAATAAAACTATGATAACTGTATGAGGTGAGAAAGTTTGCATATTTTAAAAAAAACCTTATGTGGTGTTTTTAATTATGTTCAGGACTTAAAAATCAATGTAGGCTTCTAACACACTTTCCAACGTACTGTTTCCCCTCGTAAGAGGAAGTTCATAGAAAAGGTCAATTGTTGGTAGATACAGGACTTTCTCCCTCATTTCTGTTTTAGAACTACCTCATTTCTATTGACCTACTGAGACATTTTCTGACCAGTTTTAGTTTATTCATCTCATGGATATTCTTCTCACACAGATAACAAAGAGGAGTGAACTTTTTCTAAAACTTCCTAAAATTAATGAAAAACATTTTGAAAAAAGAAACCCATAATTCATCCATTCAAAAGATTACATTATGTTTGAATTTCTTAGTCTTTAAAAAATGTTATTACATCTCAAGAACAAATGTTGACCCAGCTATTTTAATTTGAGTATGCAGTATTCTTAGTCTATGGTGTAACAGTACCACATGAGTTTTACTACTATGCAATTTTTACAAAGTGAAAGAGCACACTTGTTGAAACACAGTAGGTGTTATTTTATTGACAGGGTATTTATCTTGAATTTTCTATTTTTAGGAAAGGATGAACACTTAAAAAATGAGAATTTTAATTAACTGACTTTATACTGAAAATGAATGAAAGAAGGTGCTGATTCTTAGTGGATTTATCACTATGATAGTCTCTAGCCTCAATTGAAATAAAATACATTCTCATATAATATTAAAGTATAGAAATATGAAAATTGTCATTTATCCTGTTATTTTTTCACAAATTTACAATCAGTTTACTAAAATGAAGGAGGGTGATTTGTGAACTGTTGGTGTGTTCAATTTAACAACTACTTGGAGAATTTTTTTGAAGAAACTTAGAAGTATGTTTCTGAAGAGTATTTCAATATACCACTAAGTATAGCATATCATTTACAATTTATAAATTCCCATTGAGGGCAAAGGACAAAAATACTATTTTCTGTTTGAATATCATTGTTTTTAATGGACAGTTTCAGTGGTTAAATAATAGAAGAGTGTAATAATGTATACTCGGTTCTATAAAAACAAATTGTCTCGAAGTTGAAATTTAATATGAGTACTAATGGGCTTTCCATTCAATCAATACCTGGAAGGTATAGCTGAAACATTTAGCAACCAGTTCATTGCTTTCTTGATGATATCAAATGACAAATATAGCCCTTCACAATTGTTTTTAAGTATACTTGACAATAGCATCTTAAGACTCTTTGGACTATCCTTTGGAAGAATATCTGCTGAGCCATATAAAACACATGTATACAATTTCTAATAACTATTCATATGCTACTTCAAAGGTTTTATAGACAGCTATTTTATAAGTTAGGAATTTACTCCTTTTTATAAAGTTTGAAATAAATAATGCAAAGAGTTTTGAGGTGCTTCCTAATTAATATTCCAAGCAAAAAGTTTTCATTCTTTGTCATATTAAGTAAACCCAATTGTGACCCAATAAGAAATGTTTTTCCCAAATATGAATTTACATAATTATTATTTTTGATGGACTGTTGCATTACTACATATTTAGGGATAAAATCACTGTGTTGTTTATAGGTTTATTTTTAATTAAGAAATGTAGAAAATGATATATAATCTACTTGAGAAAACAGTGATTCTCAATCTGTTATTCTCAGCCTTAACTTATTTTTTGTAAAATTTTATTTTGCTTACAGTTTAAAATATACTTATCCATAGTCTGACCTATTTTATGTATTATTTTAAGTACGTATTTTGATGTATAAACCTTAATTTACCCAGATGCCTTTAAGAGCACTCAAAGCATAACAAATTTTCCTTAATAGCTAATAAAGGAACTATCATACTATAGTTCCAGCAAATTAAATCTATAAAATACACGTTTATTGATTGAATTAATAAATATATGAACATTACATTCAAATGCATTATAGCACTCTACTATATAAGAATTATTTTCTCATAATGGTGTGTTTCATTTAAATTCCATTATAGATTTATAGTGAAGGAATACTTACAGATAGACCTTGCATTCCTGAATTCTGTATCAGCCAACCTCATCAGGATTGAGCTAATTTTTATTAACTTTTCTGGACTCCTGCATCTTGTTAATTTTCAAATCTTTCTTTAGAATATTACACCATTAAAATACACTCTAGGCTTGGAAAGAATATAACTGAGTAAGCATGCATTTTAGATTGCAGAGCATAAAAATAGTGGTCAGTATATAACATATAATTATTTCTAGATACATATTTACTCCCTTTTATGCTCAAACTTTTTATTTTAAATATTTTTAATGAGATTCACAAATTTAATAGAGTTTGGGGAAAATGTTATATTACAGAATATATTTGAACATGGTGGGTTTATTCACTTGTCATATTTAAAAATCACATGCATTCCCACTTGGAATTTTTTTTTCTTGCTTAATTCTTCAATTCCAGAAAGCTGAAGCTGGAGGATTGCTGTGATTTCTAAAACAGCTAGCCTAAACAGATTTAGTCTCAGCTATGAAGTGAGACCTTGTTTTAGAAAGGAAACAAAATAAAACAAAGTAAATTAAGCTTATTCTCGATGTTTATTACTATGTAATATGTGATGTATGAACACTTCGAATGCAGAAGGCTTTATGGCTGTTATGCAATATGTTAATTAACAGAGCCTTTTATAGCTAATGTAAACATAGAAAACTAATGATATTAGGAAAATTTGGGGATGGCTGATATCACTCAAGTGTCTTTCATGTCTTCAATGAATAACAATTCTTATGGCTTAAGAAAATCAGCTTTGCCTTGCCAGGCCACAGAGGAAGACAATGCAACCAGTCCTGATGAGGACTTGATAGGCTAGGGTCAAATAGAAGGGGAGGAGGTACTACCCTAGCAGTGGACTAGGATCTGGGCATAGGGGGAGAAGTGGAAGGGGGTGAGATTGGGAGGAGACCAGGGAGAGGATCACAGCAGGGATACAAATTGAATAAATTGTAAAAATGATAATAATTTTAAAATGTTTTTAAAAAGTTAAAAAAAAATCAGCTCGGAACAAATTCTGTGAATGTATATTAAAAAAGAAAAAAAAAACTTTTTTAAATAGAAAAGTTTTCTCAGACAAAACATTCACTTCAGTTTTATAAGAAAAGCCATGAAAGGATCAATAAACAATGCAGAAAACGTGTGCAAAATGTTTTTTCTTAAGGTCATTAATGTGTTTTTTTCTCAACATTTTTGTGAACACCAAAAAGCATCTTAATCAGTAGGCAAATTTGAGTTTACTCATTTCATTAAAATTGAATGGCTCTAGCTTAGAGAAATACGATTTCTTATTCTCTGTTCCACCTGTTGTTAATATACAAAGGTATATGAATGTTATAAGTAATATTTGTAATTATATTATAGAATGGTAAAAAAGGATCCGTTTTCAAAAAAAAATGTAATGTATCATAAAAAATACTAACAGTTCACTGTGACAGTAATAACAGAGAGCAGGTTGATGTTGGTTACTGCTCATATTCCTCAAAATCAGGCTTTGAAAAAATGTGTTAACTTTTTTAAAAACACATAAATGCTGAATCTGAAGAGATGGCTCAGTATTTAAGAGGATTTCTCTTGCAGAGAAACTTGGTTTGTATTACATACACAGTGGCTCACAATTGTCTGTAACTACAGTTTCAGGGACATCTGATGTTTCTGGCCTCTGTTACATGTAAGAAAAAACATTAATATAAAAAAATAAACAATAAAGACTGATTAAACTAATCCCTGAATTAAAAAATTGCAATAGAATCCGTTTTGCTAATCCAGAGGACATTTGTTTCAAGGTCTCTGCCCACCATTCAAAGTTAGTGAAAGACTGAAAACTATCTTACTTGTTACAAAATGTGAATAATGAGAAATTCCAAGTCTTAAGAGTAGAGATTTAGAATTCATAGTAAAGAAAAACAAATTCTTACTGTATTTTTTGAAGTACACTCTAGGTAAATCTCATAATATTAAACTGCCCTTTATTTTTAAAGTAATTTTATATTCATCTGTGAGTCAATATATTGCTGGCTCTATGCAGTTACAGATCTTTCTCCTCCCCTTTCCATTATAGCATTCAATTTCCACAAATTTAATACAAAAATACGTAACTTACATCTTAAATGTAAGCAGTCATTACTGAATAATATAGCTGCACACAGTACTGTGTCTAAATAGTAAACTACATATGGGAAACAAATTTGATCATATTTTTTAATGACAGTAAACTCGAGTATGGCTTTTCTTTTTACATCCTTTTTATCCAGCCACAAACCACGTAAAATTTAACATGTCTTTGTTCAGTTAGTTTGAAAGATGTAAAAATTTCTAGTGTTTTGAGTATGGGCTACAGTGAGAGCAGAAGACTACTTACTGCCTTTATCACCTTTAAACCCATCTTGACAACTGCTAACTGACAAATCAATTCTGACCTCAAGTAAGAGACAATTACTCCCAACAACCATTGTGATCACCTGTTAAAATATTAATCTTCAATGATTCCTAGCACGCAAGGCAAAACAATGTTTAATTGATGCATGTACCTTCCACATGGTTATTTTATCACAAAATGGTCAAAAGTGGCTATGCTTTGCTGCCTTTTAGAGATGTCTGAGATAAAGAGAGTCAATTGGTATAACCTGCTCATTAATATGTATCTATTACTAAATTAGGCCTCAGGTAAGTGTAGTAATAGCTCTTCCAGTTACTATTGTTGTGAAATAATTCTAGTCATATTCTATGAAGTTGATTCCCAAATCACCACTCCTAAGTAACAACACACCAGGCATATCTAACTGTTACTCTTCTCTAATAATCAGACATAAATTTTGCACGATTTACTCTTTTGTTTTATGAATTTTCTTCAAAAATTAATGATTATTAAAGAAAACTGTTTTATATGTATTTTTATCTTACGAAAATTTCCATTGATTTTTCAATTCAAAGTAAGTGTATCTCACTTGAAGGTAGCAATCGCTAAATTATTTTAAATTAATAGTTTCTAGAGAGTTGTTCTTAAAAACATGAAAATTTCCTAAATTTCTATTTTAAGGAATGGTGATGTTAGCAGATGCCTCCTGGTAGAGAGAACAAAGAACTTTCAGCTGAATATATTACTAATGTAAGGTGTTATGAGACAACCTCATTAGCTAGCATGTCTGTCAACCAGGTCAGATATGCAAATGTTAGTGAAAAGACAATATTGAGCTAGAGATATGTGTAGTTCTGGCATGATTTGTTGCGTGGTTGTTAAGAAGGTATTTGAGGATACTAGATATATTTTTAAATATGTAATCATGTATTAGTTCGCTTACTGATGATAACTTCTGGTTAGTTTTTATTTCTTTTTAAATTTTTTATTAATTACACTTTATTCACTTTGTTATTTCTGATTTTTAAAAATAACTACTTATTGAAAAGCTGACAACTGTGTACATGAAGCCTTGGGAATACGGCCATGAAAACATAGCTGAATCAAGCAGTGATAAGGCAGATGCTCACAACTCTTTGTTAGTTGAAGTTTTCTCAGCAATCACTAATCCATTAAGTGAAAGGTGATGCTTGTCCATTCATCTCATTGTCACTCATCTCAAATTTTCTTATTGGAAATATATCTGCATTTAAAGACAGACATATTCAATATTTTAAAAACCTGGATCTTTCTTAAAAGTTCAATAAATTTAATATTTCTGGTATGTGTGGTCAGATAACACATTGTTATTTAAGATTTGTAATAAAATAACCTCTAATTATATAGTGACCTTTCTTTTCAGATTTGATAAACTTTGAGGTTTTCTTTCTCTCCTTACATGATAAAAATATTGTCTGTCTGTACTTAATAGTTATTTGTTATTAGACTAATACTAGTCTTCAATTGAAAGAAGTGCAACTTCTTTTGCTGAACAAATTTGTAGTGATCGTTTTGCAAATTGTTATGTAGTAATATTATTTTTAAAGCATTTCAAAATGTTTACTAAAAGAAAACTAAGGATACCATTCATGAATGCAAAGGCAAAATGATAATTATCTCAGAGTTTCATTGATTTAGACACAATATATTGCCAAAAAATGTGAATTTACCCACACTCCTTACATTTCCTTCAAAACAACATTTATGGGCCAATTTTTTGTATTCATAAGAAATGCTTTATTTTAATAAAGCATAAAGATGTAGGACTCTGTCATAAAAAGATGAATGGTAAAGCCATGTTGAATATTAATGTCTCCAATTGTTATTTCAACTCTTCCTACACTTACACTCTTTTAACCTTCATCTTAAACTGTCTTCTGTTTCACTTTTCTGATGCTAGAATATATTAATTGTAAAGCATTACCAGTTGTTTCCAAAGTTCTTCATGACACTTGCTAAAAAAAATGGTACGATATACTCAAGGAATGTTTTAATGGGATTTTGTAATACAAAAGTAATGTTTGACTCAGTTCTGTTTTTCTTTCTTTCTTCCTTTATTGCAACTTGTTTACTTTTTATCCCTGTTGTAGTCCCCTCCCTTATTTTCTCCTAGTCCCAACCACTCTCCCTCATCTCCCTCCGTGCCCTTTCTCAGTACTTAATAGTAAAATAAAAAGCAAGAAATAGAGAATTTAGTAGATGAGTCAGTGGATGACCAATGAACAAAGGGAAGATTAGATGAAGGAAGACTCTGGCTTAAAACAACCTTCAGAGTTCTTCCAAAGTCATAACACATCACAGGAAAGTTGAAGATGAGGTAATCCTCTGCAAAAGGCATGGATTGAGCAAAACTGTACTAAACACACAGTGCTGACAAAAATGAATACCAATTAAGGACATTTTTAAAATACAATACAGAGAATCCAAACCAGAGTCAGATATAGAAGAATATCATTGTCACAGAATTTCTCACATTTTCTTTACTTAAACAAATACTGATTTTATTTTATGTATACAGTTCTTTTTCTTGCACGTATATGTATGTGCACTTCATGCATTTCTGGAGCTCATGGAGGATCGAAGAGGGCCTCACATACACATAAAACTGGAACTGTGGATGGCTTAGGGTCAACATGTGGGCCTTGGGAGCAAATCCCAGTTTCTCTGCAAGAGTAACAAATACTCATAATGTTTAGACCCTTCATATATTCATGTAAAACTTGCTTTTAATGCAATTAAATACAAATCAATTATAAACATCTATTTCTGTAAAGCCTTCATTTGACTTTGTTTTATTTCCCTTATGATTTCTAACTTGACTTTTACAGTATTTGTTATGGGCTCTCCCATTCTGAAACATCCATCTTCTACAGCTATCTGGTAACCCAAATGGCTCTCACACTGTATGCTAGAAAGAATAATTTTCCCATGAGCTGGACAATGTTAAGGAATGAAACTCGCCTTCTCTTCATTTTTCCTAATCTGTGCTACCATTAAGCAGCAGCATTTAATGTCCTCTTTATTGGTAAGACAAGATTGTATTGACAGGATCAAGCAGGAGATTAGTTCCCTCTGCAGTATGTACTTCCCAGAGGAATACTCACCCTCATTAAGATGGAAAACACTTAAAGCTCTAAATCAGAGGCTCTGTGCTGCCTTCTGAGTTAAAATAAATAAGGAGAAATGGCCCTCTGGTTTCGAGGTTTAACAGAGGTGAATATATATATAAGGGCCTCCTTATATAGACAGCTTTAACCTACAGATTGTGACTGATGCAAAGAAGTTCAATATTCTAAAGTGGACGGGTGAGAGAAGAAAATGTAAAAAAAAAATGTACAATAATGTACTACTTGTAGATTAGCTTAATGGGAATCTCTACCTAGAATCAGAAGACACAGTTATCTAGCCTATACATTTAGACTAAAAAAATTTAAATTTAGCACATGTTTTAACACTTTACTAGGTACAAAATAGTATACACAGTATTAGCGACCACAGGATGATGAGCTAAGCTAACACTGAGAAAAAGACTCTGTGCTATGAGCAGATAAACAAAACTATGAAGACGCTATTGCTAGAACATTGAAAAAGTTTAGAAAAGCCTTAAGATTCAATCTAAAACATTCTTGGTTTTTCTCTATTTATTATTCATTCATTCATTTCTACATTCCAATCATTCCTCCTCTCCTTCAGGTCCCATTCTTAATTTTAATACTTGTAGCTTATGGTAAATAAGGAAAATTGCTAAAGACAGTTTCTTATTCTGAAGGATTTTTAATGTCAATATGTTTTTTAACTGAGTTTTATTTAGTCCACAAATAAGTAGTCTAACTACTTTGATGACTGTTATGAGATCTTTCTCTTTGTGATTTATATCTGTTTAAATTTAAGGGTATGTAACAATATGTTACATGTATTTTAAAAATTATCATTGAAAAATTAAAATATTGTAGTTTTCATTTATGTCAACAATAATAGAACAACTAGTGTTAGAATTTTCCGTTTCTACAAATTACAGTTTGTTACTTGAACAAAAAGCACAGATATCAAGTAATCATTCCACACTCCTAGTAAAGTGAAGGGGAAAAGGAAATACTATCTGTGTGTAAAATGGCGTACATGAGTAAAGCTTGTAATATATTCATAAATTTATTCTGCTAATAAAATGGTAAATTCTAGTTTATCTCAGTGCTTTATATTTCATCACCTTTCAAAAATCCAGTGTATAGTTTAAGTATAAACAATTTTAACATATTTTTACAAATTTTTTCCTTGTTATTTATTACAATTCATCTCTTTGTATCCCAGCTGTAGCCCTCTCCCTCATTTCCTCCTGGTCCCACTGAGTGACAACACAGTGTAACATGCACTGAGAGCCTCCCTAAGATCTATTCTCAACTCTTTTTGAAGAGGAACTGTTTGATGTTAATATACATGTTCTTTTTGTTTGTTTGTGTTATTATTATTATTTAATATAATTTATTCACTTTTTACCCCAGTGGTAGCCC
This sequence comes from Pachyuromys duprasi, assembly GCA_028658305.1. Taxonomy (NCBI): domain Eukaryota; kingdom Metazoa; phylum Chordata; class Mammalia; order Rodentia; family Muridae; genus Pachyuromys; species Pachyuromys duprasi. The sequence goes on along the minus strand of CM053759.1, from coordinate 43,071,222 downwards.
CTCGTTTTTTATCAATAGAAACCATAAATAAATCAGCATAGTAGAAACATCTCAAGTTCTTCAATCACACTAACATGCATGAATTTGATACCCCTTTTTCACTGACCTGGCTCAGGATCTTTAATTACTTTTATAGTTGTGTCAAGGATCTTTAATACAAGGGGAGTTTTGCTTGTGGCTGGAATGATGACTCTGCAGTTAACAGCATTTGCCAGTATAATCATTTGTGGAGAAGAAATATTCCTATTCATAACAGTGGCCTACATCCATCTAAAAATTATCACATTTTGTACATTGTACATAAACCATAATATTCATGGTATTACATATAGCATATACTCACTTATAAGTGGATATTAGCCATATTATACAGGATAAATATGCAAAAATCTATAGTTCTAAAGAAGCTAAACAACAAATAGGGAAAAGGCTGAAATCTACATCTGACAGAGGGCTAATGTTCACCATAGGTTTTTAAAAAGATCGTTAGTATTTACAAATAAATTTAGAACATGAAACAATAGACAGAATATTATTGTATAAAAATTAGTAAGAGTATATATGTAATGAATAGTTTTTACAGTTTTATTATTATCATCATTATTGCTATTTACAAATTATTTTCTCTGTATCCCAGTTGTAGTCCCCTCCCTCATCTATTCCGTGTTCCTCCCTCCTTCCCTCACTCTTCCTCCTCTATCCCTCTTCCCTAGTCCACTGATAGAAGTCCTCCTCTCCTATTCTCTGACCCTAGCCTATCAGGTCTCACTAGGACTGCCTGAATCCTCTTCTTCTGTGGGCTGGCTAGGTTGTCCCACCAGGTAGAAATGATCAAGGAGCAGGCAACCAAGTTCATGTCAGTGACTGACTCTTCTCCCCTTACTTGGGAACCCACATGGAGACTGAACTGTCTATGGGCTACATCTGAACAGGGATTCTAGATCCTCTATTTGTATGGTCTTTGCTTGATGCATCAGTCTCTGCACTCTCCCCTGGGCCTCATGTGTTGTTGTTGTTTGTTTGTTTGTTTGTTTTTATTGTTTGTTTATTTGTTTGGTTTTTTTTGTGTGTGTCTTTGTTGGTCTCCTTTTCTGCCTCCTGTCCCATCCGGATCCTTTTATATCCCCCTTCTGCTATAAGATTCCCTGCACTCTGTCCAAAGTTTGGCTGTGTCTTGGTATTTGCTTTTTCCTCAAATGTGAATAATTTATTTACTTCTTTTTGTAACAGAAAAAATATCTTAGCAATACTAATTAAAAAAATAAATATCACACTATAAAGTCTTGGTTTTCTAATTTGATTTTCTGGATTTGTTAGTCTTTCTTAATATTGATTTATTATCTTCTTTCACAAAAGAAAACACTCAAGGGGTTTTAGAAAACATTTTATATTGATATTTTTATTTCCAGTTTTAGCCAGTTAATTATATGCTTTCTATAGTAAGATCAAGATCAGTTTACAGCTTCTCTAATCTGAGGAATAAAATTGATTAAATTGATTACTACTGTGCTGATTGTTTTTTATAAATTTATTTATTTTTATATC
>CM053759.1:43017276-43061159 GCA_028658305.1 Pachyuromys duprasi | reverse complement strand
TGTGTTCACCGCATGCCTACAGGCTGTGTGAGGAAGCATACACTTCTACACACACGTACAAAGTCTCTTTATTAACCCTAATAAAGAAAAATAAAATAAGGCAGTAACACATTTCAATTTGTATCCAACAAAAATTTGGCTAGAATACTGAAGGAAGTAAGAAGAAATAGTTTACCATAGCAAACAAAGGAATTAGTAATCAGCCTAAAACTTAGTGATAGGGTGAACTTATTCATATTCTTTACATACAAACACAGATGTTCCTTAAATATCAAACTCACCTATAATCATTACTGACATGTACATTTGGTTGCCTAAATATGGTATATGACATTGTAACATCCGAATAAACAATAAAGGTGGGAATGGTGATAATTTGCAAACATAAAAGAATTGATTTAGATAAGGAAACGGAAGTAAAACCAAATGAAATAAATGAGAATAATCCACACATAAATTATTACATCCAGAGATGCATATGAAACATTACTTTTGTGAAGCTATATGCAAGTTTTAAGATAAATTTCTTTGTGACGCTATCTTTGACATACAACATAATGATTAAAATATTCTGAGTGCACAAGCTCACTTAGTGTGACACTCACCAAGAACAAAAGTAAGAAAAAAGATCTTTAAAAATTGAAAAATCAAAATTGAATGCACAAAAGCAAATTTATTTAAATATATAAATATAATAAAAACAAGTTTACAGGGCCAATGAGATGGCCCAGCCAGGAAAAGCATTGCTGCACAATCCTGATGACCTGAATTTGATATTTGGATCAAAAAAAAATGGTAGAAAGAGTTAGCTCAACTCAAGAGGAATCCTCTGTCCACTAATTGTCTCCTATAGCATGAGATCTTCCCTCAACAGTATATAATGGTCTTAAAAACAACCAATAAAGGTTACTGAAAACCTTAGGAAAACAAATGATTTTATATTTCTCTCTATATAAAGATATAATATACATCTTAAAATTATCTGCCATATGGATGAAAGAATAAATATTAAGTACTTTCTACACAAAAAGGAAATGGTAGGATTATGAAATTTAGTAAAAAGTCACTTCAAAGAAATTAAAACTCTAATTATTTCAACAATTGCAAGGAAATCAAGATCTAGCAATCACAGTCATAAACAAACTCTGTTTGGACCATGTGGTTTATTGCAACCTGAAATAATAACGTTTCTCATAGAAGGTAAAAAGCTTGGTCCTTCCTTCCAAGCCCACGTACTGACCAGGCCATCTAATGAGGAGAATGTCACACTGCATCTTCAAGATCAATTTAATAATTGTGATTGTCACATGACTATCAATTAAACATCCATGTTGTTTACAAAAAAAAGTAAGTTACGGATAAAGTAGAGTAAGAATTTTAAATAACATTGCTCTGTACAAGTTTATAAATTAAATCACAAGCATATGATATGCTTCTATTTAAAGTATCTGTTGAATATTTGTATAATTTGATTTTATTCTAACACACTAGATATTGCAACATAATAAAATTATCATATCTACACATTTTAAAGTTTTCAAATATTACTTTAAAGACAAAGTTATAAATATACATAATATATAGTTTTAAGAAAATTAGTTTGTTGCTGTGATTTTCAAAAGTCCTACAATATTATTGGCAATAAATAACATCTATTTTAGTAACAAGGAAAATTCAAAAGTCCTTGAAAGCTTAGTAAAACAACTAAAATAAATCCATAAATACCTAAAACCCAAATTTACATTGAATTATATTGATGTTACTGTACTCTAACAAAAGAATATGAGATCAAGGGAAAAATTAATTTCAGAAATACTTTCAAATAACTATAAATGAAATTACAAGATTTTATCAAGATTATTATAATTAAAGTAAAAACAACCAAAAGGATGGGCTGTGCCTAATTTTACATTAATCTTTATGATTGTAATCAAGGTTCTTTTCGTGTAAGGGACATCCATAAAATACTTTAGCACTCTATTAGAAATAGAAAATATATTTTTGCCACAGACTATAAAAGAGGAGACAGGCTTAACGCCATGTTTCTGTTGTGAGATTGGTTCTTTCACATATGATACCACTAATTCCCTGTTAAAATAACACTGAATCTCATTTTAAAAATCATTACATAAAGGCATATAGCCAATGGGCTTTCTTATTCCTGAATGTCAATGCCACTTAAGTAATCTGTTTATTTATATTAATCAGAATGCATTAACGATTTTTCTTTAATTTTTATTTCCATCTTTCTATTTTTTCTTCTATTCCTTGAGCAAGCCCAAAACTTTTCTATCAAAGACAACAACTTTATATTTGCCTGACTTCAAACACAAAGCTCATGCCAACAAAATACTTTTTATCATAATGATAAGCAGGTGTTTTAGGTTTTATCTACCCTTTGGCATAAATCAATTGTGTTAACACAGATTCCTGAGATTTCAGCATCCTCTTTTGTGTTATAGTTTTATAACCACATTAGTGAAATTAAATATTCAGTTTGATCACTATATATTTGCTCAATTTTAAAATCTATATTTCTATGGCCAAAACAAAATGGGAACACATCAGAATGTGTAAATTCAGGGCTTTATGTTTGTATTTGCTTGTCTTTTACAAGTATTTTATAAATTCTTCCTTTATAATAACAGCTTAGAGTCTTTATATACTTCTGTGTTCCTGTATGTTTGCTTATAAAACTTACTACTTCTCTTTCTTGGACAACTCAAGTCTTTTGTTTCTTAGACATGATTTTCAGGGATTTTCATATGATGGACGCTATTAGTCTTACTGTTTGAATTTCTGTAAATTATTTCATCAGTCTGCAGCACACCAAACAGTGCAGGGATAAATTATCAATATTCTAGGCAGTTTTAAACATTAGTAAACACAATTGCTGAGCACACTTATTCAGTATATCTATCTATGAGATTAAATAATGTAATTAATTTTAAATTTTGTTACTTAATCTTAATCCATAATTTGACTCTGTGTAGAAATTCATACTTTCAACACCCTTTGGAAATGTTAGAATAAATTTATTAATTCAAGACTTAAAGATACTATGTTTCAATTTCAGAAGAGTCGGTTCTTAAATCTAATTGTAAACAATTTCATGATTATATTTAGGAATGTGCTTCTAAATAACTAGTTAAACTTAAAATTGTCCTCATTTTTTAAATTTTGAGATGAGAAAATGTAAAAATTTTGCTAGTTCATGTGGTTATTTACAGAGGAATGAGCAACGAAAATGTCAGTATTAAATACATGATGTGATTATTTGGTATGTCTAAGCATTTACTGTGACTTTAACAGTACATAGTACTGTTAAATAACCCAAATTATCAGTGTTGTCTTTCATCCTTAGAAGTCTGGAGCTATCAAGATGTTAATTTGCACATTTTTAAGTGAGCAGTATTTTAAAATTTATTGAATTTTGTGAGTCTTTAATCACTTTTTCTGTAATCTCATTTTCTTTTCCACATTTGTAAAAATATTTTAGTTTAAAATTTTTCTGTCTCGAAACAGTTGCAAGAGGCAGTAGGAATAGCCTGGTCTGGGATTAGCATGTTCTTTCCAGCAGAGATTTCCTGGCTGCTTATTTAGATAGATATTAGCAACTCACTAATTAAACTACCTCTCCGGTCAGCCTGAAAAAAGAAAAAGAAAAGAAAAGAAAACAGAAAAGGCTCCCTTTGCTGTGTCTGTGTGCTCTCTTATCTTAAAGACACACACACACACAACTATTATCTCAAAACACACTAGAAAATTAGATTTCAATAAACACTCAATGTAAATGTGGTAAAGTATTCCTTTACAGAATGCAATCATTAAAATATTTATTATCATAACTTGAAATGTCTTCATATAATACTAAATTCAACAATTCAACAATTCTTTCTATATCCAATAGAAAAACATATGGATAAGAGCATTTTGCAGCTATCACTTTAAAAGTGAAAGGTACCTTTCAGATGAACTAAAAAATCTCACAATTGAACAATTGCATAACTCAGATACTTAACGGAATGATTATTAATATCTTACCTATGAAAAAACAACTTTTGAAGCCTGTATCTTCTAATCTTTCTCATTTTTACTTTGTCACTCTTTATTCAGAAGCCATAATTTACATATAGTGTTAAGCCTCTCATTATTTTTTTCTTTTAATACAAAATAATTATCCTTTTGCACTATCTTTCTTTGGTACCAACTGATGTGTCTACTGTTCATAGCACTGTCTGTATTTATGTATCTGTTATGGGTTATTAATATTTATTATAAAGTTATCTTTTAGTTAAGCAGCAGTTATTTCTAACCCAGCTCTATACCCAAATCACCACACAGTGACTAAGATTTATTTAACTAACTTAGAGTGTTCTGGGCAATGATTACTCCATCCTAAACTTTCAAGCCCGCATAATTTTCTACCATTCAGATTTTACCCATTAAACTTGCTTTTAGTCATATATGTGGTTCCATTCAACTCTCCATGTGGTTCCAAGTTCTCTCCTACCTACCTAAGCCTACTCTCTCCTGCTTCCTCTCTCTCCCCTTGGACCCAGGATATCCCACCCTATTCTCTCCATTACTTAGCATCCAGACTGGTTGTTTAATTGACAGTACAAAGACAAATGGTAGCATGTTTACACAAACTTGAGACAAGTGATGCTTAGAGTAAACATCACTGGGTTGAAACCAATTAGTTGGGTAGAGAAATCAGCATTTGAGTGAACATGGATAAATTGCATGCATTCTAAAAGAACATTATACCAACATATATCATTTAAAGTAATATTAAAAAGAACCCATACATCTGGTCCATTTGAAGTATAGCTGAAATTTCCTTCTTTTCTTCACTATAATCCAGCATACTTTTAAAATTCTGCATATTTAATGATCTGTGAAATATACTACTTTTTAAAAATAGTAAGGGATAAATAACCTTTTTGAAGGCTTGAAGTCTTTTACTTTGAAATTGTGAAATGCCAAACTCATATCTCCTGAATTGAATCATTTCTTTCTGCACATGGAACTTCAAAACCTTCTCTGATTGGGTACATAAAAGCTATTAATATGTTTTAAATTTTTGTTGCTAATACTAATATATTTAGCATAGTGGTTACTGCCTACTTTGATTGTGGTTGGCTGATAAACTCCACTGAGAGCATAGTATTACCTCCACTGTCTATAATTTATTCACTTTTGGAGTCTAACTCTGACTGAACTAGAAAACACACTTGAACTCAGGGCTTTTGCTGATACACTCTGATTTTTGTTCTGTATTGACTGGTTTTCTTTATCAACAAAATAATCTAACAATCACAATTTAGGGGTAAAATAATTTGGTTTATCTTTACCTTCTCTTCTATACACTAAAACTCATACATATTTAATCTAGGACTATTCCTTTCTATGTTAAACAATATTTATTATAAGAAATTAAAACAAACAGGAAGTGAAATTGTTAATATTCCCACAAAAGCATGAGAGAAACGGAAGAGGGTTTAGAGCAGAAGCGTTTCTGACTAAGCCTTTGTCCTGTATGCAGTTTATTCACTGCTCTGTACATATACTAGGGAAACAGTGCCTGTTGGAAGCATGTAGTCTTTACACTTTAGGTACATGACAGACTTTGGTAATGTATGGTTTTAGTGCTGGGCTGAGGAAGGTGAATCTGAGTTCTGGCCCAGCCAGGACTACATAGGCTTTGTCTCAAAGCAGTGAGAAAATGTGCAGAATGGACTGGTAGGGTTGCTCAGCAGGTAAAGGTGCATGCCAGCAAGCTGGTGACCTGAGTTTGATCTCCAGGATCCACATGATAGGAGAAAACTGATTTACATGTATGCAGTGGCACCTGTGTTCACTTTAGTTCATACATGTACAAAATGTACAACATGGTGAAAATAGAGGCTAACATCACTTTTAACTAGTTTTGTTATTTCATAAGAATGGTTACACTGGGGAAATGGAATTGTTGAACTTGGTCTTTGAGCAGTTGCTGTTACCAGGGGGGGTGGTGGGCTAGGGGAAAGAATACTGCTCAGAGAAAGGTGCTGCTCCTGTTGGCTCAGGTTGGCTAGCCATTGCTTAGATTTGCATTTCAGCTAATGTTGCCAGGTTAGAGGGTAAGTCCTAGTGCTCAAAGGATGTCAGAAGTTGCAAAACAATCATTAAATATCCTGCCAGCCTTTTGGGCAGGCTGTCTTCTGGGTGTGGCCTTTTTTAATCCTCTCACCACATCCAGAGGACTGTTTGCAGCTGAACCTAGGGGTCCATATGTACATTTCTGGTAAAATACTTGTGTTTATTTTGGGTGGAGTTTATTCCACGTCAGAACTTTGTAAGTGTCTTAAAGGAGAGCATGTGGTTAGAAGTATGGTAGAATTGACAGGAAAGGTTCCTTAACAGAATTGTTAAGCCATGTCTGGACAGTGTGAGTTAATTCCTGTTGCTAGGCTGGCTGGAGGAGCAGGGGGAGGCTCACGAGCATGAGCTGCAGGGCTGTGTTGAGGCTCCTGCCATGGGTGCGTCTTCCAGCTGCTCTATAGGAACACATGTACATATGAATAAGATTGATTAAATCCACTAAATGGCAAAACTATTTTTAACAAAGTGAATAGTTTTATTTCCTTTGAGAATTTTATAATAATCAAATCTTAAACGTCCAAGAAAGTTAGATTTTTGTATAATATAAGCTGTGTGAGCATTTTTTTAAAACTAAGTGTTCTTGAGAAGCATTACCCTAAGAAACCTAAGGCCATCCATGCTACGTAATGAAACTCAGTGGCAGCAAATGGTGGAAAAACCTTATTTATTTATATCAGAGTGTTTTTCAAGGAAAATTTTTGACATAATACAATTTGAGAATATTTGACATCCAATTTGAGAAGTTTTGACATGCACAGCCGTGCACTTTATAAAGTAGCAATGTCGTGGCTTCAAGGATCTCCTCATACCTGGAGAACTCTATCAAAGACTTCTGCAATCACTCTCTTATTCTTCCTCCACCCATGTAATCCACAGACCTGCTTTTATGTCTTATAGCCCTTTTTAGGTTTTCAAGCTCTCCTACTAATGTAATTCAACAGAACATACTTTCTGTTCATCCTGTCTTCTTATCCTCATAAATTTAGACTAATATCCTTTACTGTTCTATATTTAATAGCTTATAAAATTTTATTTCTGACTAGCATTTGATTTTAGATGTTGCAATTTGTTTATTCACTAATAAATTCATGAAATGTGGTTTGAGAAGTCCCCTCCTCTCTACTGTTTCCAACACACACATGCACTCAACTCAAACAAACAAACAAACAAACAAACAAAACAAAACAAGAAACAAAAAACTAGTGATAAAGAGATTCCATGGAAACAATGAGACAATGAGTTCTACTCAGCAGAACACAAAACAAAACAAAAAATCCCTGCTAAATTTCTGATTTATGACAGAGAAGCAAGAGACTACAGTGAAGCTTAAAACACCACTACTCCTGGGACCTGAGAATGGCACACAAGAAAAGGTGGATGGTATTGGCCTGTTACCTTGCTACAACTTTACGCTAAGAACTGGCTCTGTCTGTCTTATATTATCTTCAGAGGAAATGTTTATTCTTCCTTACCGGGCCCTTCTACTCTATGGTAGAGACTGTTCTCCTCACTCCCAAATGTCTGTCATTCCTGTCTGAATATAAGGCAGAACTGATGTTCACATATGGGTTAAAGAGTACAGAATTTCATTCACATTAGCATTCTAAATATTGTCACCTTAAAAATTGTCTTCGTGGCTTTAATACAAAGCATTCAATGTTGAGATTTTCAAAAGATGTTATTATTTTTCTGTTTGTGTGCTTAAGTGAGTGTATGTGTACCACAAGTTTGTAGGAGCCTGTGAATGGCAGAAGGCAGTATTTGATCCTTGGAGTTTTAGCTACAGGGAGTGGTGAGCCCCAATATGGGTTATGGGAACTGAATCTTTTTCCTCTTCCAGAGCACTGAGTGCTTTTAACAACTGATCCATCTCTCCAGCCCCGTAAGAATTTTATATAAAACACACGAGACATCACAGACTATTTGTTTAAAGACATGATGGATTTTGACATTAAAATGTCAGTCTCTCTGAAGTCAGGATCATTATCTTTTTGGACAGTAATTATGGAAATATTAAAGCAGGTGTCTTTGATGGGGCTAATATTTTGATTTAGCTTATACAGACAAAAGGAGGAAAATAACAACAGAACTGTCAAAGAAAAGAGAATTTTTAATGAAATCAGGTCCAAACTAAATAAATGGAAAAAAACACTAAGACAATAGTTAATTCTCTATTATATTGATTTATGCAAAAATAAAACAATGTTATTTTAATGAGCTTATTCCAAACAACTAAAGACTACACTCTATATTACATAATGATTAAAAAGTAATTCTCTGATGATGCTTAGATTTGAGAAAAAAATGTTAATTTAAATATTTTCCAAAATTTTGACAAGTAATGTTTTTAATCAAACTTTCACAATATTTAATCAAACATTTTTTAATATTCTGCTTTGTTGTATTTTGTTATCCAAGGTTCTAGTAACATAAAAATCAGAAAGTACTTTTGAAGCCCACGTATTTTGAAAGTTTAAATTGCATACCAAGAAGACTTTAAAATTTTGAGTTTTCACATAAATAGTAAGATGCTTGATTAATATGTATAAGGACCTAGCTTTCATCACAAAACTGTATTAAAGAAATGAATAATTAAACATATAAATAAAATATTTAAATTTTTAAAGTTTAAATATTACTGAACATATACTTGTTTTATACTGGCTTCAGTCTAAAGCATCTGCTAAAGCGAACAAAGCTGATTTTGTTGTTCTGGGAAGAAGGTTATCTGATGCTCTCTTTCATATGTAAACCATGGAGATTCTTTAATAGTAATTAAAGAATATCACATAACATTGTTATTTGAAACCTAACTTCCATAGTATTTTATGGGATAATAAAATGACATTTATTGTCACATTAATGTTGTTGTAAGATCTTTGTGTAAATATGACTCAACACCTCATAATGCTATGCTTTTATTAAAGATGGCTATTTTCCAGAGGATTAAATAAAATGTCTAAGGTTAGTTATTTAGTAAGCAACAGGACCAAAGCTTAAATATTTTCACTATAATGCAGCAATGTAGATTTCTTCTGAGGAAAGCAAATGACTTTACTTGTGTTTTTCTTAAATAATAACAAGAAAACTAAAATGAACTTTAAAACTATTTTAAACAGATTAATTCTACTGAAGATAAGAGCTGCACACAGGATAAGTTTTGTTTTTAGGAAGGCTAGAATTGTAAGACTATGGTAACTTGTATTGTGATGGTCTCATGATGTGCCAAAAATGTGTAAGACTGAGGAGAACCTGAGAACAAATGTAGTGTGCTGTCTGCCAAAGTTCCAGGGTAAAGGATAAGGTCATGGCATAGCATGTGCTCAATAAAACCTCTAAGAAGCCTTCCAGCAGGTGGCAGTATGTATCTAAGTTTCAGTCATTCCCACTCATCCACAGCTACAGCTTCTCAACCAGCTAAATCTCAGGGTCTACTTAAGTGTGGTTTTCTTTTATATAGATTGTATTATTCTAGATGTCTTTATCATGTGAAATATATTATTCAGATAATTTTACACAATGAAAAAATTTACTAAGAGAATTACTCATTAAACCTTTTCTATTCAATATTTTCCAATTAAAACTTGTAAGCTTAGTTTGAAGTGAGAGCCGCTATGAGATAATTTACCTTGTCTCATAAGGAATTTTATATTTTATTTAAGACAACAACAGTATCTAGTATTCTAAGGAGAAACTGGAACACATGAAATTTTCCTTAATTGCCTCTTTATTGATTGGTACAACTACAGCAATTTCCATCTTTCTCTCCTTTAACACACCCACCTAAAGTCTACATAGATCAAAGCAATACACAATTTTGTTTTTATCATTTTATAAGATCTTAGACATTATTTGTTTAAAAAAATACTACAAATATAAGCCTCAATGTATATGTATAATTTGAAAGTTAATTCATAAAGAAGATATAATAACTTCAAATAAAGAGATAAAGAGCAAGTGCACAAATATAAATTGCAACACTAATGGGGAAATAAGTTAGAACTAGTTTAAAGGAAGTCAACCAAGAATACTGAAACCAAATATATATATATATATATATATATTTGGTAAACCCAAAACATCCTTCCCTTACAACATTTACTTCATTAATAACAGTTGCCAGAAAATATATATTGTAAAAATTTCAGACACTGTGGAAAGAATATGGCCTTGGCAAAACTTGAAACACTAAATATATTATATTAGAGACCCAACGATATAGATCCTATGTTTGTAAATGTCAAAATAAAATTTAGGTTGTCTTCTAAATGCAAGAGAATATTATTGAAAGTTCATAATCAGCTTAGCTGAGTTACCTTTCTAAAGCACCATTAGCACTATGAAAATGATTGACTTAGAAGAAAGACAGAGCAGGAAATAGAACAGCAGAGGTGAGATTTGTAGTAATCTGTAGAGAGTATAGGAAGAATGTCAATGGTTGATTTGTAGTAGTCTATGCAGACATAGATAAGTGTGGATTAAATTATAGCTTCATGGCCTCTTCAAATCTGACAAAACATTCTTTCAAATGTTTCGGCCATTAAAACTGAGTGAGGAGTGATCATCTCATCCAGGGTCCTCCTCCTTGCTTAGCTTCTTTAGGTATACCACCTCCTTCTGATAAGGGAGCAGCCTTACAATTCCACAGAGAAAGACAATACAGCCAGTCCTGATGATGCCTGATAGGCTAAGGTCAGAGGGAAGGGGAAGAGGACCTACTCTATTAGTGGACTTGGGGAGAGGCATGGGAGGACATAAAGGAAGGGAGGATGGGATTGGGGGGAGATGAAGGAAGGGGCTACAGCAGGGATAGAAAGTGAATATAACTGTAATTAATAATAAAATAAATAAATTGTTAAAAACTGTACCAGTTAAAACTGAGATGATGGCTCAGTGGTTACAAGAACTTTCTACTGTTTCAAAAGGGAACAATTTGGTTCCCAGCACAAACATTTAGGTAGGTTTCAACTATTGTAACTCCTTCTTCACTCTGTTCTGAAGTATTTGGCCTCTTAAGGCATCTTCATTCACATATGCACTCTCACAAACAGGCACACCTATAAAACACAATTAAAAATAATAAAAGTGAGTATTTTTAAAAGTATGTCAGTTAACAAAATTACATATTTTAATTTTGTTGGTCTGTGCTTTCTATTTTAATAAACTAAAATGTATTCTTTTTCCTAATTTAAATAAACTAATGTGTGATACACTGTTTATAAATTAAGATAAAATTGCCTTTGAAACCACCCTAAGTATAAGACATGTCTATCTGATGGATCCTTAGTACGTTTAAATTTCTTTCTTTTTTCACATTTTTATTTTATATTAATTACAGGTTATGTACTTTGTATCCCAGCCATAGCCCCCTCCAGCATTCCATCCCTATCCCATTCCTCCCTCATCTCTACCCTGCCCCTTTCCAAGACCCCTTATAGGGGAGGTCCTCCTCCCCTTCCTTCTAACTCTAGCTTATCATGTCTCTTCAGGACTGGCTGCAATGTCCTTTTCTGTGGCCTAGCAAGGCTGCTCCTCCCTCATAGTCGAGGGGGTAGAAGAGCCAGCCATTGTGTTCATGTCTAAAATAGTCCCTGTTTCCCTTACTAAGGTACCCACTTGGATATTAAGCTACCATTTGCTACATTCAAGCAGGGGTTCTAGGTTATATCCATACATGGTCCTTGGTTGAAGTGAGTTCACTCCTTTACTTGTCCTTCTGGCAAACTCAAGCATTTTAAAAGATGGATTCAAATGGATGTCAACTGAGAAATCATAAAAAAGATTAATACTCTAGTCCAGATGAGATGCAAAGTTTATTTCAATCTCATCTACTACAATGGGCAGTACCAATACAAATGCAGGCTAAAGCAGATAGTTCTTATTTCAACACTGCTAGGAAAATTCCACAGGCTTTTTCATTGTTGAATTATAGACACTTAGATACACATAGAGCTCTAGAAGCTGTGTTTCCAATTAAAAGAGCTGTTTAGTTTTGTGATCATGCAACACATGGGGTTTTAGCTATTTTGAATGGTCCAGAGTGAAAATAGTAAATTGTTCAATTGCTGTTGTCAGATGCACTTTATATTTCTTAGAATCTGTTATTTTGAAAATAGAAGGAAAGCAATTCTAAACACCAACTACAAATTCTTTCATTTGTAATTGCAATGTAATGTTGTGATCTCTGCTTTTCAGATGAAAGCTAAGTTCAGTGAGTCATAGCATGACTTACGAATGAAACTAGAAGTAAGGTTACATCACAGATTCTATTTGTTTCCTTAGAATTTTGTGTGATGTGTAAATTTGCCTTTTGTAGTTTTGATTTTTATTGTGTACAAACCTTAGCATTTTTTTGTTTGCCTGAATGTGCTTTGTTAATATGTTCTCCTGTTATCTTCAGTATTGTTCTCTCTACTTGTTATTTTACAGTAAAAATAAATGTTGATCAAGGTGCTTGTACTCATGGTCAAATTATTTTATTTTTCTAATTATCATAGGAGTATAGATAATCATTTGGATATTTCAGAAAATATTTATAATACTGCATATTCGCATTAACTTACTTTCTATTGGTTGGACACAGAACAAGAATAGTGCAGTGAGAAACACCAAAATGAACAATTATTGAAGAGTTTTTAAGTATGTATTTATTTTTCTGCCTTGTATCATATTTTCTTTTATTTCCCATAAAAATGAAACATTTTTCAACTTAATGTCATAAAATAACATCCATACATGTAAATTCTATGTAAGTTGTTACTTTTAAACTAGAAATTAAACATATATGTCAATCTATACTTATAGAAAATCAATTGTTTTTAGAATCAGCCAATGAATCAATACCTACTATTGCCAGTCTGTAAAGTTTAGGTAGTAATCTCTACCATTTTCAGTATTAATTTTATTTAAAATAATATCACAATCAAGGAACGTACTGTACCTTTAGACATATGTCTCACAACTTAATTCAGAACATTTCATAAGTTATCCATTTCTCATAGACTTTCTAGTAATTACCATACTATCCAGTGGTTTAATGAGACATTATAAGTCATAAATCATTTTGGAGAGCTATAGAAGTCCTGTTAAATATCATTTTATTAGAATATATCTGAGTCACTCACACTCACAGTAAATTCTGTTTCTTATAAACTATTCAGTAATTAAAGAATTCTAGTGGGGTGGCCACAGAGGAAGAGGATCCAGGTAGCCCTGATGAGACCTGATAGCCAAGGTTCAGACAAAAGGTGAGGAGGACCTCCCCTATCAGTGGACTAGGGGAGGGGTATGAAGGAAGAAGAAAGAGAGAGGGGGCAGGGGAAGATGAGGGAGGGGCTACAACCAGGATACAAAGTGAATAAATTGTTAAAAATAATAAAAGTAAAATGTAAAAAATATTCAGTAGGATTGAACTAAAGTATTGTATAGATCATCTCTAAAGGAGATGATGAGAAAAACAATTGAAGTTCTTGTTTCATAAAGCCAAAATATAGACTTTGTCAATATTTCAACATTTTACACTAATAAAATGTGAAATGTCATTACTGCTTTTGAATTTGATGATTTTTAAATGTCACTAAAAATGTTAGCTGTCCCTATATAAGGATTGAAAATGAAAAGTTTTGATGATAAAAACTCAATATAAAACACCCAAATGTATTTTAACAATACAGTTGAGCAATACAGCTCTGGCAATTTCATTGTACCTTAATTTTTGTCACTTCAGAACTGGCCTAAATACACCCAGCTCTTAAAAAAAATCTTACCTTATTTGTAAGAATTGTGAACACTGCTAGGGCAACATTCTTGGACTGAGGCTTTTTCCACCTTCGATTTTTGCCAGTTCAAGTTTTTTTTTTTAATTTTAATTTTAATTCTTTATATCAATTACAGTTTATTCACTTTGTAACATAGCTGTAGCCCCCTCAATCTTCCTTCCCAATACCACCCTCCCTCTCTCATCTCTTCCCATGCCCCTCTCCAAATCTTCTGATAGGGGAGATCCATTTACCATTAATGTGGGTTCTGATTTCCATAAGTAGTAGTTTAGAAGGCAGAAAGCCTAATACAGGGTTGGTTATTTGACTTAGTTACCATATTGACTTCCTTTTACTTTATCTGCCACGATACTCCACAAGATATTAAACCCAATTCCTCACAAAGCGGCTACCAAATGACCTATTTATTTTCATTAAATAATTAATTCAGAGGTAAGATCTCTGTACCTAGTCTGGCTTGAACTTGTTCTATTCTTTCTTCAGTGTCTTGAATGCTGGAGTTACAGAGATATATATATAACCTCGCGTAGCCTGACCCACTTTGGGTGTTTGAAATGTTTTCTTTCTGCAATTTACCTAACCTTGATAAAAGAGATCTTTGAAGTAAATATCTATGTTGACTAATGATGAAGTCAATCATTATGACAAGAAAGAGAAAAGAACAGGCTCAAGTGAAGTCAGTTTAAATTAGAAATTTTCCTAATACTCTAAACTGTTGGGCATTTTTCACGGAGAAGGGATTTTTTCATGGTTATGCAACAAGAGTTGCATTATAATTGTTCTGAAGATTATCATGAATATTATGAAATAAACATGACTAATGATGTTTTTTTAAAAAACAGGTATACACAAAATTAATCATCAAAGTCTTTCAGTAATTTGTTATTATTGAAACCCCAGTCATAATTAATAAAAATATTTACTGCAAAATCATACTGTGCCAAAATGTAGTTGATATAAAGTAAGTTTATATGCTATTGTTGTGAACCTTAAGGGAGCAATGTTGATTTGATCTAACTCTCCAGTGGCCTATTTTGAAAACCTTGTGCACTCAATTTTGTTGACAATATGGAAGTAGCTGATCATGTGTTAATTAAAGCTCTAAATTTGCATTATTGCCTTGCTATTTTGGTAACTTAAAAGCTTGAGCAAATTACTTAAAGTCGTTCATTATTTCTTTCATCATCAGTAAGAGGTGAGAATGGTGTTATCTACCTTACCGCTTTATTATGGTGACTCAACAAAATAACACTTGTGAGAAAACAGTTTAAAGTCTGAGGAAAGGATAGTTGAGTTACAAAGTAAGATTACATAAAACAAAGCAGCAAAAACAATGAAGCTTCCGTGTCTCACTAGTACCATAAATGTATATTAACATTTTGTGAGAATAAGACACAAATTAAAGTCTAGGCTAATATACAAAACAAATGAAAACTGAGATTACAAAGGGAATTAAGTTTGAAGATGGGAGATTAAGATTTGAATTATGATAAAAATATATTACTCCTTAAGAAGTCACCTTTTCTTCAGGAATCAGTCTTATGAAAAGTTAAAATTGATAAATAATATCAGATATATTGTAAACTCTCAAAGCATTCATATAATTTAGAGTTTCTTCTATTCTGATAACATTTGATTATTTTTATCTAAATGGACTCAATGTGCTTCCATTGATGGCTGCTTTAGCTGCCACTCGACATGGATGGGAATATAAACAAAACTGAAGTATAATACATAATACTTAAAGAAATATAATAATAAATGATTTTCGGATCATCATATTCAAGATACTCCATGACTGTACAGCCCTTAAAACACCACAATTTTGGTTTTACACTTATTTATTTTCATTTATGTGTGTGAACTTGCAAGTGCTTGCATGCACAGACACAGACACACATACATGGTGAGGTGAGACACAGATTAAAATCAATACATCATGCTAAGAAAACACTCTCCTTACTAGCTGATGAATATGTACAATGTGATACAATTTAAGCTAGAATTTTTTCACTGACTTTTTTCTAAGGTTTTGGTGTTTTTTGTTTTTTGTTTTTTTTGTCCTAGTAATTTTGACAGGAGAAAAAAGTGGATTTTTTTTTTGTTATGTGAACTGGATGCAAACAAAACAAAACAAAACAAAACAAACAAACAAAAAAACAAAAAAACCCAGGAGAGAATATGCAGAGTTCATAAGGCCAAGAACAATATAAGAACTCAGAAAGGGTAGAATAAACAGTGTCTGAAATAGGTAAAACAAAAAGGTACTGTAAATTTTTCAATAATTTGAATGTTTATCAATTGTAAATGCCAACATAAAATTAATATGTATATTATTTAGTGAAGAGAGAGTGACTAAGTGGAGAATAATCAATAAAACTAATTCAGAGGAATCCATTGATTATCCAAGAAATAATAACTTTTGATAGGTGTTATGGAAGAGATCCTGAGTACACATGCTGAAACAAGAAGATGAAAAAACAGGCAAAATTTTCTAACACCTTTTGCAAGAAAAACTGTACAGAGTAAAGACAATTAGCAAGAATAATTTTAATAAAATTTAACAATTAAATTTAATAATAAAATACTTTATTTTTATAGGAAGAAAATATATATTCAGCCATAAGTTACTAAGAAGAGATAGGCACTCTTCTTCTAAATGAAAAGTACATAAGAACATCTGCTCATAACAAATTTTGTTATGACACATAAGATAATTTTCCACTGCTGATATGTCACATTAATTTAAAACAGCACCACTTTCAGAATATAGTTCAATAGAACAGACACCAAAACACATAAGTGTGAGTTTCTTCACTTGGAATTTTACCCATGTAAAGGCTGAAAGCAAGATCCTGTCTCTATGCAGTGGGAAACATTATTGTCCATTGTCAAACTATTTACAAGAATTCCAACCTTCATACTCATAAACCTTAAGAATAGACATGTTTTTATCAGCTCACAGAATTTTATTTTACTTAATAGGAAAAAAATCCTTCACCTCCAGGGCCTAATATTTTAAATCTGAAAGTAAGAGTTAAAATATAAGGAAATTTAAATCTGCATTACTCTGATTAAAAGATAAAAGTTATGTTGCAGGTAATTCAATATTGTCGACTATAACTGCTATGGTTACAAGGAGGCTTCGGTATTTTCTATGTAGCATACCCTTTAATTTTGTATTCATTTGAGAAATAACTGTTATTAAGATACCCTAGAGGGAGATGGGAAACAGTTAAATAACTTGATCATAATATAATACTCCAAAGAACAAAAGTACACATTATTCTAAATATGCATTTTGAAACTGCTTTTGCTAAAATGTGTTGACTCCTCCCAAAGGGGGAAAAAAAGTGAAATCCAGGCTTGTTTGTCTACACTGTAATTTGTCTGAAGTTACATAGATAACCTTGACTGGCCTTATTTTCTTTTTTTAACTTTATTTTTAATATATTTTTAATTAATTAATTTGTAATTTTTAATGATTTATATTTTATTTAATTTTTATCCCAGTTGTAGCCCCCTCCCTCATCTCCTCCCAGTCCTACTCTCCTTTCCGCCTATGCTCCTCCCCTAGACCACTGATAAGGGAGATCCTCCTCCCTCTCCATCTGACCGTAGCCTATCAGGTCTCATCAGGACTGGCTGCATCATCTTCCTCTGTGGCCTGGCAAGGCTGCATCCCCTAGGGGGAGGTGATCAAAGAGCCAGCCAATGAGTTCATGCCAGAGACAGTCCCTGCTCCTTTACTAGGGAGCCCACTTGGAGACTGAGCGGCCTGTGGGCTTCTTCTGAGCAGGGGATCTAGGTCCGCACCGTGCATGGTGCATGGTTGGAGTGTGGGTCTTGGCAGACCCCTGCAATGCCCATCTGGACAAATGGGCTAACAAAGTAATTAGGGAAACAACATCCTTCACAATAGCCACAAGTAACATAAAGTACCTTGGTCTGACTCTAAGCATGCAAATGAAAGACCTATACGGAAAAAAAAAATTCAAGTCTCTGAAGAAAGAAATTGAAGAAGATATCAGAAGATGGAAAGATATCCCAGGCTCATGGATCGGTAGGACTAACATAGAGAAAATGGCTATCCTACCAAAAGCACTCTACAGATTCAATGCAATCCCCATCAAAATACCAACACAATTTTTTTTACAGACCTTGAAAGAGCAATTCTCAACTTCATAAGGACTGGCCTTATTCTTAATCTCAACGTATTTATGAGTAGTCCTAAATTCCAGTAAGGAACATCCACCTTCCACCACATTTCCATAAGAAAAAAAAAAACTGCACACTGAGCATTAACCTTACTTGACCATTTTAAAGGATAGACATCCCACAGCTAGAGCTAAAATGATGATGTGTTCATGATCAGGAGAGCAGGCACAGCAAGACAGCTGCTTAGGCTTCCCAGATTGACTTTAATCACCAGCCACTTTACTCCTTTCCTCCTTGCCCACACTGAACACATCTGCTCCATCTGCTTTTCATCTTTATTTTTTTTTTTCTTTATTTTGTGTATTGGAGACAGGTGGTGTCTGAGCTTAGTCTGTTAAGGTTGTTAGAGCTCACTGTTTTGACTATCATAATTCCATTAGGATTATGACACAATTTTGTTTTAACAAATTACTTAACTCATTAATTCTGCTATTGTTAAGTAATGAAAACCATGACTTAAACAATTACATTTTCAGGAACAGAATTTAATACACATATTCAAAGCATAATAATTCTTGAACTTACTAAAGTAGTCAAATGTACATTAATAGCTGTCTTTCTACTGTACTTTATTCATGTATCTATTTTTTCAGTTTTGTGAAAATATTCAACATATTTAGGTACAAGTCTGTATTAGGCATGAAATGTTAGGATGGTAAAACCTCTGTGGGAGAAAAAAATCAAACATATATTACTTATATTAGAAATTTAATGTTGCCATAGCAATACTGCCATTTCTTTTCTATTTCAATTTTATGAGGTAGGCTGCAGAGTTAAAAATATAAGACGAGAATGTTTTATGTATTCCTATAGAAGCAAGCGTGAACATGAAGCTATAGCTTAAACACAAGTTTTCATCACTATAATATATTTCCCAACTAAGGGATACATAGAGACTTTTACAGTCTTCAGAATTACCTGTATGCCTCTTTATCTTCAAGTCCTGTAGTGTACATATCAATATACAATTTCAGAACTTTCATGCATTACTGAGACTGTACATGCCAATGCATTTAAAGTTTCACTGATTAAAAATAAAATTCTAGGCTTTTCATTATTTATTGGCTTTTCATGAGTGTCAAATTTATTGGCTTCCTGTTGAAATGAATACTGTTAGAGAGGAAAATTTTATTGCAACAATTTTGTTTGAGCCATTTACCTTTCAGGAAGGCACAAATCAACATTGTTTGGGTCTAATGGTTATTGATTTAGAAATAATTCTAACAAGTATACTTCTTTAAGGTCAAGGAAAGGTTTTGCCAACTTAGCTGTTGTACAACATTATACATTGCCTAAGCCTCTTTCCACAGAATCCATTTTACTTCATCAGTTTATAGTTCATGTTCCTCAGAGAGAAGTGAAATTAAAACCCTTTACATAATATTCACTATTTCTTGTTAAATGGGCTAAAATTTCTCACAGTAGAAAGAAGTGCCATTCTTTGCAAAGCAAGAATTCAGGCTCTTTTGAAACAACCAAATTGGCACATTCTTGGTACCAGTGGACTTAGTTCTAGATTCTTCACAGTGGACATGAACTGATGATTAGAGAGTAAGAAAGGGACACCATGTACCTTAATTTTGGGGAAGTATAAAAACTTATTTGAGACACTGTCTTTTATTGGCTTCCTAACCGTCACTCTACAACACAGCTTCTCATTTTATTATATGTTCTTCTTTCGCAGTTGTTTGACATGCCAATTCTGCTTCTGTCTGTCTTCAATCTGATTCTAATTTATTGTTTCAGTTTCTTGTTCCCTTGAAGTTGTTCCTCAGCTCATCCATCTTCCCCTTAATTGAAATCCTCTTTTGTGTCTCTGGGATTGTTTGTTTGTTTGTTTGTTTGCTTGCTTGCTTGCTTGCTTGTTTTCTGAATAGTGTTTTAAAGATTCAATGCCACAAAGCATAGTTCTTTCAAACAACTGTCACAGTACTTAAATTTTCTTCTAATGTTATGAAGGAAAATAAATACTTTTAAAAGATGATTTTCTAACTGTAACATCTCTAAAACAAATTCAATTTTCTGTAAATTCAGATAATTATAGAGCTCCTTTATAATAGGTTTCATATATCCTACATTCTTTGAAATCAAAATGTCTATTAACAGTAATAACGACTGGCCTTAGCATCTCTCAGTTCTTTTATGGAAAGCAAAAAGATGGACTATTTAGCAGAGTTCCTACATTACATTTTTTTTAAATCAGGAAGTTCCTGTTAGTCCAGACCTGATATTTTATAGCCAGCCATTGTAGAGCTAAAGAAACATTGATTTGACTATATAGAAAATGATAATGCCTGATATAGTTCAAAGAGTTAGAATTAAGTAGGCTGTGTATTTTCACCATAAAATAAAAATAAATGTTTAAGAAGATAGATGTGTTTTCATAATTTAAGAATTGTGCAATGCAGACATCTATCAAAAACTCAAATGGTACCCAATAGCTATCAGGTAAAATTGCTTTCATTTTAAGAAAGAATCTATGTAGCTCTAGATACCTCTGATCATAAATTGCTAGCAATATTCACCCCCACTTTCCCTGACTTTGTTGTCTTTAATACAATTACTTTGATCCTGTTTTTAAGTAACCCTGGACCAGAAATAAGTTGTGTTTCGAGACTTGCTGTATTTGAGTGAATGTAGAAAAATGGGAATGGAAATAATAAGAAAAATAGAATTTATATGTATAAATTTTTAAAAGCTCAATTGAGTATAGGAAACATCCATCAACTACTTTAATCTTCCATGAACTCTGTAATATATTTGTATGTATGTAGATATGTGTGTATGTGTGTGTGTAGTGATAGTCAAGAATTCAAAGTCATTGAGGACAGACTGAAACTCCATTAACATAAAACAAGCTATAGATTGTCAATATTGTGTTACAGTGATAATAAGTTATTAAACCTTCCAAAGAAGAATAAAAAAGCTTTAAAATAAAGCTATTCTAGTAGTAATAAAGCACAAAAGTGTTAGAATTAAGTGTTGCTGTGAGATAATTGCATATGTGTATGGTTTAGTGCTGGAAAGATTGTTTGAATTTTTTTTTCTTTTAATTTTTTTTATTATTATCAATTATCACAGTTTATTCAATTTGTATCCCGGCTGTGTCCTGTTCCCTCATCTCCTCCCAATCCCACCCTCCCTCCTTCTTCTCCCCCTATTCCCTTCCCCTAGTCCACTGATAAATGAGGCCTTCCTCCAATTCCACTTGACCCTAGACTATTAGGTCTCTTCAGGACTGGTTGTATTGTC
The DNA here is from genome assembly GCA_028658305.1 of Pachyuromys duprasi. Classification (NCBI taxonomy): domain Eukaryota; kingdom Metazoa; phylum Chordata; class Mammalia; order Rodentia; family Muridae; genus Pachyuromys; species Pachyuromys duprasi. The sequence continues at coordinate 43,039,764 of CM053759.1, read as the reverse complement.
TTCTTCTGTGGCCTGGCAAGGCTGCACCCCTAACGTTGAGGTGATCAGAGAGCCTGTCACTCAGTTCATACCAGAGACAGATTCTGCTCCCTTACTAGGGACCCCACTTGGAGAATGAGTCTATGGGCTACATTTGAGCCAGGGTTTTAAGTCCTCTCCATGCATTGTCTTTGGTTGCGGTATCAGTCTCTACAGGGCCCCCAGGGATCAGGTTTATTGGCCCTGTTGTTATCCTTTTGGAGCTCCTGTCCTCTCCATGTCTTTCTATCTCTCCCTTCTTTCATAACATTACCTGCAATATGCCCAAAGTTTGGCTATAAGTCTTAGCCTCTGCTTTGAAATCTCAATCAGTAGAGTCTTTCAGAGGCTGACTATGGTAGGCTCCTTTCCTGTTCCTTGATACCATGTATGTCTTTCTGTTTCTGGGATACCTCACTTAATATTATCTTTTCTAGTACCCACCATTTGCCTGTAAATTTCATGATTTTCTTGTTTTTAATTACTGAGTAGTATTCCATTGTGTAAATGTAGCAAAATTTCTGTATCCATTCCTTTGTTGAGGGACATGTGGGTTGTTTACAGCTTTTAGCTACTACAGAGTTGGTATGAATATGGGTGAGCAAATGTCCTTGTATACTTGAGCATATTTTGGATATATGCCTAGGAGTGCTATAGTTGGATCTTGAGGTAGCACTATTCCTAATTGTCTGAGAAAGTGTCAGATTGATTTCCAGAGTGGTTGTACAAGTTTACATTTCCACCAGCAGTGGAGGAGGGTTTCCCCTTTCTCTACATCATCTCCAGGTTGTGTAGTCACTTGAATTTTTTATCTTAGCCATTCTGATGGGTGTAAGGTGAAATCTCAAGCTCATTTTGATATTCAATTCCTTGATGACTAAGGACATTGAATATTTCTTTAAGTATTTCTCTGCCATTCAATATTAATCTTTTGAGAATTCTCTGTTTAGCTGTGTACCCCATTTAAAATTGAATTACTTGGTTTATTGGTGTTTAACTTCTTAAGTTTTTATATATCCTGAAATTTAGCCCTCTGCCAGATATTGGTTTGGTGAAGATCCTTTCCCAGGAATTTGAAAATTTTAAAATTCAACAAATAATCCTGTAAGTAAGAATATAACAAAGGACAAATTAAATTATTTAATAATCTAGTCTATGAGAAGCTATCTCTTACATCACTTGAATAAACATTATATAGAAGCCATATTTAAAGGACTAAAGAATTTTTCTTGTCAAAATACCAAATGTAGCAAAAACACAATAATTGGTGTATTCACGAGTAAACTATTTATTATCCACCAATGTCACAAGAATCAGTAAGAGATATTTCACACTAATTGTATGTATGTATTTAAGTATGTTTAAGGCATGAAAATAGAAGGGTAAATAGGATAGACAGCAGAAGTAGAAGAAGACAGGGAATAGGACAGGAGCCTTCTACAGGGCGGCTCTGAAAGAATCTATCCATGAGGGTATCGAAGCAGATGCTGAGACCCATAGCTGAACTTTGAGTAGAGTGCAGGAAATCTTAGAAAGAAGGTGGAGATACAAAGACCTAGAGGGGGCAGAAGCTCCACAAGGAGACTAACAGAGCAAAAAATGTGTGTTCAGAAGTTCCTGCAGAAACTGATGAATCAACCAAGGGCCATGGAGAGGACCTAGACACCATTGCTCCAACCTCTTTTCATGCCTCATATGTGACTCCATAGGAAGCTACAAGAACCCTAATTACAAGTATCTGTTCAATAAAATTAAATAAAACAAACAAACAAAAAAACAAGAGGAAGAATCCTATCAGGTAGGGACTGAATGAGAAGAAGAGGTATGGTACAAAACAATTTTTTCCATTAGTTGAAATGAGTAAGAACTTACTGTCTGCATAGGCCAAAAGTGAAAACTTATAGTTCTTCAAATATCGTACTAAACTTTGGATTTTCAATGACTGAATTCAATATGGAAACTGAAATGCAGAATTTGAGAATACACTGAGATTTAAATATGATAATAATGCCTGGTGTTTTTCTTTTGAAAATAACCAGTATTTATAAATGATATGATATGTTGATTAAAATGTACCGTATCTGCAAGTTATTTGAATTATCCCTAGTGCTTTTATACATAATCTCTTTAATGAATTGAATCTTTAAACAATTTAATGATGTGGAACCTATTTTTTCTCTGTTTTTGAGATTTCTAAGAAATCAGAATATTAAAATTTTTTGAGTTCTAGGTTGTAAAATTCAAAGTATGTGATATCTCTGAACTGAAAATGGTTAATCATTTGGGTTTCAAAGACAAGGACCATGTGAATGGCTGCAGGTAGAGCTTCTAAATATTCTAAGTGTGACCTCATTTTACTCTTGAGTCGCACTTTAGATATAATGATGTTTTTTTTTCTCTGATTCTAAGATTTATGCTTAAAAATGTTTACTAATTTTTCCCAAGCCACACATCTCTAAAGTCAGAGAGTGGGAACATAGATATAGTCCTTTGCTAAGATGATAGAAATTCAGAAAAAAAAGAGACAAAAAATGAAATTTTTGTGTAATGAGAACAGATGGACAACTTATTGATAAGCCTTTTAGAAATAACTGATAACTTCTTAGAAACTAAGAAAAAGAAATGAATGTTGGTACTGTTCATAAAGAAACACAGTATCCATGAAAACAAGTCACAGAGAATCTAAGACTGTGAATAATACATTAATTATTTCTTATTCATGCCCACTCTTTTTCTCTGAGATTCCATACACAGTACATTTTCCCAGTGAAACTGAATGATTTGCTTGGATCTCAGTTTTTATGTACAGTAGTATCTATACTGAATATTTATATACTATGTTAGCAAAATCATGTCTAGAAAAAGCTTTCTTAGCATTATAGTATGTAAAATCATGGTAATGACTTTTGTTTCAAGTCTGGATTAACATGACACAATTCTCACATTCACCCTGTAAGTCCTCACGACTTTGGCCTCATTTGAAGCTTCTAATGAAAGTAACATTTTTTTTTCTTTCAATAGAACTAATGTGGTTCTCTGTTTGGGTGAAGATTTCATTTAATTATAATTGTGTTGAATTTAGACTTATCCCAGAATTTCTATGCACATCACTAATACCTAAGGCTTGCCAAAATTTGAGAAACAACCTGCAAAATGAAAATTATTTCTTTTACATTTTAAAAGAGCATTCACAAATCACACCGGCATTTGCCTGCTAATGGAATTTCATATTTTATTACATTTAAGCAAATTCAACCTATCAATTACATATGGCTATCTTATAATGATCAGATAAATGAATTTTATCTATTTTTTATAATCAAATCACTTAACGTTTAATATTCAATCACTGTCATCCACGAAACACATATAAAGCATTGTGTATCAGTTTTCATCTGTAGGATACTTACATTGTTTAAATCCTTACATGGATAAATTTTGAAAAGCAGGTGATATCAGTTAAAAAAGAAAACTGAATATTCCCCTTTCTTCACATTCTCACTAGCATGTGCTGTCACTTGAGTTTCTGATTTTAGGCATTCAGATCGGTGTAAGATGGAATCTCATCGTCATTTTGATTTGCATATCCTCTTCGATTAAGAACATTGAGCATTTCTTGAAGTGGTTCTCCATAATTCAAAATTCTTCTTTTAAAAATTCTTTACTTAGCTCTGTATCCCATTTTTTAGTTGGATTATTTGGATTGTTGGTGTTTAATTTCATGAGTTCTTTATGTATTCTGTTTATTAATAGGAGTGTAAACTTGTACAACCATTTTGAAAATCAATCTTGTGCTTTCTCAGAAAACTGTGAATAACCATACCTCAAGACCCAGTTATACCACTCCTGGGAATACATCTAAAAAGTGTTCCCCCATACAACAAAGGCATTTGCTCAACCAAGTTTATAACAGCTTAATTCATAATAGCCAGAAACTGGACACAACCTAGATATCCCTCAACAGAAGAATGAATAAAGAAACTGTGATACATTCATGCAATGAAATACTACTCAGCCATTAAAAACAAGGAAATCTTGAAATTTGCTGGCAAATTACTGGAACTAGGAAAGATCATCCTGAGTGAGGTAATATAGATCCAGAAAGACTCACAGCGTACATACTCAGATTTTAGTCATATAGTACTTGATAGACATACTATAATGTACAGACCCTAAGAAGATAAGTCCGGTGGGTATCTTGGGCTTCATGTTGGCTCATTTGTTATTAGAGTTGAGAATATCTTTGACACAGACTATGCTGCCTGCTTTTTGTTTTTCCGTTTTTTATTTTTTAATTAAAACTTATTCACTTTGCATCCAGGCTGTAGTCCCCTCCCTCATCTCCGCCCAATCCTACCCTCTTTTCCCCCTATGCTCCTCCCCTGGTCCATTGATAGGGAAAGTTTTCCTCCCCTTCCATCTGACCCTTGCCTATCAGGCTGGTTGCATTTTCTTCCTCTGTGGCCTGGTAAGGTTGCTCCCCATTAAGGGGGAGGTAATGAAAGAACCAGCCACTGAGTTCATGTAAGAGACAGCCCCTGTTCGCATTACTAGGAAACCCACTTGGAGACTAAGCTGCCATGGTCTACATTTGAGCAGGGGTTCTGACTGCATGAGTGGTCCTGGGTTGGAATATCGGTCTCTGCAAATTTCCCTGGGGCCAGAATTTTAGGTTCTCTTGATCTATATGTGGAGCTCCTGACACACTACACATGTTGCCTACTTTTTGATCACTTCCTCCTCATAAGACTTCCCAACCAGGCCACAGGGAAGGAAGATAAACTCAGTTCTCATGTGAATAAATGAGCTGGGTGGGGTGTCTGGGTAGTGGGGAATCACCTATTCTGAGGATTAGTGGAGTGAGGATGCTGGAGGGAGGGTGGGACTTGCAGAAGAGGAGGGAGTGGTCTATGACTGAGATGCAAATTGAATTAATTAATAAAAAGTAAAAAAAGAAAACTGTGCAGATTATTTACTTTACTAAAAAAATTCAAAATTATCAGTACTGTGATTAATATAATACCCCAAATAAGCTGAAACATAGGCATGTATCCACAGTACGAATATTCGACAAATTCATATGCATACACAGACACACAGAGTAATCCAGTGTCTACATCTTCAATGGTTATTGCATTGCACTCAAAATTACTACATTTCGGAAGAACACTGTAATAAACAATGATTCTCAAAATACAGATAATGTACAGTTTACTTTCGTACAAAATTATTCTCAGATAATATACATAGAAATCTCACTCATAATAATGTATTTTTTATGAAAAGTGTAACGAAATTGCACAAGAATATTTTTTTTAGTATTGTTTTAAAAATTGTATAGTTTCAACAGCTCATCAGTCATGGATGGACTGTAGCATCTAGTGAGAGCCCTGCTTCCTTACCTCCCTATTCCTTTTCCTTGCCTTCTATGATAACTCAACTGATCATGAGAGTAATTTTGAAAATCTACCCTGCAATGTATGTTAAAGTAATATACAGTGGAAATATTATTTTAAAGTCTTTACACACTAATAAAATGTTGAGGACTTTAAAGAAAATTTGCTCAGAGATACCCTTCAGAAATTTTGATGGATAAGATACTCATTATTATATCACTTCAATTTTATCCACCACAAAAATGTGACATTTGTGTTAAAAAAAAATCAGAGGAGAGGACTGAGAACCTGTGCAAGAAATCAAATGTATATGGCTACAATTGAAATACTTTTATTTCTAATTATAATTAACATTGGGTCATACACCGTTGCCAGCAGAAAAGTTAGTACCTACATACTCAGCATCCTTCCTTGCCTACTGAGGGAGTGCCCTGCAATCATCACATTTGCCAAGGTTTCAGGACAATGAAATCGTTGCTTTACCCTCAAGAGATTTTATAGAACAAGACTGTACTGACCTCGTTCTGATAACCGAAAATAGAAACTTCAGCTTGTGGAAGGTCCAAAATCGCTAACAGCATTACTCAGCCACAGTGACATGCAAAAATCTTAGCTCTTTTGGTTGAATCTTTGTATGAGGTAGCTCCTCTTTCCTGGGTAAGCCATGGAAATGGAAGTTTCACTGTTCGTGAATGCAGCATTGATGATGTTTCAGAGACACTTAACGATACAGGAGGGCTGGAATTTCCATTTTTCTAAACAGAAGTTTAAAAATTTAGAGTTCACCAAGTATGTGGAAAATTCATACCTGAAGTAGAAACACTACAGCTGGTTGTTGGTGGCTTATGACTTTAATCCCAGCACTCAGGAGGCTAGGGCAGGCATATCTCTGTGAATTGGATGGCAGGCTGGTCTACAAATCAGTTCCAGATAGCAAGGCCTACACAGAGAAACCTTTACTCAAAAGTTTGTCTCAAATTCTACAATGAGAATTGTGACAATTTTGAGAAGTCCAATTTTACAAACATGTATCAGTTTGGCTAATGCATGATTATAAGTAAAATGACTTCTAATTATGTGATTTTAGCCTGCTGCTATTATTGAGTTAAGAAATCTGAACGAATTGCCTTTCCTTATTATTTCAGTTTTTTGTTTTCCCCAGGACCAATATGAATTTACATTCTTCCAACTTCAGGAGCTCTGTAGTTTTTATACATATTCTAAACGCACATTTTAGGATGTAAAATAGCGAGTTCTTGGTGAAGGGGATTTTCAGGAACAACTGGATATATAATTGTAGCCAGGTGGTTAAGAGAAAATGTTGTGTCACTAGACAGGGTAAGTCTTAGAATACTCAGTGTGTCCATTGCTGCTTTAAGTGACTAACAAATGTTCCTCCTTGAATAGTTTTCTTCAGGAAGACCATGGCCACCTGGGGGACCATCTGCTTGCTTTCTGAATCTTATTTAAGATTCACAGATACATTCATTACAAAAATGTATCTACTTTGGCCTTGAAATTTGTTTGCTTGAAAACATATACCAACACAGCTGATATTTGTTTAACCTCTCAAGAGAAATAAATTATTTTAAAAGACAGACTGTTTTGTCAGTGGTGTGGAGACATAGACAGTGATTCTTGCTGTTTTGGCCTCACTCTCTTATGACCCACAAGTTAGGGAAAATCAGATTTCTTTGTTTGGACACAGGAAAGAATTACACAGCTAGCTAGTACAAAAGAGATGTTTTAAAAGACATTCTCATAGTGTTTTTAGGCACAGAGGTCAGGAAAAAGTCAAGCACTACGAAAGAAGGTTATACTCAAGTGTAAGTATCTGCATCCAAGAAGAGTCACAATTAATTGTCCTGAAATTATCCTCACACACTATTTATAAGGCCCGTAAGTTAAATACCAAAATTTGCCATGAAATATTTTAGTTGTTGTTTTTCATCTCTGTTTTAAGTGAGTTTCTAATTTGGTTCTGGGGATGATTTAAATAAAATTCTCTCCTGATAACACATAACAAATAGCCATTAGTATTGTACAAGATGCTGAATAAATATTCTTTCACAGTAAAGGGGACTTCTCATAAACTTTCTAGAAAATTCCAGGGTTTTAGTTAGAAAGGGAGAAAGACCTTAAACTGTTCTTAATTATGCTAGAATTATTGCTCCTTTGTAGGTCAGACGCTTCATCAGCCCCCATGGTAAGACTCTTTTCCTTCCTCAGATCTCAATAATGTTTTTCTCTTTTTCTATTCTCCCTCAGTTTTAAATGACTTAAACATACTAACCTGGAATAATACACTTTCTTAGAAAGTGATTTTTTTTCTTTTTTATTAATTAATTCAATTTACATCTCAGTCAGAGGCCCATCCTCCTCTCTCCTAGTCCCACCTTCCCTCCTCCACCCTCTTTGGCCCTCTTTGGCCTATTCCGCAAATAAGGGAGCCTGATTTTATTTACTTCTTGAATAAAAATAAGCATATATGCAAAATGGAACAATTTTTAGAAAAAAAATATTGACTCCCTATTGTTTTACATTGACCAATGTGAAGGTTTGAAGGAGAATGGCCTCCATATGCCCATGCTTGTTTCTCAGTCACTGTGTCTCTTTGGTTAGGATTAGATGGTGTGGCACTGCTGGTGTGTTCTTCTTAAAGAGCTTTGTCACTGGTGATGGGCTTTGAAATTAACACAGCCCATGCCAGGCCCAGTCTCTCTCTCACTCCCTCTGTGTGTGTGTGTGTGTGTGTGTCTGTCTGTCTGTCTGTCTGTCTGTCTGTTTCTGTGTGTGTCTCTCTCTGTGTCTCCCCCTCCCCAATCCCCCATTAACTACCTGTGGATCTGGATGTAAGCTCTCAGCTATAGTTGTTGCACGATGCCTGCCTGACTGCCTGCCATAATGTTTCCTGCCATGACAGTCATGGACTAACATTCTGCAACTCTCAGCAATCTCTCAATTAAATGCTTTATTTTAGATTTCTGTGGTAATAGTGTCTTCTTAAGAGCAAAATAAAAACAATTAAAACATTTAGTTCATTAGTGTCTGGAACAATCTCAATGAATCACAGTATAATACTTAAGATCCATGCATGTTTAGGTGCCATGAGAAGGAAACTAAAATTCATTAAAAAGAGACAGTTGTGAGAGATATGGAGAGTTTTGGGAAATGGTGCAGACAATGTGAGGGAGTTAGATTGAATCATGCATCTCTCTGACACTGATGATATTTCATTTTTAAAAGATATTTGTAAAGTAAGAGTAAATTTGTTTAATGTATTTGTGATAAATAAGAAGGAGAACTAAATAATTTACATTTAAAAAAGTCATTATGGACACAATTCATTTGCTGTCATTCACATACACTCACACACAGAACCTATGAGCAAATTACTCGGAAAATGCATTATTATTAGTATGACACTAAGATTAAACATTGTATAGAGAGAATGTCAAGCCCAGGAGACACTGGGCAGTGCTGTTGGAATCAGACCATTGAACCTCTAGATCTGTTGGTGAGCTCTGTGTGAGTGACAATAAAAAGTGGCAGAAAAAGAGGTAAAGGACTTTCTAGGTAGGAAAGACAGAGAAATTATGACCCTGGCAACAGGTAAGAGGTGTACAGTTAAAAGCGCTAGGGAAACAATTGCAATCAGTAATGTTATGTCAAGGCACTGTTCTTCACTGTGAATTTAAGTACACATGAAGAGACTGATTCAGTTCTTCCAAATAATATGTACTTACTTTTTAAATTCAGAGGAAACTTCTTCAGTGTGTACAGTTTTTATATTACTTATATTACTGGGTGCTTTTCAGTGGACCAGCAGCAACATGCTTTTGATGTGCTTTTCAAAAGGAAGCATTCATTTGTGAGAGATATAAAAGAGTAGCATGAGTTTCTCAGCACTCTTTTCTCCTTTATTACATCTTCATACCAAATATGTTTTCTTATTTTCACCAAGAAGAATATACTAACTTATCTTATGAAGAAATGGCTCTTCCATTTACAACAAATGTTAGTTACATATATATTAGCTCATCGCTCTTATTTATTTAGTTAATTAGTTATTTACTTAAATACACCTGCATTTTTGTTTAAAGAAAGGATCTCATTCCATATCCCAAATAGGAAAGGAACTATATTGTAGCTGAGTGGACACAAAATCATGGTAATCCCTTTGCTGTTCCTTCTGAGTGCTGAGATTATAGGATCTGAGCCACAACATCTGGTTTATATCAGAGGAGGGTTATTTGTTATGTATTTGCAATATGATGTAGGATACACACACATATTTAAATAATAAAATATATAGATTTTGTTTAGTTTGAACTATAATAACCATAGAAATGTGCTGATAATTGGTAGCATTAATATTTAAATACAGGTATCTTGTGGTATAGAAATGTAAAAAGTGTTAATTAAGAATATTCCTTTAACCAACTCAAGGTAAACTTTTCTAAAGTTCTTATTATAGACTGAATAGTATATATAGACACAATTTTATTTCTTTTATTGATCGTTTTTTTACATAGAATTAAATCCAATATTATAATTTTGAATTATTGTCTCCTTTTAAGCTAAACATATTTTTAATTGTGGGGGTTTGTGGCATTTTTTAGTTACATATAGTAGCAGGTAAAGGTTTTAATATTTTTAAATTTGTTTTATAATCATTTACTAAAATTTATTCAGTTTGTATCCCATCTCTCTCCTGCCCTCATCTCCTCCCAGTCCCACCCTCTCTTTCTTCTCCCCCTATGCCTCTCCCCTACTCCACTGATAGGTGAGACCCTCCTCCCTTTCTATTTGACCCTAGCCTATCAGGTCTCATCAGGACCGGTTCCATTGTCTTCTCCTGTGGCCTGGCAAGGCTGCACTCCCCAGGGGGAGGTGATCATAGAGCCTTTCACTGAGTTCATGGCAGAGAAAGTGCCTGCTCCTTTTATCGGGGAACCCACTTGGAGACTGAATCTATGGGCTACATCTGAGCCAGGATTTTAGGTCTTCTCTGTGCATTGTCCTTGGTTGGGGTATCAGTCTCTGCAGGGCCCCCTCAGCTCACTTTTTTTTAGCTCTATTTTTCTTCTTTTGGATCTCCTGTCCCCTCCAGGTCTTCTGCCCAAAGTTTGGCTATGAGTCTCAGCCTCTGCTTCGAAACCTCGATCAGTAGAGTCTTGTGGTAGGCTGTTGTCCTGTTCCCTGTCTTCTGCTGTTCCTGTTGTCTATTGGATTTTTACTTGTGAATGAGGATTGAGCATCTTCCCCAGGTTTTGTTTTAATGTATCTTGATTAATACTGTCCATCAAGTATAATGTCTAGTCTGCCAAAAATTAAATAAGCTTGAATAGTTAAGTAAGTGTAGGCTAGATGATCCAACATGATTCTTTTCTTATTGTTGATTTTCTTCTATTTTTATATTTCCTTTTTTAAAGAAAAGCAAATGCATGTAATGCTACTTTGTGAATTATATCCAGTTCTATATTCATTTTAAAAATTACTTTTCTCATAAGAATGGATAAAAGGAATATACTACCAGTGTGCTTCAACCAACAGCAGAACCTTGCTTACAAACACACCTGGAATTTCACCTGTCTACAGCCATTTTTGGAATTACTGTGACATTTTGGGCTTCATCATTCCAATAGGTGGCTAGGATAGTTTCCTTCAAAATTTAAGGCAAGGTATGTTACTATTATTATTTTGCTGTTGTTGTTATTGTTATTTACAAGTCTCTACTCCCCTTGGACTTTTACCTTTAAAGCCATAAGTGTTAGTTGAAGCTCCAAACCTGAAAGACAATGAAGAGTTAAAAAGCCAGGAATTCCAAACCTGTTGGGTGAACTAAGGGGCTTCTGTAGTATCTTGCTGTAGTATAGAGGCAAGGGTAGGGAAGTATCAAGGAAAAGCTGTAATGGCTACAGCAGCTAAAACAATAAAATAAAGTAAAATAAAAAATAAAAGAAAGCTTGTTTCTCTTTGAATTTTTAAATGTTTCCAAGGCAGCTTATTTTATTTTTGATTAATCAAATAAAAGGAGGACTTTTTTTTTAATTATAGGTTAAAAAGTCGGTGTATACTTGAGTTCTAATAACCTTTAAATAATTTCTAATACAACTTTATTTGTTTAATTAGTAATTTCCTTTCAAAGAAGTTTTACTGTAGTTTAGGAAGTTGTTCTCCACTTGAATTTAGAAAATTTTGCAGTCTTTAACTGTCAGTTTCTTAGCAACAGGAAGAAAGAGAGGCACCATATAACTAATTTTAGTTCCTGAAATAAGCATATTAAATAAACCCTGATCTTAATCTCCTCTACAACTTTTTCTGTTTAAGATATGATGAAGAAAGTTGGAAAAAGCTCATTCTAAGTGATTTAATCCAGAATGCAACACTCTACTGTTCTTGCTCTCTGAGATATCCCTTACTTAGTGTAAGTCATCATATTTACTGAAGACCAGTTGTAAAACCCAAAGATTCAAAATTTGCAAATGACAGACAATAACACTGTAGTTCCTCTTACATGAAATAATTAGTGGGTATTCTTCATAGTGAATAGAATGTTATTGTTTGCTTGTTTTCTTTTAAAACTGTTTCTTATTTTTCTATATTTGTCTCCTATTTCTTTTCTTTTTTAATTGAAAATAGAATTTTTATCACATATTTCTGAATTAAAGTCTTCCATCCCTCTACTCATCCAAGTTTCTTCCCACCTCTACTCCTAACCAGATCCACCCCAATTTTGTGTCTCATTAGAAAACAACAGGCTTCTACAGAATAATAAAATAAAATAAAATAAAATAACTAGCACATCAGAATAAAACAAAACAAGAAAAAAATCCCAAGAGAAAGCACAAACAACATAAAACCGCTCATTGACACACTCAGAAATCTCATAAAAATACTAAACTGGTATTATATATATATATGCAAAAGTATAGAATAAAAGGAGAGAAGAAACACACACATACATACATATACATACACATACATATATATATACATATACATATACATATTTTTTAATGAAAAGCCTTGGGAAGACAGTCTCAGTCTTGGAATCCACAATATGCTGTTGGATTCCCTTTATACTATCCATCTACTTCTGGACATGCTGCCTGTTCTTAATAGTACCTTGTGAGACTCCAGCATAGAAAACTATCTTTGTATTTGCAAGTGGTTTTAACTGGAGATTACTTCTGGACTAAGGATAGGGCATATGTCTACTTCCTTTTGCAGTTCTAGGACTCTACGTGGTGCAGGTCCAAGAAGGCTGCCTCAGTCTCTGTGACTTCATATATATGTCAATCATGTTGATTTAAAAGGTTGTTTGCTCTAGCTTCAGGCTTCTGGCAACCCAAGCAGTGTCTGATATGGGTCACATCTTTTGGAGTGGGCCTTCAGTCAGGAGATATTGGTTGGTTATTCTCACAAATTTTGTGCCAACATTGCACCAGCATATATTGTAGTTAGGCTACAACTGTATATCAAAGCATTTATGCCTGTGCTGGTGTTTACATTTATGCTTTAGTACCCTGCAGAGTACTTTCCTGTATCAAAGAAGCAGGCACATAAGGGTGAAAGTTCTATATAGGTACCAGCTCAACTTCTCTGTGTTCAACAAGAGGTGTAGGTGTTTTCAACTGTGGGTCATTTCACTTAGTGTATTGAAAACAGCCTAGAGTTTTGACAATAACCTGATTTGCTTGGGAGTTCTCACAACACCCCTTTGGCCAGCAACTCCATTAGATGCAACACAATCCGAATACTTGAACCTTCATTTGGTGACAAGAGATGGCCTTTTGCTACTGATGCTCCTATTATTTGGTGATTTCTTTTAGACCCCCTTCATGCATGTCCATATTTTATGAAGCTTCTACTGAGGCACACAGTGGTGGCACAGTCCTTTGATCCAAGCACTTGAGAAGCAGAGGCAGGAGGATCTCGTGAGTGAGAGGCCAGCCTGATCTACAGAGTGAGTTCCAGGACAGTCAAGGCTACACCGTGTTCCTCCTGTCCCAGTCCTCACATCCATTAACCACAAGTATCTTTTCTATTTCTCTTTTCTAGGAAGATGCACCCCACCCCAGTTCACTTTCTCTATACCTAACCTCCGTGGTTCTATAAATTGCAGTTTGGTTATCAGCTTAGCAGCTAATATCCACATATGAGTGAATAGGTATCATATTTTTCTTTATAAATTTGTGGTACCTCACTTGGGATGAAGTTTTCTAGCTTTACTCATATACTTGTGAATTTCATGATTTCGTTTGTAATGAATGAGTCATGTCTCGTGTAAATGTAACATATACATGTATATACATATTATATTCATCTGTTGAGGGACATGTAGGTTGTTTTCAGTTTCTAGATGTTTTGAATGAAGCAGCAATGAACAGAGCTGCTCTCTGTGGTAGGATAAAGTATCCTTTGATATAACCAGAGCAGGAAGTAGATCAATTCCTGTCTTCCTGAGGAACCACCGCCCTGGTTAACATAGTGGCTGTAAAAATTTGCACTTCCGCCAGCAACGGATGAGTGTTTCTCTTGTTTCACATCCATGCCAGCATGAGCTGCCATTTGCTTTATTGATCTTAGTCATTTTAACTGGTACAATACGAAATAATAAGGAAGTTTGTATTTACATTTACCTGATGACTAAGGATGTTGAAAATTTCTTTATTGCTTTTCAGCCATTTGTGTTTCCTCCTTTGAGAATTCTCTGTTTAGATCTGTACCCCATTTTTAGTTGGGTTATTTGATTTCTAGTTACTTATTTGCTTGACACACACACACACACACACACACATATATATATATATATATATATATATATATCAAACAATTTTTTCCATTTTGTAGCATGCCCTTTTGTTTGAATGACGGTTTCCTTTGGCAGGCAGCTTTTCAGTTTCATGATGTATTATTTATTAATTTTTGATCTTAGTGCCTGTGGTGAGGATGGTTTATTCACAAAATTAAAACTTATCTTAAAAAATAGCTGTGTGCATGTAGTGTATGTGAATGTGTGTCTGTGTGTGTGTATGTCTGTATGTGTTTGTGTATGATGTCCAAGTACATGAAGTGCCAGAGAAAGACAGAAGAGGACTTCTGATCCCCTAGGACTGCAGTTACATATGGCTTTTAGATGTCATGTGGGTGCTGGAAATAAAGACCTGGTTCTCTGGAACAACCCATGCCTGTAATCATCTTAACCATGTTCATATTTATAAGAAGTATGATCTTGTTTTATTTGTCATAGATTTACAATACAGAAATCAAGTTATGAGAACCATATTCTATCATGAGAACTTGGGCAATCTACTATATTACTCAAGTCAACCTTCCTGTGTTCTACTTCTGGTTTTGAAATTTAGTTCACTGGTTAAAATTTCCCCATCTTTGTTCAGCTCCCACAAATTTTGAGAATTCTCTTCAGTGTGGTTGTTAAACCTAGAAAAACATTTAGTGCCTAGAAAAGGGCAGGCAAAGTTATGAAGGAGCATTAATATACAGGTTGTGTTTGTTGATTGCATAACCAAATTACAATTCAAGTTAAAAAATGCTTTATACATGTCCAAGGTAGACATGATTATTGTTTGCTTTTAGATATTTTTACATATTTGTACAGTATAGACATGAAAGAAATTTAAGCAAAACATTAAATGTCAGACATGTGAAGATATGTGGCAATCTTGAAAAACACTTAATAAATTTGTGTTTCTGTTTATCATATTTAATTTGGGTTTCAAACTGTATGCTGTAAAAATTCAACTAAAAAGCATTTTTAGAGGGATCAAAATTGAATTTAAATTATGGAGCATATTGAACATGTCATTGAGATAGTAGACTGAATTGTATAAAAATAAGTACTCATCTATGTAAAAATTTATTGAAAATTCATTTTGGAAAACTCAGTTAAATTTAAATCCTTAATTTCATCATCTTCATAGTTATTTGAATTTTTTTCTTCATACGAAAAACAGCAATTACATTTAGATAAAAATGATTGACTAATTTGCTTTTTGAAAGGTTACTGTGCTTGTCTGATATTCACTTCTGTAGAATTGTGGCCATTGAATGTAAGCTGTCAATACATGAAATGTGCTTTTGAAGACTAGCATAGAAGGGAAAAAGAGAAAAGCTTGCTTGTTGCTTTGTTATGCTTTGCCAACTTAAGTGACTTAGTGTTGGGCATCCTGACCTAACTTTACTAATTTCGGTAAGGACATGTTTTACCAAGCAGTTATTCCCTTACCAAACTCAGATTCTTCTTTAAGCAAACAAACAAACAAAACTTTTAGCTTTTTTAAATTATTTTTCATTTTTATTTTATATTAATCGCAGGTTATGTACTTTGTATCCCAGCCGTAGCCCCCTCCCACATTCCCTCCCTATCCGCCCCTTCCCTCCCTCATCTCCTCCCTGCACCTTTCTAGGTCCACTGATAGGGGAGGACCTCCTCCCCTTCCATCTAACTCTAGCTTATCAGGTCTCTTCTGGAATGGCTACAATGTCCTCTTCTGTGGCCTAGCAAGGCTGCTCCTCCCTCGGGGGCAGGGAGGTCGAAGAGCCAGCCATTGAGTTCATGTCCAAAATAGTTTCTGTTCCACTTACTAATATACCCACTTGGGAATTGAGCTACCATTTGCTACATACAAGCAGGGATTCTAGGTTATAACCATACATGGTCCTTGGTTGGAGAGACAGTCTCATAAAAGACCCCTGTACCCTGATATATTTGGTTCTTGCGGAGCTCCTGACTTCTCCAGGTCATACTAACTCCCCCTTCTCTCATATGATTCCCTGCACTCTGGCAAAGGATTGGTTATGTGTCTTAATATTTGCTTTGATACACTGCTAGAAAGAGTGATTTCGAGGCCCTCTGTGGTAGGCTCTTGTCCTGCTACTTGTTTACTCCTACATCCAATGTCCATCCCATTTGTCTTTCTAAGTGAGGGTTAATCCACTTACCGCAGGTCCTCTTTCTTGTTTATCTTCTTTAGGTGTATAGACTTCAGTATGTTTATCCTATCTTATAGGTCTATATAAGTGAGTATATACCATGTGTTTCTTTCTGCTTTTGGGATTCCTCACTCAGGATGATCTTTTCCAGGTCACACCATTTGTCTGCAAATTTCATGATTTCCTCCTTTTTCCTAAGTAGTATTCCATTGTGTAAAAGTACCACAATTTCTGTATCCATTCCTCAACTGCGGGACATCTGGGTTGTTTCCAGGTTCTGGCTATTACGAATAAAGCAGCTATGAACATAGTTGAGCAAATGTCCTCGTTGTGTACTTGAACAGCTTTTGGATATATGCCTAGGAGTGGAATAGTTGGAACTTGAGGAAGTACTATACCTAATTGTCTGAGAAAGTGCCAGATATCTTAGTCAAAATAAACCTCAGGTTTATTTTGATTTGGATCTCCCTTATGGCTATGGACATTGAGCATTTTTTAAGCACTCTGCCATTCGATATTCCTCTACTGAGAATTCTCTGTTTAGCTCTGTACCCAATGTTTTAATTGGATTACTTGGTTTGCTGGTATTTAACTTAAGTTCTTTATATATTTTATCTATTAGCCCTCTATCAGGTATTGGGTTGGTGAAGAACCTTTCCCAATATGTAGGCTGTTAATTTGTTCTGATGACAGTGTCCTTTGTTTACAGAAGCTTTTCACTTTCCTGATGTCCCATTTATTGGTTGTTGAAATTAGAACCTGAGCTTTTGGTGTTCAGTTCAGGAAGTTGTCTCCTGTGCCAATGAGTTCAACACTTTTCTCCAATTTTCTTCTAAAAGCTTTAGTGTGTCTGGTTTTTATGTTGAAATCTTCGATACACTAGGACTTTAGTTTTGTGCAGGGTGATAAATATGGATCTATTTTCATTTTTGTACATGTAGACATCATATTAGACCAGCATAATTTGTTGAAGATGCTGACTTTTTTCCCATTTAATGGTTTTGGCTGCTTTGTCAAAAATCAAGTATCTGTAGTGATGTGCATTTATTTCTGGGTCTTCTATTTGGTTCCATTCTGTTTATAAGCTGGTATCATGCATTTTTAATTATTATTGCTCTATTATAATGCTTGAGATCATGGAAGGACCTACCTCCAGACAATCTATTGTTGTACAGGATTGTTTTAGCAATTCTGGGTTTTTTGGTTTTGGGTATGAAATTGAAAACTCTTCTTTCTAGGTCTGTAAATAATTGTATTGGTATTTTTGATGAAAACTCCATTGAATTTGTAGATTGCTTTTGGAGGAATGAACATTATCACTGATCCATGAGCATGGGATGTCTTTCCATCTTCTGATATCCTCTTCCATTTCTTTCTTCAGAGACTTAAAGGTTTTTTTTTTTCAAAGAGGTCTTTCATTTGCTTAGTTAGAGTCATACCAAGGTTCTTAATGTTATTATTGGCTATGGTTAAGCGTGTAGTTAGAGTATCAGTTTCATAAAAGACTCCACCTGTCAGAATGGCTAAGATAAAAAACTCAAGTGACAACACATGCTGGAGAGGTTGTGGAGAAAGGGGAACCCTTCTCCATTGCTGGTGGGAATGCAAACTTGTACAACCACCCTGGAAATCAATTTGGCGTTTTCTTAGACAATTAAGAATAGTGATTCCTCAAGATCCAGCTATACCACTCCTAGGCTTATATCCAAAAGATGCTCAAGTACACAACAAGTACATTTGCTCAACTATGTTCATAGCTGCTTTATTCGTAATAGCCAGAACTGGAAACAACCCTGATGTCCCTCAGTTGAGGAATGGATACAGAAATTGTGGTACTTTTACACAATGGAATACTACTTAGTAATTTAAAAAATGAGGAAATCACGGAATTTGCAGGCAAATGGTGGGACCTAGAAACGATCATCCTGAATGAGGTATCCCAAAAGCAGAAAGATACACATGGTATATACTCACTTATATAGACCTATAAGATAGGATAAACATACTGAAGTCTATACACCTAAAGAAGATAAACAAGAAAGAGGACCTGGGGTAAGTGGATTAATCCTCACTTAGAAAGACAAATGGGATGGATATTGGATGTAGGAGAAAATAAGTAGCAGGACAAAAGCCTATCACAGAGGGCCTCAGAAAGACTCTACCTAGCAGTGTACCAAAGCAAATATTAAGACACATAAGCAATCCTTTGGCAGAGTATAGGGAATCATATGAAAGAAGGGGGAGTCAGCATGACCTGGAGAGGACAGGAGCTCCTCAAGTACCAAATATATCAGGGCATAGGGGTCTTTTATGAGACTGTTTCTCCAACCAAGGACTATGTGTGGATATAACCTAGAACCCCTGCTTGTATGTAGCAAATGGTATCTCAATATCCAAGTGGGTACCCTATTAAGGGGAACAGGGACTATTTCGGACATGAAAACAATGGCTGGCTCTTCTACCCCCTTGCCCACAAGGGAGGAGCAGCCTTGCTAGGCCACAGAAGAGGACACTGCAGCCAGTCCTGAAGAGACCTGATAAGCTAGAGTTAGAAGGAAGGGGAGGAGGACCTCCCCTATAAGGGGACTTGGAGAGGGACAGGGAAGAGATGAGGGAGGGATGGAAGGGATAGGGAGGGAATACGAGAGGGGGCTACGGCTGGGATACAAAGTACATAACCTGTGATTAATATAAAATAAAAATATAAAAAGAAACAAAAACTATATCCTTATAGTCCTCTATGTCACTCCAGAATGAAAGTTCTTTCTTTGTTACCAGTTGTCAGCATACATGCATAGTGTATCCTTGGGATCTACTCTAACCATATATTCAAAATCAAAGTTTTTAAAAAAGTCATCACTTACTAGTTTTATCTTACATATGTTCTGTTTCAGCTATATATATTTAATTAATTAAAATAGTGCAACACAAAAAATGTCCATTTCATTTAGATTTTAAAATTTCATGGCATATAGGCTTTTGTAGTAAGACCTAATGATTGCTTAGATTTCCTCAGTGTTTGTGTTATGTCCCCCTTTTTGTTTTTGGTTTTGCTGTTTTGGATAGATACTCTCCCTTTTAGTTAGTTTGGCTAGTTAGTTTGGCTAAGTGTCTGTCTATCTTGTTGATTTTCTCCAAGAACCAGCTCTTGGTATCATTGATTCTCTGAATAATTTTCTTTGTTTCAAATTCAATGATTTCCAATTTGGCGCTATCTTAGACAATTAGGAATAGTGATTCCTCAAGACCCAGCTATACCACTTTTAGGCATATATCCAAAAGATGCTCAAGTACACAACAAGGACATTTTCTCAACTATGTTCACAGCTGCTTTATTCGTAATAGCCAGAACTGGAAACAACCCTGATGTCCCTCAGTTGAGGAATGGATACAGAAATTGTGGTACTTTTACACAATGGAATACTACTCAGCAATTAAAAAGGAGGAAATCATGAAATTCTCAGGCAAATTGTGAGACCTGGAAATGATCATCCTAAGTGAGGTATCCCAAAAACAGAAAGAAACATATGGTATATACTCACTTATATAGCCCTATAGGATAGGAAGGTCATGCTGAAATCTATACACCTAGGGAAGATATACAAGGAGGACCCAGGTTGGTATGATCAATGCTCATTTAGATGAACCAATGGGATGGACATTGAATGGAGGATAAAACTGGCAACAGGACAAGAGCATACCAAAGAGGGCCTCTGAAAGAATCAATATATCAATGTATCAAGGCAGATATTAAGACTTACAACCAAGCCTTCGGCAGAGGGCGGGGAATAATAATAAAAATAGGGGATGTTAATAAGACTTGTGGAGAACAAGAGCTCCACAAAGACCAAACTGAGCAGGGCACAGGGGTCTTCTATGGGACAGTTTCTCCAACCAAGGACCATGTATGGATATGTCCTAGAACCCCTGCTCAGAAGTGGCCCATAGTAACTCGGTATCCAACTGAAGATCCTAGTAAGGGGAACAGAAACTATTTCAGACATGAACTCGATGGCTGGCTCTTTGACTCTCCCCCATACATGCCAGGGAGTAACAACCTGGTTAGATCCCAGGGGAGGACATTGTAGCCAGCCCTGAGGAGACAAATGAACTGGGGTCAGATGGAAGGGGGGGAGATCCTTCCCTGGAGGTGGACTTGGAGTGGGCGGGGAGGAGATGAGAGAAGGATGGAGAGAGTGGGAGGGAAAGAGGAAGGGGGCTACGCGGGGGATGCAAAAGACCTAACCTCTGATTGATATAAAAATTTAAAAAATTCAATGATTTCAGCTCTGAGTTTTATTATTTCCAACTGTCTACTCTCCTCTTGTTTGTGTCTGCTTCTTCCCCGCCTACCCCCAGGAAGTTCAGGTGTGCCATTAAGTTGCTTGTATGAAATGTCTCAAACTTCCTTCTGGAGGCATGTGCCACGAACTTTCCTCTTAGCACTGCTTTCATTGTATCCCCTAAATTTGACATGTTGTGCCTTCATTTTCATTGAAATTTAGAAAGTCTCTAATTTCTTTTTCATTTCTTCCCTGACCAAGCTGTCATTGAGTAGAGAGTTGTTCAATTTCCATGTGTATGTAGATTTTTTTTTCCGTTGTTGTTGAGGTCTAGTTTTAGGCCATGCTGATATGATAGAATACAATGGATCATTTCTATCTTTGTGTGTCTGTTGAAGCTTGCTTTGTGTCTGACTATATGGTCAATTTTTTGAGAATGTTCTATGTGGTGCTGAAAAGAAGGTATACTCTTTTGAGTTTGGGTGAAAAGTTCTGTAGACATCTCTTAGGTCCCTATTTCCCAGTTTAACTTAGGGCTAGATGCTCTGACCCTTGGTTTGAGAGGAATGTTGAAATGTACCACTGTGAAGGTGTTGGGATCTATGTGTGATTTCAGCTTTAATAGCATTTCATTTATAAATGCAGGTATTATTGTATTTGGGACATAGGTGTTCAGGATTGTGATATCCTGCTGGTGGATATTTTCCTTTGAAAAGAATGAAGTGTCCTTCCTCATCTTTTTTGATTAATTTTGGTTGAAAGTCTATTGTATTAGATATTAAAATAGCTACCCCAGCTTGGTTTCTTGGTTGCTTGAAAGACATTTTCCCAACCCTTTACTCTGAGGCAGTGTTTACCTTTGTTGAAGAGGTATTTCTAGGATGTAACAGAATGTTTGAGCCTATGTCTCAAACCATTCTGTTAGTCTGTGTCTTTTTTATTGGAGAGTTGAGTCCGTTGATGTTGATAGATAACAGTGACCAATGAATGTTAGTTCCTTTCATTGTGGAGTTGGGGGTGTTATTCTGTTTCAATGCTTTTTTTCTTTTAAGTTTTTGTTGTGAAGTTATCTATATCCTGTGTTTTCTTGGGTATCATTGATTTTCTTAGGTTGGAGTTTTCCTTCTAGTTTCTTCTGTAGGGCTGGATTGCTTGGGTAGATATTGTTTAAGTTTAGTTTTGCCATGGAATATTTTGTTTTCTCCATCTAGGTTCATAGAAAGCTTTGCTGAGTATAGTAGTCCGGTTTGGCATCTGTGGTCTTTTATAGCTTGCATGACATCTGCCCAGGCCCTTCTGGATTTCATAATTTCTTTTGAGAAGTCTGGTGTGATTGTGATGGGTCTAACTTTATATGTTACTTGGCCTTTTTCCCTTGCAGCTTTTAATATTTTGTTCTTGTTGTTATTCTGTAGATTTAGTGTCACAATTATGTGACATGAGGAGTTTCTTTTCTGGTCTAGTCTATTTGGTATTCTGTAGGCCTCTTGTATGTTTGTGGACATCTGTTTCTTTAAGTTGGGAAATTTTTTTTTAATTTATTTATTTTTATCTCAATCACAGGTTAGGTACTTTGAATCCCAGGCATAGCCCCCTCCCTCAGTCCCTCCTACCCTCCCACTCCCTCCCTCTTCTCCCTCCTCCCCGCCCCCTCCAAGTCCACCAACATGGGAGGACCTCCTTCCCTTCCATCCAACCCCTGCTTATCCTGACTCCTCAGGGCTGGCTGCAATGTCCTCCCCTGGGATCTAGCCAGTCTGCCACTCCCCAGCTTATTTGGGGAAGGGTCAAAGAGTCAGCCATCAAGATCATGACTGAAACTGTCCCTT
>CM053759.1:42998548-43017176 GCA_028658305.1 Pachyuromys duprasi | reverse complement strand
CACATCCACACATGGTCCTTGATTGTAGAAACCGTCTCATACAAGACCCCTGTGCCCTGCTCAGTTTGGTCTTTGTGGAGCTCTTGTTCTCCCCAAGTCTCAACAACCTCCCCCAGATCTATCGTTACTTCTCGCCCTCTGTCAGAGGCTTGATCTCCAGTCTTAATATCTGCTCTGATACATCGCTACATTGACCCCCCCCCCTCCAGAGGTCCTCTTTGCCATGCTCCTGTTCTGTTGCTTGTTTTCTCCTCCACTCAATGTCCATCCCATTTGTTCATTCAAACAAGCATAGATCACACCAATCTAGGTCCTTCTTCTTGTTTATCCTCTCTAGGTGTTTCTTCTACGATTTTATTGAAAATATTTTCTGGACCTTGGAGCCTGGAATCTTCTTTAATATCTATTCCTATTCTTAGATTTTGTCTTTTCATGGCATACTTGATTTCTTGGATGTTTTGTGTTTGGAACTTTTCCGATTTTACTTCTTTAAGAGATATATCAATTTCTGTAAGTGTATCCTCAGCCCCTGAGATTCTCTCTTCTATCTCTTGTATTGTGTTGGTGATGCTTACCTTTGTGGTTCCTGATCTTTTCTCTAAGTTCTCTAGCTGCAGGGGTTCCTCTGTTTGTGTTTTTTTTTATTGATTCTAATTCTGTTTTCATATCTTGCACCATTTCCTTAATCTGTTTAAAAATGGATTCCTGTCTTTCCATGATGGCCTCTATTTTTTTTTTTTTTGGTCTATTTCTTTCTACATGCCAATACTTGTGCCACTATTTGTTTGGCTGTATTTGCCTCCATTTCTTTGCGAGCTTTATTTCTCTTTATGTGCCTCAAATAACTGGTCAAGCATAGATCTGAGATTATTTTCCTGTGTTTCTCATGAACTAGCATATCCACTGATTTGGGGGGTTGCTTTTTAAGCCATGATGTCCTTATTTTTGTTGGATATGTCCTTATGCTGACCTTTAGCCATCTGCTTATCTGTAACCTTGGCTGTTTATTCCTGGAGTCTGTACATCAGACTGGGTATGTCTATGTCTGGTGTCTCGTGTCTGGAATATTCTTCAGGAAGATGAGTGAGGTCCACCAGTTTGAGAGTGGATATTGGTATTTCAGCTGTAGCTAAGGGAGAAAGGTCTCAGGCACATGTATGCAAGCATGGTGTGTGAGTGGATGTGTGCCTTGAGGGGCAGGGTTTCAGATGCCTGGAAGGTTAGAGCTTAAGCACAGGAGGGGGTGCAGGTGCTGGTGCTTTTCACACATGCAATGTGCATGCACAGGTGACCTCAATACCTTAGTGACCTATAGGCCTGTCATAGTGTACCCCTGGAATTCAGTTCTGTCTGGGCTCCAGGAATTTTTTGCCTGGACTCCACTGGGAGATCAACAGAACAGGGGCTACAGTGTTAAGAAAGCTGTCCCAAGGACCCCTATGTTGCCTACAGTGGGGGTATGACTGGAAGGGATCTGATATCTGGCTGCTAGGGTTAGGGACCCTGGATCTGCTGCTCTGCAGGCACTCACTTGAAGGAATACTCACTTGCTTTTGCTTACAGGTTTAATTAGAAAGCACAGGGGATCCCCCTGTTCTCTACTCTTAGATTTGGGCCAGCAGGGGCAAATGAGAGTATAGGAGATCCATCAGTTCTGTGGTATCCACAATTTGGCTGCAGGGAAGGATGGCCTGTACTTGGGGTAGCTGCCTCTGCAGTCTCAGTCACTGAGCAAGGAGGATCCTGCTTGGGCTAGCAGCTGACCTGCTGCAGCTGCAGTCCTAGGAGGCCAGTTTGTGCCTTTTCAGTCACTGAGCACTGGTGCTGGGGTGGGGGTGGGGGAGGTAAGAGGAAGTGTAGTGGTGTTGAATATTCACCACTCTCAGTCCCTGGAGATGTCCCTGGGTGACCTGGATCCAAACTGTCCAGCTCATGGTTTGTCCTGTCTCTCCTAGGAAACCTCAAATTCAACGCTCTGGCTTCAGCTGCCCCTCCACTCACCAATTTTGGAAGTTTGGATCCTGTGACCCTTAGATATGGTGTGTAGTGGTTGCTGCCATCTTGGACTCCCTCCAAACTCAGAGTCTTAAGGATAATATATTAGATATATTATATAGTAGGAAGATACATGGCACTACATAGATATTACCTTGTCACAGTGTAATCATAAAATTTAATTTAAAAGATTTAGGTGCATATCTATTTCCTCTCATTTTACCTACAATGTTTTAACAAATAGAATTTCTTAATAACTTTTAATAGAAAATTCGTTTATTTAAATTCTGTCCTAGACAACACAGAAACAAACTGAGCTGTCTTTAGCACACAGGAGAATTCTTGTCAATCCTCCTGACTAGAGGGATATGTCTGCTGAAAGACAGCGTCAATGTCTTCCTTCAATGTATCTACATTTATTTTTAGCATGGATTTGAAATTCATTGCCAGATGTAGACCCAGAATCCACCCCTCTTCTGCCTCACTGATATTTTCCTCAACCGTGAGACATAATTTGTTATCTCCCTCCAGACTAGGATAGTCACTGAGACATAGTCTGAAGCATATATGGCTCCCGAGAGAGTCTAAACTCATCCTAGAGAGTATCACCTTCCTTCCTTTGTTTATATTTACATAAAATATTGGTCCAAATGTTACTTTACAGAAATTCTTGGCAGGGTAGTTATGTCAAAATAGTGTGATGGTAGAATTAAATACAAAACCAACTCACAAAAAAATAAGCAACCAAAGAACCAACCAAAAAAACAAACAAAAACCCAAATCTACAAAATAACTATATTCATGCTCATGCTATATTGGATATTAATATTCAGTGTCTTAACATCAGATTAATTTTGCACAAGAAAAATAAACATATTATACTGAATTTTCTGAAATATTATTTCTGATATTAATCCTAAAGTAACTCTCAATAACTAGAAACTGTAGAGATTAATTTGTTCACAAAGTATTATTAATTATTTAAATTAACAAAATTAGATTATTGAGTTAGTGCAATTCCCAATTTTTTGAGAAAGTTACAGATGGATTTCCAAAGTAGTTGTACAGGTTTACATTCCCATCAGCGATGGAGGAGGGTTCCCTTTTCTCCACAACCTCTCCAGCATGTGTTGTCACTTGAGTTTTTATCTTAGCCATTCTGATGGGTGTAAGATGGACTCTCAGAGTTGTTTTGATTTGCTGTATTTCATCATTGGTTTGATAATCTAGGGTACAGAAAACTGCTCTTTCAATGTAGTTCCTTAAAGATGGGGATGCTACAATTTTTGTAACCTGCAGAAGTAAGGGAATATAATTAAGTTTTGTTTGAAAATTCAAAAGATTAATGACAAAACTGTCAACAATCTTAATATTTATTTTAAATTACTATCCACCTCATTTTTCCAGGCATCTTTTGGGCATGCAAAATTTATACATTGCTAAACATAATTAAAGTGATAACATAGACATTTATCTTGTTCATGAACACAGTTGTTGTAACAGTTTCCTTTTGGTGCTTTATTACTATAATCTCAAGGTTTAAAACTATAGAAATACACACTAATACATGAAGTCCAAATATCCAAAATTAGTGACATTACACTGAGAAGACATGATCCCATTTTGTTTCTTGGATAATTCAGATAGAAATCTCAGCAATAATGTTTCCTTGTATAATACCAGCATGATTACAAAACCAGAGAATATTTCAAATGATTCCATCCATATAGGTCCTGTGCTTATTGTGTCAATCTCTGTGAGTTCTTTTTACCCTTCATTAGCTGATTCAGAGGACCTTCATCTGCTAGTGTCCTCCATGCCCTCTGGCTCTTTTGGCTATTCTGCTCTTCTTCCTTTTCCTTCTCTTTCTTCTTCTTCTTCTTTTTCTCCTTCTCCTTCTTTTTCTTCTCCTTCTCCTTCTTCTTTTCTTCTTCTTCTGCTTCTGCTTTTTCTGTGTGGTTCCCTCAGCTCTGCTAGAAGAGAACTGATGGAGATGTCCTATTTAGATATGTGTGTTCCAAGGACTCTCTCTCTCTCTGTGTGTGTAATGTCTGGCTGTGAGTTACTGTCTGCTTCAGGAGGAAGGTTCTCAAATTTTTAATGAATAAGAAGGCACACATCTATAAGTATAACTGAATGTCTTTAGGAGTCATTTTATTGATATTATTATTATTATTACAGTAATGTTTGAATTTTAGCCTAGATCTCTGGTGTGTCTAGTCTCTGGCTTGGTAGGATATGGGTTCCATCTTTGGAGTGGGCCTTAAGTTAAATCAGTGAGTTGCCTACAACCACAAGCTCTGTGCTACAGTTGGTCTAACATATCTTCCAGAGAATACCAAGTATTTTGTTGCTGCTTTGGTGTTCATGTTTCTTTTTTGGTAGCTTGCAGAGTACCTTCCTGCATGAAAGACACTTGACTATATGGCTAAAAGCTCCATGTAGACACCATCACAACTTCTCCCTGTTCAGTGAGTTGTGTAAATGTAGTCCTTGGCAATGGAGTCTTCCTGTCAGTTTGCTAGGAGCAACTGACTTTCTTAGCAAAAGCCTTGGTTGTTGAAGTATTTCCATAGGATACCCCCACTTTGGCCAACAACTTGAATGTCATTAACATATTCTGAATAGCAGACAAAATATTCCAATCCATTGCTCTTTATAAAAATAAAAAGTTTAATTGATGATGCAAATACTTTAAAAATTTTTAAATACCAAACTTTGGATAAACTAAAGCTTTCATGATTAAATAAATACATTACCAAACTAATAAATCTTGTTTATCTTTACCTATTAATTCAAAACAGTACTTTTAGGTATAAATCTAAGAACCAATATCACTGAGATCTTTAACCAGGGATGCAGTGATCTGTGAAAGGATGCAAGTATGGAGATAAGACTGTATTCAAATTGTGTATCAGCTATACAAATAAACAAACAAATTGATGTCTAACTAGAAAGACAATTTCTCCTATGGACTTGTCTTTGTATTTTCCAGAAATAAAAACAAAACAATGTTGCATTTGTTTTCCCAAACAACTTATTTTGCTACTGCTGCAAAACTTTTATTTAAAGATCAAAGGATACTAATGAATATTAAGATTCATGCATTATGATAAAATATTTTGTGCTCAGATTTGCTTTGGCATCCCACTTGATCAAACTAGAGCATTAATACATGGTCATGGGAAGCATTATCATATTTTTATAAATTTATTTTTATATCAATCACAGGTTAGGTTTTTTGCATCCCATGTGTAGCCCCCTCCCTCCCTCCCTCCCTCATTCCCTCCCACCCTCCCCAACTCTCCCTCATCTCCTCCCCGCCCCCCCCAAGTCCACCAATGGGGGAGGATCTCCTCCCCTTCCATCTGATCATCCTGTCTCCTCAGGGCTGGCTGCAATGTCCTCCCCTGGGATCTAGCCAGGCTGTACTCCCTGACGTGTATGGGGGAGGGTCAAAGAGCCAGTGGGAAGCATTATTTTTGTGCTGATTCATCCTTATTACAATGAAATGGCTATTATTGGTAAAAGGATTAATTACTAGATGAAATTGTTTAGAGATGTTAATTTGGACATTAGAAAAAAACACCTGTCAGAGTCAATTACTTTGTTTTTGATATTGGTGATGTGAAAAACATTTTGCCACCAAACAAAGCATACAGAAATTGGTATATATATTTTCTATTTTAGTATTTCTGGTTCCTAATAATAAAACTTTGTCCTCTATATACAGCGTGCTCCTCTCTTTTAAATTAACTTTGTCACAGCAGGACTGCAGGTTCCCCTGTCCATTTAAAAGCTGTATCAAGTTCTTTAAAACCAAGTAAAGGGAAAAGCAAACTAAAATTCATTCCATTTTATATAACTTGAGATTGAAATCTGAGCTGTCAGAAGGCTCAGCCAGACAGCTCTGACTTGCAATGGCATTGAAATACAGGCTTGTAAAAATAGTAGTATAATGTGATTTGTGTCAGGCTTTATGGAACATGGTGGATAAAATATTAGAAGATAATGATGCAGAAATGATTACTTTGAAACTTATGTTATTCTTTGCTAATTTCTCAGAATGAGGAATGAAAAGGCTCTAGCGGAACAGATGTGTCTAAGAATTGCTATCACAAGAGTGAACAGAGGATCTGAGACTCTGAATACCCAACATCTATAACTACATGCTAAATTCTGAAGCTGTTCACTATGGTATACAATGTAACAAATTAACAGTGCTCTCTAGTCTATAACTTACAAAAACCTATTTGAATCTAGTTTTGTTAGTCTAAAATCTATCAATATTTCTGACATAGTAATTTGGAATAATTAAATTTAAAAAATAAAAAAATAGCAAAAGTAGGGTACCTGAAAATTATTATACATTATTGAAAGTTCCTAGGCACTCTGTCCCTATGTTCTAAATAACATAAAAAGAGTATGCTAACCAGGCTGACAAATCTTTAGTAATAATACTTTGATACATGTGGATTAATTTTGTTGCTTGTCTGGTCTTAGCAATTTCAGCATTTTACATAGTATAGAAAAGAATATTTGCAAATCAAATCCATATAGCCACCTCTGGAATCCCCAAAGCTTAAATTAAAGGCTGAAAAGACATTATTGCATATTTTTTGCTTTATTTTAGAATATCACGTCTGGTATTTCCCCTTCTGCAGTTTGAATTCATTTCTCTGTCTTGCTTGAGGATGTGATATTGCATTAATTTATATGATAAGCTTCTAAGCTCTGGTCTTGCTTCTCACAGCATCTTCACAGCTTAAATCATTCAGAAAACATCCAAATTAAAATGATGAGAAATATGTATGATTATTTGAAAATGTTTTTTTATTACCAAAAACTAAAAGTTCTCATATAATTAATTCAGGAATTGTTAATGTAGAAGATGGGTTTGTTTTCTAATCCTTCTCATAACTGGAAAAAGAATTAATTCATTTTTGTTCATATTAGATTTTCTGTACAACAAATATACTAATTTCTATGAAGGTATTTTGCAAGTCCTTATGCAGATTATTAAAGCAACCATATAATTGTGAAGTTCAAATTAAACCTTTCTAAACACTGAGGAATGGTTACTGTCCAGAGAAGGATATCAGAAAAAATAACAGAAAAAAATGACATTAATAATATATAAAGTCACCATAAAACCATGAGGATTATTGGACAGAACATTTAATTTTTTTAAGCCTAAATGTGCTCACCTGTAAAATGAGGTTAATAATTTATCTTTTCTGGCAAACTCACAGGGATTTTCTAGGGCTGTGTGATATAATGTGTTTCAAAATTATCAACTACTTTACAAATGTGAGGTAAATTTATTTTTCCCTAGGTTCTTTTTTTCGGAAGATTGTGTTTCCTGCCATATGTTTATCACATCTTTTCTTTCTTAAAATTTAAATATTAAAACATCTTTAGGAATTGAATTTCCCTAAGCAAAGTAAACATATCAATAAATTACATGTTTTAAAGTTATAAATGTAATGGAAAGTTTTTAGAATGTTCAATTTATTTTTGTCTTACATGTTTCAGCATTTTGCCTGTATATGTGCAAGTGTTCTATGTGCATCTGAAGCTCCCATGGAGACCAGGGGAGGGCTCCTGATTTCCTGAAATTGAAATTATGGATGGCTGTAAATCACTGTGGAGATTTAAAAATGCTTCCACAGATTTATGCATTTGAATAGTTGGTCCCCAGGTGGTCTAGCTCTTAGGGAAGAATTAGGTGTGTTGGAGACTGTGTCACTGAAAGCAAGCTTTGAGGTTTCAGCTCTGGCTTTGCTTCCTGCTTGTGGCTCAAGAAAAAAGCTGCCCAGTGTCATGTCTACCTGCCAGCATGCTCCCCATGTGAAGTCTAATCCTTTGAAACAGCTAGCCACAAATTAAACCAAAACAAGATGTTGCTATTGTGTTTTTTTTTTTTTTTTAAAGATTTAGGTTTATTTACTTATTCTGTATACAGTATTCTGCCTGCATATACACCTGCACGCCAGAAGGTGGCACCAGATCTCATTATAGATGGTTGTGAGCCACCATGTGGTTGCTGGGAATTGAACTCAGAACCTTTGAAAGAGCAGCCAGCCAGTGCTCTTAACCTCTGAGCCATCTCTCCAGCCCGTTGCTATTGTTTTTAAAGTTGACTCAGTTACAGTTTTTTTTTTTGTCATGATAATAAAAAAGAACACAAACATGTGGGTACCAGAACTGCACCTGGTTCTGCTGCAAGAGCAGTGAGCGTTTGTAACAAATAAACCACCCCTTGAGATATATTTAGTATTTTTTTTTTGGTCATAACACTTTATTCGTAAGAGACCTCCAAATGAAAATTAAGTAAATGTCTAGTAACTCATGAATGGTTCAAGAAATTGTGGTATATCCATACAGTGGAAAATGTTTTTCAGCAATCAAAAAACATGTGCCACTAACACATGCTATAATGGATGAATTTAGGAAATAGAGTCACAAGGAAGAGCAACACATCCTTTTTATCACAATTCCATTTTTCTGTCTAAAAAGAAATTTATAGATCATTTCCAAGAAAATTTAGCCCCATGCCATAGAATTCTTTTTTTTTTAAGTATTACTTTTTCTGAAATGTTCCACGTTTTAGCTTGTTGTTTGAAAATTATATACATGAACATAATATATTCTGATTATGAGAGACCAAAGAATTAAAAATTAGTATTTTGAGGTATTGGTTCAAAGTCTAAAGTACAAGCCACCTGTGAGGAGGAGCCAGTCTTACTGCATTCTTTTCCTGCCCACTAGAGATACAGTTTTTAGGAAACTGGCCCAGATAGCCCCTCTCCCTAGGACAGTCAAACAAGGGAAGCCAGATCATTAATGATTTGGGGGCCTTCCTATACCCAATCTACTAAAAATGTAACATCCCCTTTTGTGTTTCAACCGATAGACACTTGCAAGGCAGGAATCCCCCTGCTTTGGGTGTACTGGTAGGGACAGGACTCTTTAAAGTAACCACCTAACCTGAGCATGAGGCTCTTTGCTCTCAATCTTTCTGGTAGTAAGAGTGTGAACCGAAGCTGTAGCTTGTAATAAAAAGATCCTCATGTGTTTTGCAATGGACTCAACCCCTGGTGGTCTTTTGGGGTCTCCTGAATCTGGCACAATTCCTGTTTCCAAACTTGCCTCTCCTTATCATTATCTACTCCCTCATTCAAACCATGTCATTAAAGCTGAGAGTAGAGTTCATTAATGTTCAGAGTTTTAAAGGGCCACCTGACTCTGTGTACTTCTCTCTTACTAAAGAAGTGTTCAGTAGTCACCAAAGTCCTCTAATTTTTTCCCTTATTTTATACCAGATTTACCTTATTGGACATGTATTATGTCCCATGTGGTGATCTAAAAATGAAATTGGAAAGCAGTTGAGTACAATCCTAACTAGAGTACCACTATTGCATTTATCTTGCCCAAGAGCTTGTTTTGGTAAATTATAGCACATATAACGGGGTAAGAACATTAGTGAATTTTCTCTCCCAGAAAACCCACATAATACCATCCACATTAATGAAGGCAACTAAGAAGAGGCTTATAGACCACTCCAGGTTCTCTGCTCTTTTACGTACCTTCCAGATATGTGGTGCCTTCAGGTATCATGAATGCTTTTAAATAAATATTGCATTATTAGCACAGGATTTTGATTTCTGCTGCCCATATTTTTCTATGTTATATAATAATTTACAAAATTACTTAAGGAATAAAAAAGCTGATTCTATCGAACCAATGTGTGTATAATAATGGCGAGCATTAAAAATATAACAGAAATAGTATAAAATATTAGATAAGTTAAAACTGCTTCAAAATAAAAAGAAACTGAAAAATACTCAATACTTCAAGTTAGCTCCAAAATACTTTTAGTTTTCTTCATAAAGTGCATGTCTTATTCTAAGTATTATCCAGGAACAGTTGAATTCCCCCAACATAGATCTTAAACCTTTCATGTACACAGATACATGTTACTCAGAGAAAGGCTGCATACATATCCTACTCTGTGCCAGCAATAAACACAGAAGTCAGTCTTTCACATCTGCATCTTTGTCTGAGCTAACATCCTATGATGCTGTCAGCTCCCCTTGGTGTGCAAGGTTCTGTCAGGTGATGCGATCAAGCAGCTTCTGTATTCACTCATTTAGAAAAAAGAATCAAGCCTGGAGCTATACAACTGTGTCAGTATTGGCATTAGAATTCAAGTGATTTTTGTAGCAGAAATTAGTGAGTTACCTGATTAGAACCTGAATAAATCATCACGACTTAAGCCAGATTATCATAATTTAGCTGGGATGGAATTCAACCATAGACAGTAATTTGTGCTCACATCACCCTAGGACCAATAACTAACTAACTAAATAAATAACTAACTAAATAAATAATAAAATAAAATAAAACAATAAAGTTTTAAATAACTTATTTTGTATAATTTGTTATTACAGAAGTTTATATTTCCATGGCAGCAGGAAAAATAATATAGGTAATAGATGGAAAAACTGCACTGCACTGTTATTTGTTAGCCTGTATGTCTACAGGTAATATTTTGCCCCTTTATAGGGGCAACTCCATTAAAAATCTGGCATCCTGAACCACCAGAGAACATGCATGGGACAGATCTAAGCTCTCTGCACACATGTAACAATCTTGCACTCAGCCTGTATGTGGGTTCCTAAAAAGGAGAAGAGGGCAGGAGCTGTCTCTGACTTAATTTTGGTTCCTTATCCCCTAACTGAGTTGCCTTCTTTTAGCCATAATAGGAGAAGAGACAAGTAGTCCTACAGTAGATTCATACACCAAGGCTGATTGTTGTTCATGGGTGACCTCCTACTTTCTATTTTTTAAAATTATTATTATTATTATTATTATTACAATTTATTCACTTTGTATGCTGGTTGTAGCTCACCCTCACCTCCTCCAGGTCACACCCTCTCTCCATTCTACTCCTCCCTCATCTCCCTCCCCTAGTCTACTGCTAGTGTTGTGCCCAAGTCTCCAGGACACCAAAAGACCACCAAGGAGCTGATTGTGATGCAAACAGAGTAAGGTCTTTATTACAAGCTATAGCTCCCACCTATACCCTCACCTACGAAGTGTCTGTGGAGTGTAGAGACCTGACTTAGGGAGAGAGGCATTTTTATTGGGGTCATAACAATGGCAGGGGATTTGCAGTTGCATAATTGGTT
The DNA here is from genome assembly GCA_028658305.1 of Pachyuromys duprasi. NCBI lineage: Eukaryota > Metazoa > Chordata > Mammalia > Rodentia > Muridae > Pachyuromys > Pachyuromys duprasi. The sequence continues at coordinate 43,005,987 of CM053759.1, read as the reverse complement.
TGCATTTAGCAAGGTCAAGCTTGTTACAAAGAGGTTAGCTCACTTTAAGTGAGCTATCTATGGTCCTCAAAATGTTTGGTATTTTCCAGCTGTCCTCTGATTAACCCTTAGGTGTGGTTTCTGCCTAAGGCATTTTCTTGTTTTTCCAATAAACATTGACTTGCTTCCTTGAAATGGAAACATATGCCTGCTGTTTTTTGTCAAACACTAGGGCCTGTCATGGAGTCAGAATGGTCTCACACTAGGGGAAGTCTTCCTCCACTATTATCTGACCCTAGCCTAGCAGGTCTTATCAGGACTGCCAGGATTCTCTTCCTCTTTAGCCTAGTAAGGCCACCCAGCCAAATGGAGGTGATCAGAAAGCAGGCAGAGACTGCTTCTGCTCCCCTCACTAGGAGCCCCACATGGAGACTGAGCTGCCTATGGGCTACATATGGTCTTTGGTTGATACATCTGTCTCTGCAGGCTATACTGTGCCCAGAATTTTGGGCTCTGTTGGTCTTCTTGTATAGTGCCTGTTCCCTCTGAGTCTTTTTATCTCCCCCTTCTTCCATAAGACTCTCTATGATCTGCCCAAAGTTTGACTATCATCATAAAACAAGGACATTTGCAGAGCTATGTTCATAGTGTAATAGCCAGAATCTGGAAACAACCTAGATGTCCCTCAAGCAAAGAATGGATAAAGAAATTGTGGTACATTTACAGAATGGACTACTACTAAGCAATTAAAAATAATCATGAAACTTGCAGGCAAATTAGTGGAACTAGAAAAGATCATCCTGAGTGAGGTAACCAAGAAGCAGAAAGATACACATGCTCACTTATAAGTGGATATTAGTCACATAATATACAATAATCATACTAAAATCTATTGTCCTAAAGAAGTTAAACAACAAGGAAGACCCTAGGAAGATGCTTAATACTCATTCAGAAGGACAAACAGGATAAACATCAAAAGTGGGAGAAGACAAGGAAAGACAGGAGCATATCACTAAGAGTCTCTGAACAACTCTACCCATCAGGTTATCAAAGCAGATGCTGATATTCATAGCTGAATTTTGAACAGAGTGCAGGGAAGAAGGATGACATAGAAAGACCTGGAGGAGACAGGAGTTCCACAAGGAAACCACCAGAGCCAAAAAATCAGGGTCTAGGGAGTCCTACAGAGGCTGATGAATTAAACAAGGACAATGCATGAATAGGACCTAGACTCCCTGCTCAGATTGAAGCTTTTGGACATCTCAGCCTCCAAGTGAGTTCCCTAGTAAGGGGAACAGGGGCAGTCTTTGTCATGAACTCAGTTGCCTGCTTTTTGGTCACTTCTGCCTGGCTAGGTGGCCTTGATAGTGCAAAGAGAAAGAGGATCCAGACCTGAGAGGCTAGGCTCCTATAGCAGGGAAGGAAGGCCTCCCCTATTAGTGGACTTAGGGGAGGGGCACAGAGGTGAAGAGAGAGGGTGGGTGGGACCAGAAGGAAATGAGGAAGGGGGCTGTAGCCTGTACACAAAGTGAATAAATTGTAATAAATAATAATAATTAAAATTTTAAAAACAGATTTGAGCCATATAATATAGGATAAACATACTAAAATCTACAGACCTAAAGAAACTAAACAATAAGGAGGACCCTGGGAAGATGCTGAGTTATCACTCAGAATAGCAAACAGGATAGACACCAGGAGCAATAGAAGACAGGGAACAGAATGGGAGCCTACCACAGATGTCCTCTGAAAGACTCCGTCCAGCAGGGGATGGAAGCAGATTCAGAGACTCAAGACCTCCCATTTTGTTAGAAGAGAGAGAAGACTGGAACATGGTGGGGAGGACAATGCCTGAAAGGAAAGACCAGAAGTGAAGCAGCAACTAAGAAGTAAGGTTAATTAATTAATTATATTATATATGAATGAAAAAAATATGACCGTCTAGGAAAATACTGCACTTTTGGTTTTTTAACAGTAAAAGTAGTTTTATATTTTTGAGACCTTCCATTCCATTAAAATGATAGAAAAATAAAAACAAAACAGAATTTAAAAAAACACAATAACTTTAATGTTCAAGTTTTTTAATTTTCTTATTTATGTGCCTTTTAAGAAAGTATTTAATTGGATTACTTGATTTGTTACTTTTTAACTTCTTGAGTTATTTCTATATACTGGATATTAGCCCTCTGTCAGATGTAACATTGGTAAAGATCCTTTCCTAGTCTGTAGGCTGTCATTTTGTTTTGATGACAGTGTCTTTTGCTTTACAGAAGCTTTTCAGTTTCATGAAGTCCCGTTTATTGATTGTTGATCTTAGAGCCTGTGCTGTTGGTGTTTTTTTCAGGAAGTAGTCTTCTGTGCCAATGAGTTCTAGGGTCTTCCCCACTTTTTCTTCTAACTGGTTTAGTGTGTCTGGTGTTATGTTGAGGTCTTTGATCCACTTGGACTTTAGTTTTGTGCAGGGTAATAAATATGGATCTACTTTCATTTTTCTGCATATAGATATCCAGTTGGACCAGCACAATTTGTTGAAGATGCTGTCTTTTTTCCATTGAATGGTTTTGGCTTCTTTGTCAAAAATCAAGTTTCCATAGGTGTGTGGGTTTATTTCTGGGTCTTCTATTCGGTTCTATTGATCCACTATTCTCTTTCTATGCCAACAACATGCAGTTTGTATTACTAATGCTCTGTAGTAGAGCTTGAGGTCAGGGATGGAGATACCTCCAGATGATCTGTTGTTGTACAAGATCGTTTTGGAAATTCTGACTGATGGAGCTAAAAAGAGAACTCTCTGTAGAGGACTGTAGAATGGCAGAAAAAAACTTAAAGAAATGCTCAACATCCTTAGCCATCAGGGAGATGCAAATCAAAACGACTTTGAGATTTCACCTTACACCCATCAGAATGGCTAAGATCAAAAACTCAAGTGACAACACATGCTGGAGAGGTTGTGGAGAAAGCAAACCCTCCTCCATTGCTGGTGGAAATGCAAACTTGTACAACCACTCTGGAAATCAATTTGGCGCTTTCTTAGACAATTAGAATAGTGACTCCTCAAGACCCAGCTATACCACTCTTATGCATATATCCAAAAGATGCTCAAGTACACAAGAAGGACATTTCATCAACTATGTTCATAGCTGCTTTATTTGAAATAGCCAGAACCTGGAAAGAAAGACATGGTATATAGTCACTTATATAGACCTATAGAATTGGATGGACATGCTGAAATCTATACACCTAGGGAAGATAAACAATAGGAGAACCCAGGTTGGGATGATCAATCCTTGCTTAGATGGACAAATGGGATGGACATTGGATGGAGGAGAAAACAAGCAAGAGGACAGGAGCCTACCACAGAGGGTCTCTGAAAGACTCTGCATAGCACTGTATGAAAGCAGATATTAAGACTCACAACCAAGCCTTTGGCAGAGTGCAGGGAATCATATGAAAAAAGGGGAAGTTAGGAAGACTTGGCAAGAACAAGAGCTCCACAAAAACCAAATAGATCAGGGCACAGGGGTCTTTTATGAGACTGTTTCTCCAACCAAGGACCATGTATGGATATAACCTAGAACCCCTGCTCAGATGTGGCCCATGGTAGCTCAGTATCCAACTGGAAACCCTAGTAAGGGGATCAGGGACAATTTCTATCATGAACTCAATGGCTTTCTCTTCGACTTCCCCCTTCTCCCCCACAGGAGGAACAGCCTAGCTAGATCCCAGGAAAGGACATTGCAGCCAGCCCTGAAGAGATATGATAAGCTAGGGTCGGATGGAAGGGGAGGAGATCCTCTCCCATCAGTGGACTTGGAGGTGGGCAGGGAGGAGTTGAGGGATATATGGGGAGAGTGGGAGGGAATGAAGGAGGGGGCTATGGCTGGGATACAAAGTACATAACCTGTGAATAATAAAAAAATAAATAAATCATATTTAAAAAGAAAGCATTTAATGTTAACTAGCACCCCAAAATTGCGTTCATTTCTTTACCTTCTGAACCCCAACCTATTTAACCATTCTTGTTCCCGTACCTTTATATCAGTGCCATCTATTGTTGTTTTCTCTTTCTCTCTTTCTTTCTTTCTTTCTTTCTTTCTTTCTTTCTTTTTTTTTTTGAGACATGTTTTCTCTGTGTATGCCATCCTCGGACTCATTTTTGTGCAGCAGCCTGGCATAAAACTCAGAGATCTCCCTGCCTCTACTTCCCTGGGATTAAATTCATAAGCTATATATGCCCCAATATTTCCCCTTTCTTGACACCATCCCTCTTCATGTCTCCTTATTAAGTTCCTGACATCTGTGGGTGTTTCAAATGAGACATACATATCTAATCATTCCAAACAAACACACAAATGGAAGGGAAAATGTGACCATAGACAGGATGTATTTGTCAGAAATGACTTATCTCAATTGCAGCTGTTGGACAGAGAAGACCAAGAGACACCATCCCCAATAATATTATAGACTATTGCCAATATCCTCGTTATTAAACTGCAGAAATTGAAAATAGAAATTGAAAATTGATGATGTTAGCATATGCTTGAGTTGTAGAAGGTGTAGAAGTCAACTTGCGATTGACTTGAAAATTCTGTTTTTAAGAGCTAGTTTTCACAGTAGTGGAATACACTATACATGTTACTGGGGGAGAAAGGTAATCATCAATCTTCTCTATATCTGAACGTGTATTTTATGGTAGTGGTCTTTCTGTCAATATGATCACTGATGCAACAGTAGCATAAATGTCATAGGAATAATTATCCATTTTCTGACGAGAATTACTACCTACTTTACAAAATAGAGCTTATGCCTAGAAGAGGCCTTTCTGTGTTTTGGGAGGGAGGTGGAATGAACTCATGCTTAGGCAGATCATGAGCCTCAGGGAACCTACTACTTATATTCCTCTCAAACATTATCAGAAAACTTTATTTATTTATTTATTTGCAGGAGGTAGCAGCTAACACAAACACCCACTATTTGTCCGTGTGCAGAGAATAAGTGACTGAAATATTCATCCTTAAATGGGATGACTATATTATATAACTTCCCTTCCATAGGCTTAAGATTCACTTAAGAAAAGGGGGCAGGAAGAGCCAGAGGCAGTGGGTAACTGCAGGGAAACAGTTTATGGACATAATAGTGAAGCTGCATATATCATTTCATAGTGGTGTGATAGCAGGTAAATAAAGTGAATATAACCAAGCTAGACAAAATTTTATTCTAAATGGTGGAGGTGGGCATTAAGTCCACATTAGCTGAGGAGCAATTAGTAACTGAAGCTTTCTTCAAGACTGTTGCCTCTGGCAGGTAGAGGAGGCTCAGCACAAGGGAGCACATCTAAAACAAATCTAAGCAGCAGCGATGAGAACTGACAGTTTGGTTTTTTTGGAAAAATAAAAATTGATGACATGAAATTTAGTGTGTATTAAATGATAGATGGATCTGGAAGGAGGAAGATGAGTATGATCAAATATTATATATGAAATTCTAAAATAATTAATAAATTTTTAAATAATTAAAGTGTTTTATGATAATTTAATAAAAATAGACTTTTGAAGACTTTTATGGCAGAAAAGTTACCACATCATTTATAAATGCAGTTCTTTTTATTATAAGTTTAAAAACTTTTATTTGGCTTATAGTATATAATCATAAAATATAAGTGGTATATTACAAAGGGGAATGTAAATTTTCTAGTAAGTTCAGCACTGATATATGAACCTAAGACATTTTCATCTACTGTGTGAATGGATGGCTTTAAGGGCACCCTCCTCCATGGAAGCTTCCAAGAAATTTTAATACAGAGCCTGAAAGAATTTTCTTAATGTAAAATTGAATTTCTAAATTGATAGTTGCTATTAAGTTTAAAGATGATGTAACTAATTTTAATTTAGAATAAGAAGTTGTTATAGTCCATTAACATTTGAATGCTCATGTGTTTAAAAGTCTTCCAGCTGATGAATGTAAGAACACATTAATTGCATTTATTTATAAAATTTTGAAAAGGCCTTATACTTTCATAGTGTAAGTCAACTATGATTTTTTCTTTTAAATGTAAAAAATGTTTTATTTCAGCTCATTTAAATTAAAATGCCTTTTGAAAAAATATCACAGAGATTAAGCTTTACTGTCTCATACATGCATATATACACATGAAAAATTGTTATTTTAGAATGTTTCACATGTAAATTTATTAAAAAAAATAAATTTATTAAAAAAAAGAATGTTTCACATGGATTTGATCTTAAGAGTAAAAGGTATTTACCCTAAAGAAAAATTTAAGCATGGAAACCTACTATGTAATAAGCTTCAAGAATATATTTTATAAAGAATTTAACTGCAGTTACACTGGACAAGGAACACTGCTTTTACAGAAGCCATATATCATGAAATAAAAAGTGCCAGGGATAGAATATTTGCTTTTGAGTTGCTTGTCAAGAGTCACAGAGACTCTCAAAACATTAGATGACATTATGATTGTTTGTGATTGCCCACCAGAGCTTGATGGTAGAACACTTTGACTGAGGATACCCCATACAGTGATTACTGGACATGTAAAACTCAAGGTGGTATTGTATTTGCAGCTTCCTCCTTACAGGCTTGCTTTCATACTGTAAGAAAAACGTTGTTCAGGCTGCTTCGGAAAAAAACAAAAACAAAAGTGTGCACTAAAATAGTTACTAAACTGACAAGAAATACTACTGGTATGCGAATAACTTTTATTCACCAGATGTAATTGTCATCTCAGAGGCTTACTGCTGAATTACTTACTTTTTATTTATTTATGTATGTATTTATTTATTTATAAATCTCTTTCTGAATTCTGCCTGCCTGTTTCAACTCAGCTGTTCTGTCTTAACCTCCTCTCCAAGCTGACTGATTCAATCAGGCTTCTCTTGGCTTTTGACTGAATGTTCAGTGTGGCCTCAGACTTACTCTGGTAATATGTTCTAATTGTCTGGCTTGTTATCATTCTCTGACTAATTCTCTCTTCATCTGTGTCTAGCTTGTTCTCTCTGCAACCTGTCTCTGTAAAATGGTTCCAGTAAACCTGCTATGCTTGCAAAACCTACTTCTCTTACACTGACTTTCCTTGCACTGCTCTTTTTTTCCCTCATTTCTTCTTTATTATTAACTAGGATTTATTCACTTTGTATCTGGACTGTGATACCCTCTCTGATCTCCTCCAGGTCCCACCCTCCCTCTTCACTTCTTTTTTTTTTCTTAAACAATTTTAATTTATTCATTATGTAAAATTCATAAAAATATAATTATGAACATAAGCACTATCTCATTAGCCCAAAGATGTAAAGAATAAAGAAAGGGATGCATATATCACCTGCCTTGGTCAAGCTTCTCTCCTCATTACTGTTAATGCTCACACTGGGGAGTTTCGAGTACTTTTTTTTTTTAATTTACTTATTTTTATATCAATCACAGGTTAGGTACTTTGCATCCCAGGC
>CM053759.1:42980339-42990449 GCA_028658305.1 Pachyuromys duprasi | reverse complement strand
CTCCCCACAGGAGGAACAGCCTAGCTAGATCCTAGGAAAGGACATTGCAGCCAGCCCTGAAGAGATATGATAAGCTAGGGTCGGATGGAAGGGGAGGAGATCCTCTCCCATCAGTGGACTTGGAGGGGGGCAGGGAGGAGATGAGGGAGGGGTGGGGAGAGTGGGAGGGAATGAGGGAGGGGGCTATGGCTGGGATACAAATTACATATCCTGTGATAAATATAAAAATAAATAAATTACTTAAAAAGAAAAAAAATTGGAGGCTGAATGTGTCCATACATAAGATTAGGAAAGTAAAATTTAAATGAATTCAGACAAGTTTAAAAGGTTTTTAAAATAATGATCTGAACAATAATTCTGTTTCTCATCTCAGAAAATCCAGTATGATGAAATGAATGTTAAATTGAGAGTTGGAGGAAGGGAGCACCTTTGAAAACCTCAGAGGACCTCTGGGGGGGGTAGTCAATGTAGCGATGTATCAGAGCGGATATTAAGACTCGAGATCAAGCCTCTGACAGAGGGCAAGAGTAATGATAGATCTGGGGGAGGTTGTTGAGACTTGGGGAGAACAAGAGCTCCACAAAGACCAAACTGAGCGGGGCACAGGGGTCTTGTAAGGGACGGTTTCTACAATCAAGGACCATGTGTAGATGTGGACTGGAACCCCCGCACGGATGGGGCCCATGATAACTTGGTGTAGGGCTGAAGACCCTATTCAGGGAAACAGGGACTGTTTCAGTCATGATCTTGATGGCTGACTCTCTTTGACCTTCCCCCATATAAGCCGGGGAGTGACAGACTGGCTAGATCCCAGGGGAGGACTTTGCAGCCAGCCCTGGGGAGACATGATAAGCAGGGGTTGGATGGAAGGGGAGGAGGTCCTCCCCTGTTGGTGGACTTGGAGGTGGTGGGGAAGAAGGAGATGAGGGAGGGAGTGGGAGGGTAGGAGGGAATGGGGGAGGGGACTATGCCTGGGATTCAAAGTACCTAACCTGTGATTGAGATAAAAATAAATAAATTAAAAAAATAAATAAAACATAAAATAAAAAAAAGAAAACCTCGTTAAGTATCTCATTACCAACACACCCTCGTCTGCTTCCATGGACTTGATGTAGTTAGAGAAATATTTATTTCCCTCTCTTCTTTCCTTGTGAACATACAGCTACCAAAGGTTTATCTAACTTTCTAACTCTTAAAAGCTGTGCGGAAATCTATACAAGAACTGTGTATTGTGATAAGGAAATATTTCAGGCTCATGTCTATGTTCTGTCACTGTCTTTATTCTCTTAAAGTCACAGCGACGTAAAAGGACAAAAACGATTCCAGCTGAGCCCCTCTTGGACCGGCCTCTTTTCAGCTATGAAGTTGAGTAACTAAAAATAAAACAAATATGTAAAAAAAAGACATAAACAAACCTAGAAAAAGTCTATAAAACTATTCTAAAAAAATGTCGTGTATTCTTCTTTACAAAGGAGAATGTTGGGAGAGAGTGAAATATTTATCTTTTATGTTTTACATTAGATAAAAGAAAATGCATATGGAATAAAAAGATAACAAGTGATAATATGAACCACCTATGAAATATGCATGTATGGAAAATAAAAGATACTTTATATTTAACTTTGTAAATAGATAATTAAACATAAAAGCATGTATGCTGCTACTGTTTCTACCCTGAATGAAAGATCTATTATTTAGGATATGATAAAAGTTGATATCCTATCAACTTTTTTGATAGTAAGAAAAATATGAAATAAATTTTACATATCATATACATATATATATACACACATATATAGAATATAAAGAATGTGTCAGAACTTGCCTTATTTTTTTATGTTTATTTAAGTTTTCAATTTGGTAGCCTCAAAAAATTTAACATTTTATCCAGAATGAATTCATCATTTCTGAGAAGAATAGATATAAAAACATCTTTTTTTTCCTTCTTATTTTGCAGTGCTCAAGACAGAACCCAGGGCAGCACAAATAATAGACACCTACTCCATCATGAAGATATGTCTCTATTACTTTTAATTTTAATTTCAGACAATGATATGAGTAAGTTGAGCAGACTTAGAATGTGACTATGAACAGAATCCTAAACCCAGATAGGATTTAAAATTTGTAATCCCCCTGCCCCAACTTTCTAAGCAGCTTGGCTAAAAGCAGGTATTAATGCTAAAACACTATTGAGTTTTGAATAGTTTTTAAATAATTTTCTCTTTTAAATTTGTTATCACAATAAAATTACATCATTTCTCCTTACCATTCCTCTATATATACCTATAAACCTCTGCCTTGCTCTCTTTTAAATTAATAACCTTTTTCCTTGCTCTTTTATTCATATATATATGCATAAAATCTATATACATATATTTAGAAGAAATATATATATTTCTTCTCAGGGCTGATCATTTGGTATTGGATAACAATTGGTATTTGGTGATCAATCCTCATTCAGAAAGGAAAATGGGATGGACACCAGAGGAGGGAAAAACAGAGAACAGAACAGGAGCCTACCACAGAGGGCCTCTGAAAGACTCTACCCAGCAAGGTATTAAAGCAGATGCTGAGACCCATAGCCAAACTTTGGGCAGAATGCAGGGAATCTTATAAAAGAAGGTGGAGATGAAAGACCTGGGGGGTACAGGAGCTCCACATGGAAACTAACTGAGCCAAAAAAAAAAAAAAAAAAAAAAACAACTGTGTCCAGGGGTCCTGCAGAGACTGATGAAACAAATAACCAATATGCAGGGAGAGAACCTAGACACTCTGCTCAGATGTAGCACATGGACAGCTTAGGCTCCATGTTGGAACCTAGTAAGGGGAGCAGGGGCAGTTTCTGGCATGAACTCAGTTACCAGCTCTTTGATGACCTTCCCCTGATGAGGTCCCTTACTAGGCAAAACAAAAAGAAGATCTAGAGACTCCTGATGAGACCTGATAGGCTAGGGCCAGATGGAAGTGGAAAAGGACCTCCCTATCAGTGGACTGGGGGAGGGGCATGGGAGGAGATGAGGAAACAAGGATGGGATTGGAAGGGGATGAGGGAGGGGACTACAGCTAGGATACAAAGTGAATAAATTGTAATTAATTTTAAAATAAATAATTTTTAAATGGTATTTGCTATGTTCTTCCCAGGTAAAACTTTTTTCCTGCTATCAACAATGTGTAGTTGCATTATTATTATTATTTTAATAATTTTTTTATTAATCACAGGTTATTTACTTTGTATCCCAGCCATAGACCCTCCCTCCCTTATTCCCTCCCTCCCTCCCTCATCTCCTCCTTGCCCCTTTCCAAATCCACTGATAGGGGAGGACCTCCTCCCCTTCCATCTGACCCTAGCTTATCAAGTCTCCAGGCCTGGCTGCAATGTTCTCTTCTGTGGCCTAGCAAGGCTGCTTCTCCCTTGGAGCGGGGTGTGTCGAAGAGCCAGCCATTGAGTTCATGTCAGAAATAGTCCCTGTTCTCCTTACTAGGGTACCCACTTGGATACTGAGCTACCATAGTGTTGCTTCCTTGTTGACATTAGCATGTGTATTGAGATCCCTGTTCAGTTCATTGTTAAAATGTCACATTGCTGAGATTTCATGTGTGTTGCTCTGGCATTTCTAAGATACAAAATCTCACATAAAATTCCCCAGTTTTATGGATCTTATAATTTTCCCACCCCTTCTTCTCATTGACCTCAGGGCCTGAAGTGTAGAGGTTGTGTTGTGTACAGTTGTAAATGTATCAATTGCGGCTTGCTCCTGATTGTTTTCTACTTTGCAAAAGAAGAGAAACTGAAGCAAGTCACTGGGGAAGGTGTAAAATCAGAGCTGTTTGGGAAAGTTTAACATCTATAGGTTGTAAATTTTTAGCTTAACAAGAAGGGAGGAAGCCACCAACAAAGAAATGAAAATGTTATTCTACTAATGTGATCATCTGCTGCTACCATGTCAGTGATGCAAAACTCATGTACACAATAAAATTAAAGTGAATACAAACATAGGATTTTGCTTAGGATATAATAGGAGCTCAAAATATGAGTTATCTTATATTTGTATCTACTATATTTCATAAGAAAAGAAATAAATTTTTTTTACATACAGTTTTTCTGTTAAGGAAGAAGGCTTGGAATTACCCTTTATTTCTAGAGAATCTGGTAGCATATAAGGGACCAGAGCCTAACAATATGTAGTATTAGTTAGAGAAGAAACAGAGGCAAGATGTGGACTGACAGAAGCACAGTTCAGAATAAAGCCAAATTCAGTGTAAACCCTAAGTCCAGGGGAAGAAGATAGTAATGACAATGTTAAATGATCCAGACCACATGAACTTTTAGTCTATGACTGGCAAACAGCAGCCTGTCTTCTGGCTTCTCCTCTGCCTGCAGGTTTCTCCTCTGCCTACTGCCTCCCTCTCTGCCCTCCACCTCCAAGAGAAATAAACTTTATAATAAAGAAAAATTAAAGGAAGTGAAAGAAAATGTGAAAGTTTTGTACTGGGAGAATATATTCAAGAGAAATAATTGAATTGTGAGTGAGTAAACATCAATTTAGTATTCCTTCACTTCCTGCTCTCACATCTCCCAAGCACAGCTTATCAGATGGCAGTATTTAAGAAGTAAATAGTGAGGAATAAATGTACAAATTAATTACATAATTTATATACATATGCATTTGTCACCTTGCATTCTGTGGTATGTTGCATTGACGTGTAAAACATAAGGGAATGTAGCTTATTCAGAAGAAAATTCACAGCTGACTCATATTGTTTTGGATTGCCATGTGGAACTAATGACTGGTTAAAATCATTGGTTTCCATGAAAACCAGTAAACACCTGGCCTGTGAGGGCTTGGCAAGAATAAATATTTAAACTTGCTCCTACTGGTCTAGGTTCAATGGAAGTCTGAAAACCTTGGTCTGGAAATATTGGTAACTTTGTAATATTATATTGTAGAGGAATTTCAATCAAACAATGTGGCTGCTCTGGCAAGGGATCACATCTGGAGACCTTCTAGGTCTGTATGATCCAGCTGGAATGCCAACATGCTACACACCTTTAATCCCTCCGTCTAGAATACAGATATGGCCCTAGTACACACATGTAGTTCTAATCAGTGACATTTATTTGAGGGGCAGAAAAGTGATGACTCAGAGAATGACTTTACAGAATGAATCAATATTAAGATACACAAACTCTCATGAGAACAGATAGGAAAGAGAGGCTATGGACTTGAGTTCAGTGCAGGTCAGTTGAATGCAGTTGAGTTCTGTTGAGTTTCTGCAGTTCCGTTCAGTTCACGTAGTCAGTTCAGTCAGTGCAGTTCAGTTCATGTAGTTCAGAGGCAAATTTTCCCAAGCAGAACAATTCAATGAGAAGTGGAGGAGATTGGCCAGTTTGAATCCATCAGCTTGGAGAGGAGAACAGCTGAGTTCAAGAAGCTAGCTTGAGTTCAGACAGAGGTAGAAAGGGTGAGCTTAAGCTGCAGTAAGTCTCAGAGGATGAGCACATTCTAAGCCTCGATTAGAAGAGGAAAGATGGAAACTGAAACCTTTAAGGTCCAGCCTTATGGAAGATTAGATTGTACAGAGGCCATGAGCTTCTAGGTGTAGGCCTAGGGATAAATAGATTGAAATGCTCTAGGTTTATTCCCAAGCCATATCTGCATAAAGTTTTAGTATGGATGTCATTTCATACATTCATCTGAATAAAAACATTTACATTACATGAGGATGATATGATTTTGTTCTATTTTATGTATGTATGTACTATACAGTGTGCAAATCATCAATACATTGCATTATTGTTGTAAGACAGTTTACACTTAAAAACAACAATGTGTATTATGGACTTCAGAGTCAGTATCATCAGTTTATTAGTGAGGAGAATGAAAAAATGATTTACTTCATGACCTCCTGATTCTCTCCGTCTATTAAGTTTTCATGTGTCTTCCCTGCATGCTTTCTACATTCATAAGAAAATCAGTATAATGAATATTGAGAATATTTCTCCAAATCAGGTACATTATCAACACTTGGTGCGGGTAATAATTTGAATTATTACTCACAAATAATGAGAGTCAGTGGGCCCCTCTAGATTTTTACATTGCAGTTCAGCCCAGCAGTTTAAGGGAGAGGCATTTGTGGCAAACTGGTTTGAACAGTCCTAGTTTCATTTTTCTGTAGAGGCAATGAGTGAAGAGAAGGGATGACAAGCTTCAGTCTAAACCATATTGATCAGTAACCCCACAGAGATGAAACAAAACTCTTGTTTGTAACTGGACTGTGCAGCAAATCATATGTAGACTTTAATACAAAACAGTGAATAATTGGCTGGTACCAACATGGGTAGCAGTTGCAATTATGTTATTGAAATGTGTTAAATTTGATACAGGGTATACTAATAAACACATAATCTAAGCATATAAGAGGCTGGGGTGGGAAGATTATACTAAAATCCAGGGAGCGAACTGCTTAGTATGTTAAGGAAGAATTGAAGTAGGTAAAAATCACTTAAACAAACATCATGTTTTTCCATATTAAAATTCTATTTTTTCTTCTTACCATGCTTACAGAAGTTTTTAAACCTTCAATCCATGATGAACAGCAAATAAAGCTTTTCAATGTATCCTTTCAAAGACTAATCAAATGAATTTATAAATGAATTGCATCAGTCCACTTCTTCTTGGGCTTACACCTTACTTAATTTCTATTAAAATCATGTCTCCAGACAAACAGTCCAAAGCTGATGGGAATTACCTATGGGCATCATCTCTAAAATATAATCTTTAGCAAAATGACAGAAGCAATAATCATTCAGCCATAAGCCACTGATACACTAATTAAATTACTACACACATATTGGCAAGACATTAGCTTTTATCAAATATTTTTCACTAAAACTAATGGATCACACCTTCGTCAGTGGATTTGCTGAGTACCCATCGGGAAAAGCGTGATATTCTAAGCATGCTACTAAGGAAGACCCCTGAGAGTGCAATTCTTTCATGAGTCTTTTCCTTTCTAGGCCTCAATATTGCTTTTTTGTTGTTGTTGTTGTTTGTTTGTTTTTCTTTTTGTAAACTAGATCCCTTTGCTCTCCAGAAATTTAATGCCACAATTTAAATGAATGTCTGTAAAGTATATTTTGTAAGTACAAGAATATTAATATAGAATTCTTGAGATTTATTTCAAAATAAAAGTTAATAGTGAGCTTGGGTATATTGTACTTGAAAGAAGATATTTGGATAGCAAAAGGGAGTATGTTCTTACCTTTAATTAAATTCTCTTTCTTAATCCTCTCTGCTAGCTTAATTTCAGTATCTCTCCTTATAGCTTGGGATATATAGCAGTTCAGCAACTTTATTCAAGGGCAGAATATGGCCCCGGAGACAGCTGCTTCATAACTGCTAAAAAAGATAGAGCAGTTTGCAAAAAAACAAATGTAGAGGTTGCTAATTTTTGGGCACATGAACATGCATTGTGTCTTTAAAAAAGAAAATTAGCAGTTGATAAAACAGTTCAGGAGCACATTGCCAGCTGAAGTCAGCCTTTCTGGAAATAATGGTATTTTAATTATGCTATGTTTAATAATACTATTTTTATGAAAATATATTTTTTCTAGAGTATCATTAAATACACTGCATTAGTTAGACTAAATAAATTTAAGAGAGAGAAAAGAGAAAATATCTTAGAGTACTATGAAGCCTTAAACTTGTGAACAACTTGACACTTTTAAAATGATGTACATCTTCTTGGTTTAATTTGTTACTCTGAATTCAGGCCAAAGAAATTATGATGAGCAATTTGCCTCAATTATTTACCTACCTGAAACATAAGCTATTCAAAGTGCAGCACAATTAACATCAAATGGGTGGTATGGACTGAAGCTGGGTCTAAAATAATAGGATACTAGATATTTTATAATTCCTCAATGTAAACAGTTTTAATTCAAAAAAATGTTAAAATGCTTGGCACCATTTCTAAGAATACTTTTTAATTCCTCGACTCTGCTTTAGGGCATAGAGAAATGTTTAAATGCTTAAAATTATTTTTTTTTCAGTAAATGGACACATCTAGGCATCAAATTCATTTAGAAAAATTAAATGCAAATTTACCATGGCTTTTACCATAATTTAACCAAGCAAAGTTTTCAACATGATTTAAAACTTAATAGTTAGAAACTATAAGCTATGTATACGATAATATTTAAAAATATATCTATGATTATTTTTTAATGATGAGACTATACTAGAAAACGAAAAGCGAGTAGAGGGGAGCATGAAGTTTGTCTGAAGTTTGTACCATCATCGAACATATAAACATATACATATGCATGCATGTATATATGCAGGCATACATCATGTGCATATATTACCGAGTTAAACTCCATACGTGTTTTAAACCATGGATTTGGTTCATGTGCTAAGCATACTGATGTGTCGATTGGGATCATGCTGAAGCCTAGAACAGTAAATGCGGTACAATAATAAACACACAGAGTTTACTCCCATCTTTATGCACATATCCTTCCTATCAGATCCTCTCTCAGGCTGTCATTGGTGTATGTATTTCTAGGAGCCTGTGAAGATCTTAGGGAATATCTTAATCATCCCTTGTGGATTTACCAAGCCTTTGGAATACAATATTAATATGGGTAAAAATACGTGCATCCTTGTTCACAGGTGCTCTTGCTGACAAATTTAATGCTGCTCACATACTTCTTTTAACAAAACTGAATTATATGCAAGACGTCTTCTACTACAAAGCGCTACACTTTGTAAAAGGCACTTAAAGGTATTTTAAGGTCTGTGGCAAAGTGGTTTACCTTTTTCCTTATTATTATTATTTATAATTTATTCACTTTGTATCCCAGTTATAGCCACCACCCTCATCTCTTCGCAGTCCCACCCACCCTCCCACTTCTTCCCCCATGTCCTTTCCCTAGTCCCCTTCCCATGGGGAGGGGTACTGCCTTGCCAGGCCACAGAGGAAGATGATGCAACCTGCCTTTCATATCCTTTAACCTGACACTGTCCCCCTGTTCACTGCACTGTAAGTCACTCTGCCTGCAAGAAGTATTTTGCTTGTGGGCTCTAGACAAACTCAGTTTTACTCTGGTAAAGCTTTTCCGTATTTATCGAGGATACTTCTTTTATTTTTATCAGCGAATATGAAACAGCATAGGCTGTAAGTGATTAAGTGATGATAATTTCATGTGTAAGTTAGCTCCTGGCCTGTGTAAGTTAATGCGAACTCTAGATGATGCTGTCATCAGTACTATTACCATTAGTGCAATGGCCATCCAGGTTGCCATTATTCATTATTATTTTATTACTTTAATTTCATATTTGTGTTATGAAATGCCAGGTACAGAACACAATATAATATAAAGCACATTTTAATGGGCTTATTAATCATCAGGGAAGAAAACCTTTTGAACGCTAATCTCTAAGGAGCATTTTAATTTCACACTTTGGAGTACTTAAGGAATCTTTTGTTCCACTTTAACTTAACACAGTTGGCTATAGTCACCAAGTGAAACAGTAGTGGTTTAAAGACAGGGGCTATACAGGTAACTAGCATTCTCAGAATATATTGTGAACTAAAGAAAATGGTGTCTACAAACAAATTAGTAATGTCTCCTCTCCCTCTTCATGTGTGATATATAAACCTATAAAAGGAGCCTTTTTATGGTAGAAGAGTGCATAAAGAGGCATGAGATTCTCTCTATTACATATGGTAATAAAGTGGCTGTAATAATAAAAATTGAGGCCAAAAAGTTGAAAGAGAAGAAGGAGAAGTGTATTTCAGGAGATGGAAAGATCTCCCATGCTCATGGCTTGGCAGGATTAACATAGTAAAAATGGCCAGCTTACCAAAAGCAATCTACAGATTCAATGCAATTCCCATCAAATTACCAACACAATTCTTTAAAGACCTTGAAAGAAAAATTCTCAACTTCATATGGAATAACAAGAAACCCAAAATTGCTAAAACAATCTTCTACAATAAAAGATCTTCTGGAGGTAACTCCATCCCTGATCTCAAGCTGTACTGTATAGCAACAGTAATAAAAACTGCATGGTACTGGTATAGAAACAGAATGGTGGATCAATG
>CM053759.1:42959812-42980239 GCA_028658305.1 Pachyuromys duprasi | reverse complement strand
TGCTGGTGTAACTGGATGTCTACATGTAGAAAAATGCAAATAGATCCATATTTATCACCCTGCACAAAACTAAAGTCCAAGTGGATCAAAGACCTAAACATAAAACCAGACACATTAAATTGGTTAGAAGAAAATGTGGGGAAGAGCCTAGAACTCACTGGCACAGGAGACTACTTCCTGAACAGAACACCAACAGCACAGGCTCTTAGAGCAACAATCAATAAATGGGACTTCATGAAACTGAAAAGCTTCTGTAAAGCGAAGGACACTATCATCAAAACAAAACGCCTTTTGTAAAAATTAGAAAAAGTGGATTACTTACATCCTAAGAAATTGATGTCAATATTTTAAAGCAGAAAAGAATGAGTCAAATGATGTGATTAAAGCTTAGATCTATTTTTTTTTTCTCATAGACTCCAGAATACAGAATGTCTCCTAGTACATGAAACACTGCCTGTCATTTTCTCCAGTGTGAATGAAAGTGAAACTTATGTTTCCACTGGAGATTTTAATTCTGGCATGTCAGAAGTTAGACTACGCTTTGGTACTTAAACAAGCTGTTGTAAACTGAACATAATATTGTCATTTATCAAAACATATTATTGGAGAATAAAATACTATCTTATAGATATACATTTTGCCTGTCTTCTTTTTTTTTCTATTTCGTATATCTTATTTTTCTTTCTTTCTCTTTTGAATGTTATGAGCATTTTGGAAGACAATCCTCAGTTTGGTTGACATTAGCATTCCCTTAAGAAAATGCAATCAACCAGAGAAAATGATACATGGTGATAACCATTAGTCTGGAATACACTTACTTTTCAAAAGGAAAAATATTGTTGTTTTTGTTGTTGTTGCTATTAGTGGTAGTAAGAGCGGTGTGTGGGGGGTGGTGCTGGTGTACTGTGTTTACAAGAATAAGATGTGTGTTGGAAGGGAGGGGATGCTTCCCCCAGTGTCAATGTGGAGGTCTGAGGAAAACTTTAAGAATAGGCTCTCTCCTTACATATTGATATGGACTCTTTGGATCAAACTCAAGCTCCAGGCTTCTGTGCCAAGAAACCATGAATTCTTCCATTTCCCTTTTGAAGCAAAAAAAAAAAAAAGTTTGTATACTTAAAAAAAGTTATCAAGTTTTAGTCACTTGTGAGAAAAAAGAAAACAGTGGTACCAGGTACGTGTCATTTATTTGAGTCTAAATTGTTCTTATAGATCCCAAATGAGAAATATAAAATAGCACATAATTATAACTGCAAATATATGAAGCTTAAAGATTTTAATTTTTTTTTGACTTATTGATTATTGATCTTAGAGCCTATGCTGTTGGTGTTCTTTTCAGGAAGTTGTCTCCTTTGCCAATGAGGTTAAGGCTCTTCTCCACTTATTCTTCTAACAGGTTTAGTGTGCCTAGTTGTTGAGGTCTTTGATCCACTTGGACTTTAGTTTTGTGCAGGGTGATGAATATGGATCTCTTTGCATTTTTCTACAGGTAAACATCCAGTTAGATTAGCAAAATTTATTGAAGATGCTATCTTTTTTCCATTGTATGGTTTTGACTACTTTGTAAAAATCAAGTATTTATGTGTGGGGGTTTATTTCCGGGTCTTTTGATTCCATTGATACACCAGTCTCTTTCTATACCAGTATCATGCCATTTTTATTACTGTTGCTCTATAGTATATATTGAAATAAGGGATGGAATACCTTCACATCATCATTTATTATACAGAGTTGTTATAGCAAACCTGGATTTTTTTTTGTTTTTTCCATATTAAATTGAGACTTTTTCTTTCAAGTTCTGTAAAGAATTGTGTTGGTATTTTGATGGGAATTCCACTGAATCTGAAGATTGCTTTTGGTAGCATGGTCATTTTCACTATATTAATCCTAAATATCCATGAGCATGGGAGAGCTTTCCATCTTCTTATTTCTTCTTTATTCTCTTTCTTCTTAGACTTGGAGTTTTTGTGGTTTTTTGGTCTCTTTTTTAATCATAACAGTTTTCTACTTGCTCTGTTAGAGTTACAAGGAGGACCCTGGGGAAGATGCTTAATTCTCAATAAGAAGGACAAACAAGATAGACATCAGAAGTGGAAGAAGACAGGGAAAAGGAAAGAACCTACCACAGAGGGCCTCTGAAAGACTCTACCAAGCAGGGTATCAAAGCAGTTGCTGTGACTCACAGTCAAACATTAGGCAGAGTGCAGGGAACTGATGGAAGAAGGGGGCCATAGAAAGACCTGGAGGGGGCAGGAGCTCCACAAGGACACCAACAGAGCCAAAAAAAAATTTTGGCCCCAGTGGGCCTGCAGAGACTGATTAATCAACCTAAGACCATGCATGGAGAGGACCTATAACCCCTGCTCAGATGTAGCCCATGGGCAGCTCAGTCTCCGTGGGGTTCACTTTGTAAGGGGAGCAAGGGCAGTCACTGGCATGAACTTGGTTGCCTGCTTTGGCATCACCTCCCCATGTCTAGATGGTCTTCATAGGCCACAGAGAAAGAGAATCCAGACTGTCCTTATGAGACCTTATAGGCTTGAGTCAGATAGTAGGGGAGGAGGAGAGGACCTCGCCTATCAGTGGACTAAGGGAGGAACATGGGGACCGACGGGGGGGGGGGGGAAGAGGGGGAGAGGAAGGGGGAGTGGTACCTGGAGGAGATGTGGAAGGAGGCTACAGCCAGGATACATTTTAATGTGAATAAATTCTAATAAATAATAATAATAAATGCAAAATTTTTCAAGTCAAGGTATCTGTAGAACTGTATTCTTCTTGTATAATACAAGACAGAATGCCTCTTATTCTCCTTGCAATTTTAGATAAAATGTTAACACATTTTGACAATCTTTGGCTTGAATACAGTCTCTGCCAGTCATTTCCTGATTATCTCAGTTTCTTCAATTCTAAATTTCATTTTTCTAAAAATACCATTTCTTGGATTAAATGTGCTCTAATACAGTGCAAAATTAATTTCACAGATATTATACCCTATAAGGCGAATGTAGGTAACATTTACAGTTCTTGGGTGTTAAAAAAATAAATTTTTGTTTTAGGGGCCACAATTCATCCTGGAATCTACTGACTCAAATACAAATTAAAAAATACTCTTGATTCATATTTTTGTTTGTTTTGATTTTGTTCATATTTGAGTTTTGTTGGCAAGTTGTATGTACATCTAGTGCGTGTTTGACACTCCTGAGTCCTGAAGAGGGCTCAGATCTTCTGGAACTTCAGCCACAGACTATGGTGACTCTCCTCTATGAGAGTAAGAGAAATTCCAAACTGCTGAGGAAATTCTCTAGGTTCTTATATTCATATCTTCAATTTCATGAAAGTGGAAGGAGTAGGAATCTTCTATATTACCCAATTTTTTTTGTTTGTTATTTTGGTTTTGTTTGTTCGTTTGTTTTGAGATAGAGTTTCTCTGTGCAGCACTGGCTGTCTTAGATTCACCTTGTAGACAAGGCTGGACTCAAGCTCACAGCAATCTCCCTGTCTCTACCTCCCTGAATGTTGTGATTATAGATGTGTACCACCACTCTTGTCTTGGAATATCTGTATTTTAAGTAGATGTCAATGTCACTTCTTTTGAATGGCAACTCAGAATTAATCCCCATCATAATTCACAGAAAGATATGTTTAGTCACTTACATTTTAACATTGAAGATGGATAATGTTCTTTTCAAATTATAACATTTTCTTTTTAGTCTTTTTACACCATAATTGATGTGCAAACATATATGAGAAATAAGGTTTTCTGTTGCTTGTACGTTGTTTGTTGTATGAGAACTGAATGAACTGTGACATAGTAGTCTTATTCATTAAATTATCTGAGTGATAACTTCAGAGGCAGTTAATAATCCTGAAGAATGTGAGAAATGACAGTTCCTACACACATGATAACTTTTGTGAATTGGAGGTGGGATGTGGAAGAAAGATGTGTCAAGGATGACACTACCTGCCTTCTTTGAGTGACAGCAAAGACCAAATTTTCATTTAATTAGAAGAGGAAGAATACTGAAAACTGATGTTTGGAAAAGAACATTAAAGCAAAATTTTAGATTTAGTAGGTTTAAAACTCATCAAACTACCAAGTAGATATATCCATAAAGAAGTCAGGCTTTACATTTCAAAGTTCACACATGCACTGGGCTCACATGAGCACATGTGCGCGCACACATACACACACACACACACACACACACACACACATACACATGAATCCCAGGGTGAAATCTTACATTACATTAACACAAAAGATGGTATTTATAGCCATGGAGCTGAATAAAGTCACCATTATCAACATGACAGTATCCACATGGGGGAAAAAAGAGGGTAGTGTTGAGTGTTGTGCAGAATTTAGCCTCTATCAAATGTAAAGAGTCTTCCTCTATCAGGAGTAACAGTGTGCCTCACTACAGTGAATTAGTGAGCATTAGTGAGAAGCTAGTAATTGAAATTGTACTAAATGATGAAAATGGAAAGCATTTGTTCAAAAAATATGAAAAACTGCAGGACTAGTTACTTTATTCAACCATCTATTCAGCAGGGGACTGGAAGCCTTGACAGAAAAATTAGGCCAGATAAAAAGTTCCAGCTCCAAAAGGTCCAGGTCAAGAAATTTCAGGAGTGATGACAAATCGAGCTATGTTGCAGGATTGAATACCAACAATAGCAACGACAAGACTAAGAGCAACCAAACAGAAGAGATTATATTAGAAAAAAATGAACATCCAAAATGAAATAGGCAGACATTCTTATGCATAATAATTCTACAAACTCCAACAATGTCAGGAATGCACTTAGTTATAGAGGTACAAGCCATGAAAATGATAAGCTTCAGTGATATCAACTAAGGAATTTTTAAAAAAATAAAATAAAAGAACCAACTGAGGAATATACTTATGAATAGAGAGCTGTATCTGTGTATCTAGCTGAAGACAACAATGAAATTCAAATATCCACAATGTGAAATTTGTTTATTGACATGCTATGATTATGAAATGGCTCATTGGCATCCTGATCCTCATCTCAACTTGACTAAAACTAGGTGGAAACCATGAGAAGTAGAGACAATGGGAAAGTATTTGTGTCAGTGGTGCTTTCAAAGAGGATTATAGGCCATTTTCCAGTTGCCTTCTGGACCTGAATTCTGAAACTCTGCTCACCACTTGAGATTTCATGATATGCTGCAACACACAGAGATCCAATGCTTTCAGTGTTAGGTCTGTCTGTTTGTTCACGGAAAAACATGTATTTTTAACACAACAAAACTCTTCTCCTTTTAACCTTATCATTTCAGGTATTTGTTATAGCAAAAGAAATTTGAATAGCACACAGATGTACCGCTTCTTCCCATACACAAATGACATACTTCCAAGGATATAAAAAATATTCCTAAATCAAAATAGAGGCAAAAAAGAATACAAAGTTTAAATAAAATTTTAATGATTATTTAATAAATAAATTAATAAATAATTAAATTTTAATAAAAATTGTATTTTTTATTACCAATGAATCAGGAGATAGAATGTTTAGAAATAAGACTACACATGACAATTTTTTTCCAAAGATTCAAATGTAGCCAATGAGAAGAAAAGAGTACCTTCACCGAAGTGTTGGGAATGCTAGGAATTAACATGCATAGGAATGGAAATGCACCATTATTTTACACAATGTATAAAAGTCAATGAAAATGGTAAAGTTTTAATTTCTGAAAGTTAAAACTACTTTAATAAAAAATATATAGAGAGAGGAGTGAAGGCCATTAATACTGGCAATAAAGTGCTTAGATTTACTCCTCAATGCATAATATATATTTATCTTTTCTTGATAAGATTCTGGATGAAAGAACTACAATGAAGCAAGAATTTGACTCATACTGTGAGGATAAAGTCTTTCATGGAGAAGATGTTATGGAAGGAAGATCTTGATGCCTTGCATCCACAATGAAGAAGTGGAGATATATTAATTATGGATCAAGTTTAATCTCCTCTTATTGACTCAGGGACCTCTGCCAAATAGGTGTTACTCACACTAAGGATGGGTTTTCTTCATCAGTTAAACCTCTCTGCAAATGTCTTCACAGAAACAACAATGGATGTGTGCCAATGGTGATTTTCAATCCAATTGATTTGACAATAAATATTAACTATTTAACAGAGAGAGAGAAAGAGAGAGAGAGAGACATAATAGGAGTACAGTAAGTAAAACAGCTTGCATAAAGCAAACAGTAAGCAGGCAGAGATGGATAGCCTACAGCCAGAGGGAGTAATAAGCCACACATACAATGGATTAATATTTATAATATATAAAGAACTCAAATGTCTCAATAGAAAACACATCATTAATTTGAATGAAAAATAGACGTGAATAAATGTTCATTAAAGAAATACAAATTGTCAACAAAGAAAGAAAGAAAATCCACAACATTGACCACTGGTGAAATGAAGCCTCAAACCATATTATTTCTTTTAATGTTTACTAGAGTGGCTTTACAGAAAAAATTAAAGATAGTTTCTTGTCAAGGAAATGGGGAGGAAATCAAAACTCTCAGAAGTAGTTACTATAAGTTAAAATTAATAAAGTCACCTATAAACATACAGAGATCGTTAAAATGTGAAAATACTAAAATAGATTTGTCATTCAATCCATAAATATCACCTCTGGTTACTTTTACCAAAAATGTTTGAAATTAATATGTTCAACAAATGTATAGACTCCTATGCACATTGTGATGCTGTTCGTAACATTCATAATATCAAGGAAATGGAATTATATTTATAACCTCTGTCTACTGACACAAAATTATAAAATTGACAAAGTCATATTTATACATATACAATGGGCTATGACACAGCTTAATAAGGAAATTATATAGAATAATTGAAGAATCAAAAATGTGGATGAGCTTTGGGTGTTATGGTAGTTAAAAGTTGTGGTGTGGGGGTAAAAAGGGGCTGACAGCTAGGAAGAAAATGTGTGTGTGTGTGTGTGTGCATGTGTTTCTTTTGTTGTAATGTGTAGTCAAATCAGCAAATTTACTAATATTACACTATTATACTTAATGTGGTTTTATATATATATATATATATATATATATATATATAAGTCTCTGTGAAGGTTGAGGATCTGTGTGTCTGTTTGTGTGTGCATGCAGGTGCGTGTGTTCAAGATAGCTAACAAAATTACTCAGGGGACAATTGATGTCTTGTGAGACAAGATATCTCTGTGTAATGAAGTTCATTGATTAGATTATTCTGGGTAGTCAGAAAACATCAGAAATACACTTGTCTCTGCCTCCTCAGCACTAGTTTAATGGGCATGTACCACTAGAAGCCCTGGGTTCTAGAGATTGTATCCAGGTCCTTGTATTTGCACAAGCACTCATTTGACTGAAGCATCATTCCAGACTAAGAGCATATATTTGACGTGATGAAAATGGTGACTTTCTTGACTTCTTTCCCATTGTAATAATAAATCACATTTTCTCACATAAAATATAAATGTAAGCATTCATATATCTTTAATTTATGATCTAAAAAGAACACTGTCATCCCCAGTGTTTAGATGAGTGATCATATTACATTATATTTTAGAAAGATAACTTACACTATGTAGTAATCAGATAAAACATGCTGTGCTGAAACTCAAAATTATTGTAAACAGACACCTGTCTTGATCTTGAACCTCTGTGTTGGAATTTTTGTCTTTTTTGAATTGTTGTGCCTGAAATTAAACAGTTTCAAATTCACTTTGATAGTACAGAGTACATTGGGCCCATCAAGCCCCCTGATACCCTCACTATAACTCTATTAATGCTGCCTAAGATTACATTAACTCTAGCTAGCTTGTCTTATTATTTCTATTGATTAACTGAAAACATGAAGATCTTCAGTACACGAATTGTTTTCAAGCCAAGTTTAGCTCAGCTTCTAAATTCTCTTATTGATTTCTGGAAAGCATATCTGGAATTTTACATTTATCTTTATTAAGTGGTCATTATTTGGCTTTACCCGATTGTTCCTTTGAAACTCATTCTGGTCCTTCAGTCAGCAGTTGGATAAAATAGGTTCCAAAGGGAACCTGAGAAGCAAACTTTAATTGCCCTTTCCAATTCATCAATAATAATGATCACAAGAGTTGAGGTCTACAGTGATATATTAGAAACTTCTTCCAAGGTAACATGAATTCTATGATTCATGGCTTGGAGATATATATGTGTGTGTGTCTGTGTGTATACATTTTAATTTTTAAGTTACACATGTGTTTTGCATAGGTACATTCTGGTTAACCATTTGCATACATGGTGCCCACAAAAGCCAGAAGAAGGCACTGGATTCCTAGGAACTGGAGTTACCTGGACTTGTGAGTTGCCGTGTGGGTGTTGATAATTGAACTCAAGTGCCTTATAAGAATACAAAGTGCACTTATCTGCTCAGCCATCTCTCTAGCCCCAAAAGATAGCATTGCATGGTGAAATTATTGGAGAATATTTAGAAGTGTAAATAAATTCTGATATTCTATTTTAAATAATGAAGGTTTATATTAGAAAGTGTAGAGTTAATCATATAATAAAAGCATTTTACAACAATTCATTACAAAAAACAAAACAGCCCTCCCCCCCCGAAATAATAGCTAGCAATATCTGATCTATCTGACTAACAAGCTATTCACTTAACATCTCCGTTTATTCCATTTTATGGTTTTAGATTCTTTGTCAAAGATTAAGTTTCCATAGGTCTGTGGGCTTATTTCTGGGTCTTTCTTTTGATTTCATCGATCCACTAGTTTGTTTCTATGCCAGTACCATGCAGTTTTTATTTCTGTTGCTCTATATATTACAATATTAGATCAGAGATGGAGATACCTCCAGATGATCTGTTATTGTACAGGATTGTTTTAGCTATTCAGATTTTTATGTTTTCCCAAATGAAATTGAAAGTTGTTCTTTCAAAGTCTGTAAAAGATTGTGTTGGTATTTTGATGGGAAATACATTGAATATGTTGATTGCTTTTGGCAGAATGACCATTTCACTATGTTGATCTTACTGATCCATGATCAAGAGAGATCTTTTCATCTTCTGATATCTTCTTCAATTTCTTTCTCCAGAGACTTAAAGTTTTTCTTCCCACAGGTCTTTCACTTGTTTGGTTAGAATCACACCAAGGTACTTTATGTTATCTGTGGCCATTGTGAGCAGTGCTGTTTCCCTAATTCTTCTCAGCCTGTTTGCCCTTTGTATTCAGAAGAGCTTCAGATTGTATTGAATTAGTTTTGTATCCAGCCACTTTGCTGAAGGTGTTTATCAGCCAAAAGAGTTCACTGGTAGAATTTTTGGGTCACTCATGTACACAATCATATCTTCCGTGAATAGTGATTCTTTGACTTACTCCTTTCTGATTTGTATCCCTTTAATCTCCTTTAGTTGTCTTATTGCTCTAGCTAGGACTTCAAGAACTATGTTGAAGAGATAAGGAGAAAGTGCACAGTCTTTACTTGTCCCATATTTCAGTGGGTTGTTTTAAGTTTCTTTCCATTTAGTTTGATGTTGGCTATAGACTTGATGTATATACTGCTTTTAGTATGTTTTGGTATGTGCCTTGTATCCCTGATCTCTCCAAAACAAAAACACAAGTGACAACACATGCTGGAGAGGTTGTAGAGACAGGGGAACGCTCCTCCAATGCTGGTGGGAATGTAACCTTGTACAACCACTTTAGAAATCAATATGGTGCTTTCTCAGAAAATTAGGAATAGTGCTATCTCAAGATACAGCTATACCACTCCTGGACATATATCTGAATGATGCTAAACCGTACAACAAGAACATATGCTCAACCATGTTCATAGCAGCATTATTAATAATAGCTAGAAACTGGAAATAAATGAGATGTCCCCCAACCAAGGAATGGCTAGAGAAATTGTGGTACATTAACAAATTTTTACAAGGAAATCATGAAATTTTTAAGCAAATGGTGGGAAATAGTAAAAATCCTCCTGAGTGAGGTAAACTAGAAGCAGAAAGACTCATATGGTAAATACTCACTTATAAATGGATATTAACCTTATAATATAGGATAAACATACAAAAATCTATAGTTCTAAAGAAGCTAAACAATGAGGACCCAAGGGAAGAAGGTGAAACCTGACTCAGAAGGGAAAACATGATAGACATCAGAAGTAGGAGCACACAAGGAACAGAAGAGGAGCCTTCATTAGGGGGCCTCTGAAAGACTCTACCCATCAGGGTATCAAAGGAGATGCTGAGACTCAAAGCCAAACTTTGAGCAGAATGCTGGAAACTTTATAGAAGAAGAGGAGGATATAAAGATCTGGAGGGGACAGGAACTTCAAAGAAGACAACTGAGCTAAAAAACCTGCTCCCAAAGGGTCCTGCAGAGACTTACTCCAACCAAGAATCATGCATGGAGAGGACATAGACCTCCTGCTCAGATGAAGCCTGTAGGCTGCTCAGTTTCCAAGTCCCCTGGAAAGGCAGGTCAAGAGTTGTCTCTGATAGAACTCAGTGGCTGGCTCTTTGATCACCTCAACCTGAGGAGGCATGCAGCCTTGCCAGGCCACAGAAGTATGCAGACAGCCCTGATGAGACCTGATTGGGAAGGGTTAGATAGAAGGAAAGGAGATCCTTCCTTATCAGTAGACTATGGGAGGGGTATAGGATAAGAAGAGGGAAGGTGGGTGGGATTGGTGGAGATGAGGGAGGGGCTTTAGCCAGGATACAGTCACTAAATTGTAATAAATAAATAAATAACTTATATTTATTGAAACTCTATAACAGGTATACTATTACTAACTCATTAGAAGTAAATGGACATGCAGGTTTTAAAAAGCGAGTAAAGTAGCTTTCTAGATACTTATTAAAACTCTGAGTTGGGACTGGCATGTGGACTCTGACATCTGCCTTCTTAACTGGTAACTAAGTGAGTGAAAACTATTACTTCCTTATAAAATCATCTCTAAAAATATATGCTGAATTAATTTGTGCGTTTTTATTATCATATAATTATGATGAATATTTGAACATGTGTAACATTTTATTATATTTCATCACTGCCCCCTGGGGGTAGGAGGTAGCCTTGCCAGGTCACAGAGGAAGACAATGCAACCAGCCCTGATGAGACCTGATACACTATGGTCAAATAGAAGGGGAAGAGGACCTCCTCTATCAGTGAAATAGGGGATAGGCTTAGGGGAAGGAGGCTGGGATTGGGAAGAGAAGAGGGAGAGGACCACAGCCGGGATGCAACTGAATAAATTATAATAAATGATAATAATAATAATTCTAAAAAATAGTACAGAATCAATTTTCTTTTAAAAGTTTTTATTTCTCAATGCAGAATCCATTAATACAAAGACCCACATGTAATTTTGATATATCGTTTTATAATCAAATTGTCTGAATTTTTATTTAGGGAAGTATCCCATGAAATGTTAATATTACTTTGACTTAATTCACTATATTCTGTAATCTTCAAGTTGTCTATTAAAAATAATATAATAATAATATTAGCTTCATAGAGCTAAGATATGGATAAACTAAAGGAGTTCCAGTATAATCTTACAATTGTGTTAGGTATAGATACGCACACAGTTTTGTATATATAGTGCAAAAATTATCTTGTAAACTATGACCCAGAAAGTAATATGATAAGAAATTACAAAATGCATTCTCTTCAATTATTAATACATATACAAAATTTTCTATCAGAATCATTTATGATTAATTAATTTTCTTTAAGAATAATAACAGCCTGGCTAGATCCAAGGGGAGGACATTACAGCCAGCCCTGAGGAGACAAGATGATCTGGGGTCAGATGGAAGGGGAGGAGATCCTCCCTAGTTGGTGGACTTGAAGGGGGTGGGGAAGAGATGAGGGAGGGATGGAGAGAGTAGGAGGGAATGAGGGAGGGGTCTACGCCTGGGATGCAAAGTACCTAACCTGTGATTGATATAAAAATAAATAAAGTACATTAAAAAAAAAAGACTAAGAGCAATTCAACTGATTTCATGTAAATCATTCTTACAAATCTTTCAGAATTTCATTGCTTAGTATTTATTTATAAATTGATATCTTAGATGATATATATTATATATGTGGGGAATACTAGTCTCATTGTATATAGCATATATGATATTATATTCAGTTTTCAATATTTCCTCTTACAAAAATGAAATTTCTTCTCTAATATGTAATGTGAAACTTGAAATAAAACATAAAATTTGATAACTACGTATGCACAGTTCTATTTAATAATTATAGGAGTATATACTAAATGTGTCTTTCTGATTCTGAGTTCCCACCATTTGCCTAATAATTTCGTGATTTCCTTGTTTTTAATTGATGAGTAGTATTCCGTTGTGTAAATGTAGCACAATTTCTGTATCCATTCTTTGGTTGAGGAACATCTTAGCTGTTTCCAGTTTCTGGATATTATGAATAAAGCTGCTATGAACATGGTTGAGCAAATGTCCTTGTTATGTATTTGAGCATATTTTGAATATATGCCAAGGAGTGGTATAGCTGGATCTTGAGATAGCACTATTCCTAACTTTTCGGAGAAAGTACCAGATTGATTTCCAAAGTGATTGTACAAAGTTACATTCCCAGCAGCATTGGAGGAGGGTTCCCCTTTCTTAGCCATTCTGATGGACATGAGGGTCGATTCGATATGCATTTCCTGGATCACTAAGGGTATTTAGCATTTCTTTAAGTATTTCTTTGTCATTTGATATTCCTTTGTTGAGAATTCTCTGTTTAGCTCTGTACCTCATTATTAGTTGAGTTACTTGATTTGATAGTGGTTAACTTCTCGAGTTCTTTATATAATCTGAGAAAGACACATATGTTATATCCTCACTTATACAGCATATTAGCCATATAATATCAGATAAACATACTAAAATCTATAGTCCTAAAGAAGTTCTGGCCTGGAGGGGCCAAGAACTTCAAAGGAGACCAACAGAATTAAAAAAAAAAAACCTACTCCCAAGGGGTTCTACAGAGACAGATACACCAACCATGTATCATGCCTGAGACCCCCTTCTCAGATGAAACCCATAGGTATAAAGGCTGTCTCTAACATGAACTCAGTAGCTGGCTCCCTGGGGAGTGCAATCTTGCCAGGCCACAGAGGAAGATTATGCAACAGACCCTAATGAGACCTGATTGTCTCATGTCAGATAGAAGAGACAGTGGACTATGCCAGGGGCATGGGAAAAGATGAGAGAACCCTACAGCTTGGATACAAAATTAATAAATTTTAATAATGGATACATACATACATTTTAAAATTATTATAGGAAATAAGAGTTTAAGAAAATAGAAACTAGTCAGAAACAAATATATATCTCATATTTTTAGTTAAAATGACAGGTTGTGATATTTTCATTTTTTATTTATTTTATTTTATTTACAAATGAATGGGAAGTTTAGAAATAAATGAGGTGAATGTTTTAATGCTACAGGAAGACCTTACTAAATATTGCCAGTACTGGGTCAGTGTACTGATGAGCATTTCCCAGTGAAGGTTAGATGAGTATTGCTTCAGAATCAGGAGTTTCAGTTACTAATATGTTAGAAGCCAACAAACCAATAATGACTGAGGGTGCTTTTACCTAGAGATAGAAATGGATGTGAATGTCATCCATAAACTCGTGTTCCACTGTCAAATGAAGAAAGTGTAGATCCTCACAGTTATTCTTACATGAAAGTCACCTTTCCTTTTTTTCTAATCCATGGAAAATCCTAGCCATGCAGATGGGTTTCACATGATTTGTTGACACATTTTACATTAAAGATGAAAGAAATGCTGTTATTGACATTTTCCATTTATTTATTTATTTTTATTTTTTTATTAATTACACTTTATTAACTTTGTATCCCCCCATAAACCCCTCTCTCCTCCCCTCCCAATTCCACCTTCCCTCCCCCTTCTCCACGCATGCCCCTCCCCAAGTCTACTAATAGAGGAGGTCTTCCTCTCTTTCTTTCTGATCCTAGTTTTCAAAGTTGTAAAGTATAGGTTACTTCCATTTGGTCTACCCTAAATGCTTTTAAAACTCCCCTATCAGTGGACATGGAGAGGAGCTTGACAGGAGATGAGGGAGGGAAGGTAGGATTGTGAGGGATGAGGGAGGGGACTACAGCTGGGATACAAAGTGAATAAACTGTAATTAATATAAAAATAAATAAATAAAAATGTCTACAAACAATATTGAAATTTTCTATGGGAAATGTATTTGCATTATTCCATATTTAACCTTATACTTCAGAGATGAATTTCTTATTCTCCATAAATCCAAATAGTGATTTCCTGCTAAAGTATGAGCTATTGCAGCACTTCATGGAGTTAAGCAGTTACTAAGGAAAAGGAATGCCCTAGTCTCAAATTTTATCTTCCTTTCACAAGATTAACCATGGCAGAAATGTAATATTAACACATCAGTTCATTTTAGAAATCTAGTTTTACTTGCATCATATTAGATGGTTGAAAATGTTAAAGGATGATGAATAGGTTGATAGCACAGAGCTTGGACTCATTTTGTCTGAGTTTGAAACTTGACTTCATTAATATATAGATGGTGTTTTATATTTTCTGTGCCTCAGTTTCCTCCTTTATGTAACTAAAATCACCATGTCACTAGGTTGTTATAATGATTTCATGTGTTAATCCATGTGATAGGCTTGGAAGCAATAATAATAATTAATAACAATAATTAACAATAGACAGCATATATGGTTTTCTGTGTCTATATTAGTTGGAAAATGAAAATGCTGGCCTAAAACTAGTGGTGTTTACTGAGTGTATTAAGGATGCTTATTGCAACCTTATTTTCTCATACAATTTATTGAAATCAATGACATTCTCATCACACTGGTCAATACATAAGCTGGGGAATATCAAGGGCATTTAATAGGTAATTTGGATAGTCAAGTAGCAGAACTCACATCCAAGTCTTCTGGTTTGAATTTCGTTTGACTTCTCAGTAGTAAAAGCTTAGTTACACTCTAACATAAAATGCCTAAAAGTCCTAACTGATGTTTAGCTCACATGATTGGTACATGGTTCATTCTTTATATAAGAGAATGTCAGAGATCTCAAATTTGGGTAGTAATTTTTGATAGGTGTAAAATAGCTGTTCAGATTCATGCTTTTGAAAAGAAAAATGTGTTCAAAATAATTATGACCTTTCTTTCTTCAGTATTAGACTAGAATTATCAAGCGTCACTTCACTGCCCTCTAAAGGCGGCATATTATATCTTGTAAATTATATCATATTTCTTCTTCTACTAGTGCGAAGAGAAACCAGATCTGTATCTCATGGCTTACACCCACTAAATCCACCAATATTTATCAAAACAGGGAACACTGCATTGTTACTGTCCTTTGAAAAATATCTGATAAGGTCTTTTTCAGACAAAAATGAGATGCATAAGAGAGAAAAAATAGATATATCAGGAATGGATGGGTGCCAGAATACTAATTTCAAGGGCCTTCTTTCATATCCCGTTCCACCTGCAGTGCTTGGAAGACACAGAGCAGCACTGTATCTGTTCTGGCTTGTCAATTAGCCAAACCAAAGCAGGCTAAGCACTTGAGGAAATGTAGAGTGAGGCTGCACTGACATGACTACAGGGAATTAAAATGATTGCAGCATGTGGTCTCCCAGTATTAGGTGTTGGTATCAGTTATGCAGCTTGGACCTGTAGAACCATCATTATGCACCTTCACTTGGGTCCTAGTTCCTGGGCAGTACTGTAAACATTGGTTTCAGCCAGTTTTTTGGCTACTTACTATACGAAAAAACAAAACAAAACAAACAAAAACAAGTGAAAATGGGAATGTTTTAATGTTTTGCTTGAAATTCAACAGAAGAGCTTTTGAGTAGTGAAATAAGAGAATGCTTTGAATGCTGTGCTCTAAAAAGATGAAAATTTACTTTTCTGTGGCATTTGCTAGAGATAGGCTGCCATTTCCTAAGCAAGATTAAAGAATGTCTGAGAGCTGCATCTCTTCCTTTGCATAAATTGAATCTTGGTTCAGCAGGATCTTCATCAAAATTCATAATTTGGTTTTTTTCTTGACTTTTTACACTACTTGATTGAAGCATGAGGTTTTTTTTTTCAAACATTTTAAGTGATTTTACAATTCTCATTTTCTTAGGAGCTAGTTGGAACCAGAAACAATGTTTTTATTTGGGATGGTATTTTAAGAGAGAGAATGTAAATCCCAGCTGTGGGACAAGGAAAGATGTGACAGGATTTCTAAGTGTAAGTAATTAGGAAAAGTTTTGAGCACTGAAAAACAAATACCTCTTTAGAGGTATTGCAATGCATTCTGTTAGTTCCCCTGATGTTTATAGTTAATGTTAAAGGAAAAGTTTATTGTACTGAATATTTCGGTGCTTCCAAGCTTCGGAGGATATTAAATTTAAACTATTTTTTTCTTAATATTAAGAGAGAAATGTATATCATACCCCAATTCTCTAAAGAATGTGTGTAATAGACACATATGTGCATTGTAAGTATACGTATAATTATCTACACTGTGTAATAAGTTTTCTTTATCCTAATCTTTAACTGGAAAATTTACACAATATAAATATACTGATATGTAAATTACCATGAAAAAAATAAAAATTTTATTACCACAAGTTGTTTATATAAAGAGGCAAATGATACTAAAATAGTACCATTGGATATGATAATTCTAAGTATTAATCCATACAGATTGGACAAAGAAGATAAATAATGTGTGTTTCATGAGACTAGGCTAATGAGTTAAATAAAAAATGGACTTCTCACCAAACATTTGCATAATTAGTATGTTAATATATAGTTAATAACTTGCAGAATGCTTTAAACTATTTTGAATATTTAAATATTAAATATTTGAATATTTAAAAATAGTTAGACTATATCCTAGTTATTGTCATACGTAATTAGCAATTAAATTATTTAGGATAAAATAAAAATAAACATTCATTTCTGAAAATTACCAGAGGATATGAATGTATTTTTGCAGTCCAATTGATTTATACTCCTTCACATTGGTGAGTGAAAACTATCCATACGATTTGAAGGAATATAGCTCTGCTCCTGAAGAGGCCCTCTCAGTAAAAATTGCTTGCTTTCATTTGCAGTCTGTGCTGAGAAATTATCATGTATCACCAGGACCTCATTCTTGGTACAGAACTTCCAGAGTTTTAAGACATTTGGAAAATTAAATAGGACTACTATATAATGCATGAGGGGCTAAGGAACATGCTTGTTTGTGTTTATGAACCAAAAGTACATACAGGTAAAATTATCTATTCAAGATATAGTGATAGTTAAATGATTACTTATTTTTACTGTTCCTTGTATGTATGTATGTGTATATATATACCAAAAGAAGCTAAATGAGAAGAAGGATCCTAGGAAGATGCTTAATTTTCATTCAGAAGTGAAAACAGGATAGACACTGGAAGCAAAAAAAAAGAGGAAGCAGTGCCAGAGCCTACCATAGATGTCTTCTGAAAGACTCCAACATGCAGGGCATCAAAGCAGATGCAGAGACTCACAGTCAAACTTTGGACAGAGTGCGGGGAGTCTTACAGAAGAAAGAATATAAAGGACAGGGGGACTTCCCCTATCAGTGGACTAGGAAAGAGGAATAGAATAGGGGGATGGAGGGATGGTTGGACCTGGAGGAGACAAGGAAGGTGCCTAAAACTGGAATAAAAAGTCAATAAATTGTTAATGATGATGATGATAATGATAAAAGAATAAAAAAGCTATAGGCAAAAAAGGAACAGAAATACAACAGTATATAAATCATCCAGAAGTCTTGGGCAGACTAAGAACAAATGAGCTCTTAAAGATCTTCTGGAGGTGTATGCTTCCCTGATCTCAAGCTATTTATAGAACAACAGTAATAAAAACATCATGGTACTAGCATAGAAACTGAGTAGTGGATCAATGTAAGTAAACCAAAGATCCAGAATAAACCAACACACCTACTTATACTTGATTTTTGACAAAGAAATCAAAACTATACAATGGGAAAAAAGATAGCATCTTCAACAAATGGTGCTAGACTAACTGGATATCTACTTGTAGAAAAATACAGATAGACTCATATTTATCACCCTGCACAAAAGTAAAGCCTAGGTGGATCAAAGACCTAGCATAAAATGAGACACACTGATTAGAAGATTTATTACAAGAAAAAAATGAGGAAGAGCTTCTTAAACAGAACACCAACAGCACATGCTCTAAGATAAATAATTGATGAATGAGACTTCATAAAACTGAAAGCTTCTGTAAAACAAAGGACAGTGTCAACAGGACAAAATGACAACCTGCAGACTGGGAAAATATATTCACAAACTGTGCATCAGAGAGAGGGTTAATAACCAGGATATATAAAGAACTCAAGAAGTTAAACACTAACAAACCAAGTAACCGAACTAAAAATCTGGTACAGAGCTAAACAGAGAATTCTCAATAGAGGAATACTGAATGGCAGAGAAATAGTTAAAGAAATGCTCAATACCCTTAGTCACCCAGGAAGTACAAACCAAAACGACCCTGTGATTCCACCTCACACCCATCAGAATGGCTAATATCAAAACATCAAGGGATGACACATGCTGGAGAGGTTGTGGAGAGAGGGGAACCCTCCTCCATAACTGGTGCGAATGTAAACTTGTACAACCAGTTGTACAAAGGAAGTCAATCTTGTGCCTTCTCAGAAAATTAGGAATAGTGCTACCTCAAGATCCAGCTCTTCCACTCCCTGGGCATGTATCTGAAAGATGCTAAACCATACAAGAAGGACATTTGCTCAACCATGTTCATAACAGTGTTATTCCAGAATCTCAAAACAACCTACACGTCTCTCAACTGAAGAATGGATACAAAAATTGTGGTACATTTACACAGTGGAATACTACTCACTGATTAAAACAAGGAAATCGTGAAATTTGCAGGCTAATAGATGAATTTAGAAAAGATCACCCTGAGTGAGGTAACCCAGAAGCAGAAAGACACATATGTATACTAACTTATAAATGGATATTAAACATATAATATTAGTATAAACATTCTTAAATCTATAGTCATAAAGAAGCTAAACAACATGGAAGGCCCTAGGAATGAGGCTGAAACCTCACTCAGAAGGGCAAAGAAGATAGACAAGGGAAACAGGGGAAGATAGAAGTCAAGACAGGAGCCTTCCATAGGGGGCTTCTGAAAGACTCTACCCTTTGGATACAGTGCAGGGAATCTTTTATTATTATTATTATTATTATTATTATTATTAAGTTGTGATAACAATTTATTAATTTGTTTAACTTTAAAATATTTTTTCATTTTTAATTTATTTTTTGATTATTATTATTTATTCACTTTGTATCCCAGCTGTAGCCCCCTTCCTTTTCCCCTTTTCCCTTCCTCCCTCCACTGATAGGATAGGTCCTCCTCCCTTCCTCCTTCCTATTAGGTCTAGTCAGGACTAGCTGCATTGTCTTCATCTTTGGCCTGGTACAGCTGCACTCCCCCAAGGGGAATCTCATGGAATAAGAAGTGGAAGACAGAAAGCTTTGGAAGGGATGGGAGCTCCACAAGGAGACCAGCAGAGCCACGAAAGTTCAGCCCAAGGGGTTCTGGAGAGACAGATACTCCAAATTTACTCTCTTATTCTTGAGGGTCCCACCAAGACATTGGGAGCAGTTAACGTAGCTGCTACACCTCCAGCTTGTGTCATAACGGAAAGATGAAACTTAAGCTAGGACATCCTAATATTTTAAGGATAATGACAACAAATTTGCTCAACTGTTTATCCCTGTTTGTGTTGTAAGGTAGTGAACAAATGGCCTTTTTATTATCATAGACAGAAAATAATCAACTGTCTTTTCCCAAGAGAAACATTATTTCTAGATGCTATGACAGTACAACATATAAACATTGATTAACAGAAAATCTGAGTGTAGCATTTACAGAGAGACAGCAATACTTTTTTTTCTTTTTAATATTTCTTTGGTATTTAGTTCCTTGATAAATTTTAAGAAATTTACAGTTTTGAATCTTTTGGGGTACTTATACTGAGATGAATTGAGAATTTCATTCAAGGAAATATACTCAGTTCATCAAGACTAACAACTTTGATCCACAAATGTGGGTTATTTTTGCATTAAGATTAATTTTTTCTCACAATATATTCCTACATTTATTGCTCAAATATTAATCTCCTTTGGATTAATACATTTTAAGTACTTTCTTCTTCGGATTGCCTTGTAAATAAATTGAATTTTGCACTATTAGTTTACAGAAATATAACTAAATGTTGCTTACATTTTGAGTCCTGTATTTTATTGAATTTATTCAGGCCAACAGTGGGTGTATATGTGTGTGTGT
>CM053759.1:42909191-42934000 GCA_028658305.1 Pachyuromys duprasi | reverse complement strand
CCTGATCTATTTGGTCTTTGTGGAGCTCTTGTTATCCCCAAGTCTTACTAACTTCCCCTATTTTCATTATTATTTCCAGCCTTCTGCCGAAGGCTTGGTTGTGAGTCTTAATATCTGCTTTGATACATTGCTATATTGATTCTTTCAGAGGCCCTCTTTGGTATGCTCCTGTCCTGTTGCTTGTTTTCTCCTCCATTCAATGTCCATCCCATTTGTTCATCTAAATGAGCATTGATCATACCAATCTAGGTCCTCCTTCTTGTTTATCTTCCCTAGGTGTAGAGATTTCAGCATGACCTTCCTATCCTATAGGTCTATATAAGTGAGTATATACCATATGTTTCTTTCTGCTTTTGGGATACCTCACTTAGGATGATCGTTTCCAGGTCCCTCCATTTGCCTGAAAATTTCATGATTTCCTCATTTTTAATTGCTGAGTAGTATTCCATTGTGTAAAAGTACCATAATTTCTGTATCCATTCCTCAACTGAGGGACATCTGGGTTGTTTCCAGGTCCTGGCTATTTCAAATAAAGCAGCTATGAACATAGTTGAGCAAATGTCCTTGTTGTCAAACCATTTCTAAGTTTAAACTGGCATTAACTTGCATCACAGCCTGATAGTCTGTGCTTTAGTTTTACAGTATTCTTGGATAATACAGATGGGGTAGTATAAGTAAGCAAGGAACAGCTCATTAGACTGAAATAATGCTACTGCAACTATTCTATAGCGTAATATAAGATATTAATGATAAAATAATTTAAATATACAACAATTTTCAGTATGTTTCAAGTTAACATGACCTACATTTGTTATTCACCTGTTTCTTTCTTTACAAATCATTGTTTTTCAATTATGTAATAAATGATAAATAGTACACAGTATATAATATACACGTACAATACACACATAAAATTGCAAACAGGAGCAGCATTGACATGATTATCTTGTTTTAGTTCTTTACCATTAGACTCTGCAAAGATAAAGACCTCTTCTACTCCTGTGAGCTTATATTTTACCTGCTCAGTAACACAACCAAAATATCCTAACCAAGGAGAATAGATAAATTACCTTTCTCAGTCTCCAATAAACAAAGTCCTTCAGTAATAAGCATCTGAAAATTAAATTAAAACCAAAGATAACAATGCTGTTAAGAGAAGTGGCTGCTTTTTCACAGGGTCTAGGTTTTATTTATTATCAGAATCCACACTGTGGTAGTTTTTC
Source organism: Pachyuromys duprasi (assembly GCA_028658305.1). Classification (NCBI taxonomy): domain Eukaryota; kingdom Metazoa; phylum Chordata; class Mammalia; order Rodentia; family Muridae; genus Pachyuromys; species Pachyuromys duprasi. The sequence goes on along the minus strand of CM053759.1, from coordinate 42,932,777 downwards.
TTCTTCTCCTCTTCCTCTTCTTCTTTTTCTAATCTAGTTCCAAGGGAACTATCTTCTGTGAGTACCAGGCATGTATGTGGTGCTCCGGCATACTATGCTTGGAAAAATCCATACATATAAATTAATATAATAACAATGTATTATTTATTATTATTAAGCTAAGTATCATGTTACTTTTAGAACCATTCATAGGTCTACTGTTCTGACATTTTTCAACTAGCCTGAGATATTAGATTCAGATATTAATGAAGGTTTTCATAATCCATTCAGAAGATACCTTATTGCTAATCACTAGGTATTAGACATGATTTACATTTGTTTTAACACATATTGATTGCACAAATGTGTGGTCTTTATTCATTGTGATCCTCCCATATTCAGAGACCGTATATATTCTTCTTTCACTGCTGACAGTCTTCTGAGCACCTGGGACAGAATTCAATTTCTAATTGCACCTAAAGCTTAGGATTGATAGCAGAAGTTGGGGAAAGGTTGTAAGAGCCAGAGGAAGAGGAAGATTGCTGTGACATTGTGTCTTCTAGAAATGTCAGAGAAGTTACATCAATACTCTAGATTTAGATTGGCTCTTATTTTGTTTCCACACAAGGGAGGAAATGTAAAACTGGTGTCTTTCTATCACTAGTTTATTTCTTTTAATATGATGACATTTAATTGTATCCAATTTGCTGCAAGTGGCTTTTCTTAAGTATTTATTTATCTATCTATCTATCTATCTATCTATCTATCTATCTATCTATCTATCTATCTATCTATCTATTTATTTATTCTTTTTTATTTATTTCAATTCATTCATTTTATATCCTGGCTGTAGAGGGGGTGGCTAAAGCAAGTAACATTTCTTGTTTAATTTTTTTATTATCATTTATTGCAATTTATTTAATTTGTATCCTGGCTGTGTCCCCCTCCCATATCTCCTCCACACCCCACCCTCCTTCCCTCTTCTCCCTTTGTGCCTCTCCCCTAGTCCACTGATAGGTGAGGTCTTCCTATCCTTCTGTTTGACCCTATCCTATCAGGTCTCATCAGGATTGATTGAATTGTCTTCCTCTGTGGCCTGGTAAGGATCCTCCCCGCCTCAGGTGGACCATCTAGGTGTTTCTGTCTTCCCTTTCTTTCATAAGATTACTCTGCCCAATGTTTGGCTATGAATCTCAGCCTCTACCATGATACTTAAATCAGTAGAGTCTTTCAGAGTCCATCTGTGATAGGCTCCTGTCCGGTTTCCTGTCTTTTCCTGATTCAAATGTCTATTACATTTACCCTTCTGAATAAGGATTAAGAATCTTCCCTAGGGTATTCCTTGTTGTTTAGCATTTTTAGGACTATAGATTTTAGTATGTTTATTTTATATTATATGGCTAATATCCACTTATGAGTGAGTATATACCATATGTGTCTTTCTGCTTCTGGTTTACCTCACTCAAGATGATCTTTTCTAGTTCCCATCATTTGCCTGCAATTTTCATTATTTCCTTTTTTAAAAAAAATAGCTGAGTAATATTCCGTTGTGTAAATGCACCACAATTTCTGTATCCATTTCTGCGCTGTGGGACATTTAAGTTGTTTCCAGATTCTGGCTATTAACAATAGAGGTGCTGCAAACATGGTTGAGCAAATGCCCTTGTTGTGTAGTTAAGCATATTTTAGATATATGCTTAGGAGTGGTATAGCTGGATCTTGAGGTAGCACTATTCCCAATTTTCCATCAAAGCATGACATTTCTTCATAACTACATAATAACCCAATGTTCCATTTTTTTAGGTAACTCACAGAGTAGAGACACCTGGTAGGAATGTAACTTCATACAGGAATTTCTTCCATCGTGTTGGTCTCTGTCCATGTCTCTGGGACATTGTCTTGACTGGTAACAGAGGCAGAGGTATCCCACTCTGTGGCTCTATAATAAACTAAGTCCAGCAACCTATGGAATGCAAACCAGTGTGCAGTGAAACTCCATTGCCTATGCTTCACTTCCTGCATTCCTGTTTTTGACCTGAATTCATGCTTTGGGTTCCTTCAATCATGGACTGTAACAAGTGAGCTAAATAAACCCTTTCCTCAGCCAAGTTTATCAGAAAAACAGAGAGCATTAGAGATATATCATTTTGTATTGATCTTTGTTTTTTGATATACAGCTTAATTTTTAAAGCTGTTGTGATATTGTGATGTTGTGATATTGTGTGATTTATTCTTTGAAAGGTGTGAATTAGCATCTCTTCAGCCCAGATAAGTATGAAATGATAGAACAAAACAAGAATATCAACAAAGAGCAGCAGGGTGAAGCAATGTGTTTTATTGAGGTTACCTAAATGAATGTGGGTGAATATTGAAGCAAATATAACTCAAGCTGCATCATCAAAGCCTAGCATGGGAGACAGGTCACAAAAGCTGGGGACCTGAACTACACTGCACATCCTGATGAAATCTAAACAGGTTGGGCAGTGTCCTAGCGGTTCAATGGCTGAGTCTTTTTGGCTTTTTTCTTCTTTCTTTCTTTCTTTCTTTCTTTCTTTCTTTCTTTCTTTCTTTCTTTCTTTCTTTCTTTCTGTCTGTCTGTCTGTCTGTCTGTCTGTCTTTCTTTCTTTCTTTCTTTCTTTCTTTCTTTCTTTCTTTCTTTGTTGCAAGATCACCTGCATTTAAATTTTTTTTAGTAATTACAGTTTATTCACTTTGTATCCTACTTGTAGCTCCCTCCCTCTTCTCCTCTCAATCCCTCCCTCCCTCTTCTCTGCCCATGCCCCTCCCCCAGTCCGCTGATAGGGGGGCTCCTTCTCCTCTTCCATATGATCCTAGTCTATCAGTTCTCACCAGGAGGGGCTGCATTGTCTTTTTCTGTGCCCAGGTAAGGCTGCACCCCCCTGAGGGGGAGGTGATCAAAGAGCAGGCCAATCGTTTCATTTCAGAGATAGTCCTTGTTCTCATTACTAGGGAACTCATTTGGGCTACATCTGTGTGGGGCTTCTAGGTTATCTCCATGAATGGTAATTGGTTGGAGTATCAGTCTCAGAAAAGACCCCTGTTTCCAGATATTTTGGTTCTGTAGCGCTCCTTTTGGAGCTCCTGTCCCCTCCGTGTCTTTTTTTTTTTTTTTTTTTGGCAGCTGAAGCTGTCTCTGTTTCTTCAAGGCAGCTCAGAATATCAGAAAATTTTTTTAATCACTCCATACCACTTATATATAGGGATGCAGAGACTGAATGAATATAATTAGTTTTAAAATTTTTCTGAAGCTATTCAGAATTATCCTGAACTTGAGAATGTGCCTTTCAGGAGAAAAACTCTTCACACCCCAACATTCATCTTATGGTTTCACACTCCTGTACATATCCTGTTTATATTTTATGTTTTTATTTTTAACATTTTTATTTTATATTAATCACAAGTTATGTACTTTGTATCCCAGCCATAGACCCCTGCCACATTCCCTTCCTATGCCCCGCCATCCCTCCCTCATCTCCTCCCTGCCCCTTTCCCAGTCCACTGATAAGGGAGGACCTCCTCCCCTTCCATCTGACTCTAGCATATCCTGTTTTAAGGAGCTTTCTTCAATGATGAAAAACTTTGGCAGTGGATCAAAATAATGCATAGATGGCAGATAATCTTTTTTACAAATCTGTTGATTTTTGATTTTCTAGGATTTTGCTGGCGATTTTTGTGTATTTGGCTATCAGGATATTTGGCCCATAATTTTGAAGCTTTGTATTGCTGATGATGTGTTATGGTCACTTGTGAAAGAAGGTTAATATTGACCTTTTAAAATGAGTGTGGAATGATTCTCTCCATTTAAAGTTTTTTTAGGGCTGTAAAAATATACTATCAATATGTACCTACCTTTATAATAAAAATGATAGCTCATGTACTTGTAGTCCTAGATATATCAGTGTCAGTCCTTTCAAAGTGTAGTAAAACTCAGTAGTGAAGTCTACTAGTCTTTGGCATGTTCTTGTGTATCATTTATTCCTGTTTCAATATCACTGTTTGCATTTGGTCTATCCAAGTTTTATATATTTTATGTGTCCAGAAATTTATCCATTTCTGCTATATTTTTATTATATCATCACACAATGTTCTGCTGTGAGAGCTTCATGTTTACCTATAATTTCATCATTTTCTTCTTGTCCTAATAAAAGTCATCAGCAGCAGCAGCATTATCATCAAAATCAAAAGTCACAATCAATAGCTAGTAGATTTTATTGGATTTAACTTTTCAAAGAAATGGGCTGTTTATTCCAAACAGTGACAATTAACAGAATAACAAGTGTAAATCTGAAGTAACTCTGCTTGCAACATATTATGTTACCAATTCAAATACTGAGTTTTTTTTCAGGTTACAGTGGAATGGATCCTATACATGACAAATCATGGGACTTGGAAATTATAAAATTACATGCCATCATATGGTTAGATGGATTACTGTGTTGATAATGCTCAATTCTTTCTATATATCCCAGTGTATCTGCTCTTGTATTAGAACTTATTTTTTTCGCAAGACACTGGGATACAGTTATTTTTGTTTCACATAAAAGTACATCCTTGTTTCATTGTTTTAATAAGATTGACCAGAAAATTATGAATCTCTTCAGCACTTACTCGCCTTTATCCTTTCTGTGAAGGATAGCTTGCTGGGAATTGTTTTCTTTGTTGTTGTTGTGTTGTATTTTGTTTTGTTTTCTTCACTCAGGACTTGAAATACAACATTAATTTTCTCCCGCAAAGTAGGGAATCTGATGTTTCCAAATTGGGGATTCCTTTACATTTTACTTGTAGTTCTATTTTGCTGAATACTATAAATTATTCCTTTTGTTCTATAGTCTTAGTTATGTGACTGCAGTAGTTTGTGAACAAGGTATTTTGTGACAACTCCTATTTAGCAGTCTAAAACTTCTTCTCTCTAGATACTTATATCTTATCCAAGATTAGATCATTTTATGTTAAACTTTGTCCAGCAGGTTTCTTGCCTATTCCTCCTCTCTGGATTTGTCCTTCCTTTGGATATTTAATTGTTGCAACAATGGTCTCATATTTTACTTATTATTTCCTCTTACTCTTTTACTTTTTTGAATTTGATATGCTAAAACTCCTTGTGATTGGTAATATTTTTTGAGAACTTAAGCAGCGTTGGAAATAATCTCAAAAGAGAAATTGGGCTTTATAATAAAGGGAGGTGAACCATGGAACCAATCTCATAAGAATCTCTCATCTGTGGTCTCTGCTTCAGTTCTTTCCTAAAGCTTCAGTCTTAATCCTCCCATTCTGTCTTCCCTCAACAATAGGCTATACTCTCTAAGGAAAATAAACCATTTATGCCTAAAGTGTTGGTCATGGTCTTTATCGTAACAACAAAAAAGCAAACCAGGTCATCTCTTTTTATTTATTTTATTTTGTCATTAAAATATGACATCATTTCCTTCTTTTCTTTTCTCATCCAACCTTAGCATATACCTTTCTTTGTTTTGTTTCAAATACCAGGTCTATTTTCTAAGTTGTGTTTCATGCATATATATAAATGTGTATGCATATAGATGTATATTCATTAATAAAACTTGCTCGGCCTGACTAATGTTACTCAAATCTATCTTTTTCAGGGCTGACTATTTGTTATTGTATAATTGACTATGTGGTCTTCTCATGAGAAAAACTATTTCTCTCATTTTTCTCTTTATTTAGTATGCTGCTGAAGCTTTCAGGCAAAAAATTTATATATTGAGCTCTTTACTTGAGTTCTTTGTTGATAAGAAGCTTGTTTAGTTTGGGTTCCTTTCAAAATATTTCCTCTTTGATGAATTTCTCACTTATATCGTACATAATTTTCCTAATTTATGTTGAGGTTTACCTGCTTTCTCATGTAATTTACTCAATGTATTAAAAAATCACAGTTGAACTATTTATCAGATATTTTATCCATTTCACATTCCTTATAATCATCCACTAAGAGGTTATAGTATTTAGAAGTGCCATAGTATTTTTTCTTGTGTTTTTACCATGCATTCTGTATATTTTGTTGATCAAGTAGTTCTATCACCTTTATTGGATGGCCTTATTACTAAGACTATTTCACTGCTTTAGGTGTCTGTGATTTGGTAATACACTGTTGATTTTATTCTTTTCTAAAAATAATAACATAATTTCTCTGTAGTTTTTTTTTTCTATATCTAATGGGCACTGCTATACCACAGAAGAGCTGAGGGAAAAGAATGCTCTGTGTTCAAACCAAAGTGTTTTTCCTTTGGAATTTCAGTGATGTAAGGCACAGTCAAATGAGGATGTGGACAAATCTCTGCAGTGACTCATACCTTGAAAATGGAAGAGCCTCTTAAATGACCAGCTTCCCTTCAGCTTCAAGTGCTATCGAGTCTATTGCTTTTAATGTACTTTGTAAAGTGTTTTATTTCTCACACCTCTTCAGTCTTGCATTTCTTTCCATTTTTATGACATGTGGATACAGAGGCAAGAATTCACCCACTAAACTTATCAGAAATGTTAAAGGGACAATCTAGGGCTGGTACCTTTGAGGTTGGCAGTAGGAATTATGATGTTTATCTCTGTTGAAGTTACGGACATGCTTTCCTAGTCATTGGACGTAGGACAAGTGTTAGCCCAATATATGTGCAGTTATGAATGTGGTCATTGATATTCCTATCCTTATTTTTCTATCTATATTTCCACACATAAGTAACCCATATAGAACTGGATAAATTCTATTGCTAAGTCTTTTGACTCTACAGATCCAGAAGAAACAATTTTCTTCAGATTCTCAGCTGTAGTTACCTCTAGGGCATTAGCAGGTGTGCACAGTAGCAGGAGACAGACCAAAGTTTGCTAAGCTAAAATGCCCAGAGGATTAAGCAGAATAAAATGTGTCTAGATCACAGCAAAAGTCTTTTTAAAAAATATATCTACTTCTTGAGCTTTGTGCCTGGGGTTATAACAAGAGTAGGTGCAACAGCCAAAGCATCTACTCAAGATCGCTACCTTGGTCACACATAAGCGGAAGTAATATTTTTATCTGTTAATTAAGAACAGGAGCCTTTTTCAGTGCCAGCTGAAATGGCACAAACCACATAGTTGGCAGCCTTAGTTCTTTAACAAGCACAATTCTAAACCAATCTGCATCTGTGCTAATTGAAGAATAGGCTTCCTGATGTCTTAGTTATTAAAGAGAACATACTTTATTTTTATCCATTTTACAGAAACCATTTTCTTCTAGTCATTTTTATTAAATACTTTATTTATTTTACATCCTGATCACAGTTTTTCCTCCCTCCTCTTCTTCCAGTCCCTCCCTATCCTCTCACCTCCCCACCATCTTCCCATCCTCTCTGTCTTCTCAGAACAGGCTCAGAAAAAAAGGAGGCCTTCCATGGGTATCAACCCTCCTTGGCATATCAAGTCGTAGTTGTCTAAACATATCTTCTGTTATTGTGGATAGACAAGGCAGCCCAGTTAGGGGAAAAGGATACCAAGGTAAGCAACAGAGTCAGATATGCTCCTCATCCTGCTGTTAGGAGTCCCAAATGAAGACCAAGCTGTACCAGGTTACACATGCATGGAGGAATTACGTACATTCTAAATATGCTCTCTGGTGATTTAGTCTCTGTGGGCCCTATGGACTCAGGCTTGTTGTTTCTTTATGTTTTCTTGTGGTGTCTTTGACTGCTCTAGCTCATTCCATTTTTGTCCTTCTCTTCCAGAGAATTTCCCAAGCTCTGCCTGTTTCATTGTAGGTATCTGCATCTGTTTCCATCAGTTGCCGGGCATTGCCCCCATTTCTGCTCCATCTTTACCCCTGCACATCTTGTTGGCAGGAAAAATTGTGGGTCTAAGGTTTTGTGGATGGGTTGGTCTCCAACTCCCCTGAAAATACCACCCATTGTTACCATGCAATTTCATCACTGAGACTGACACAGTTCTCAGATTAGTGAGCACAATGGAAGGTCTGTGATGTTTCACAAATTCAAGTGGGCAAATGTTTCAGCCCCAAGAGCACTTTTACAATTTTAAAATAGGTCTCTTCTCTAGTAAGCTTCTTGCTTCAAGACCATGTGGATTCCTTGGAAGATAATACAAATTCCTTTTTTCTTGCAATGCCACCTTGAAGTTTTATGTTGCTTATCTATTTAGTCAACAAGACCGTGGTGCTTGGGAAACTTTTCATTAGCTAGAATTGTCAACAACTTCACTGATAAGAGTTCTTGAGGCTCTCATTCACATTTATGCCTGCTTTAGGGAGACACTCATCCCAGTTCTGTAGTCCAGTGTAGCAGGTATCTTGATATTTTATTTCTTTTATTAAACTGCTGTCCCAGATCTCTGAATCTTGAAAGGTTTGTATTTTCCTTCTGTCGATTTCCAAGTTAGCACACAATGACCACAAAATGTATCTATTTACCCGTCAAATCAGTTCTTCTTTGTAGAGATAGCGGTGTTTATTGGGTATTGCACATTGTTCTTGCCATGATAGCTTCCTTTCTAAACATCCACTACTTTTTCTTAGAGTTTGTTCACTTTATGTTTTTAAAAAGAAGTGTACACCTTAGGATAAATGTGGTAAGTAAATCTGAAAGATTAAACAGACTTGAAAAAATGAAGCCCAAGCTAGATTTTTCTTCAGTTTATTTTAACACAATTTATTTCATGCAGAAGTAGTAGCAGAAATATGTAATTTTTAAAAAATAAAATGTGCATAATCAAAATGAAAAATTTGTGTATGATTATGTGTTATGTTCATGTCTGTGGGTAAATTTTAACAGAAGGATACAGAAGCGTTCAGACAGATAAGCAATGGAAAACTGAACTATTTGGCTCATTTGAACTAATTTCTCTTTAATTGTCAAGTCTGCATTATCAATATATTATTACAATGTTGTATATTGGACTCTTAAATGTTATGAGTATGAGAAAATCACCTACAAAATAAAGTTTAGCTGACACTCTGTAGCACACAAATTAAATAGATTTTATATCTGTTTGCCATGGATTTGCATTGCATTTAATATGGTAAGCCTTAGGATATAGGAAGAGGAGAAAAATGGGGAATGGGACAGGAGCCTACGACAGAGGGCCTCTGAAAGACTTTATCCAGCAGGGTATTAGAACAGATGTTGAGACTCATAACAAAACCTTGGGCAGTGTGCAGGAAACCTTATGGAAGAAGAGGGAGCTAGAAAGATCTGGAGGGTCCTGGAGCTCCACAAGGAAAGCAGCAGAACCAAAAATCTGAGCCCAAGGGTCTTTTCTGACACTGATTCTCCAACCAACGACTATTCATGGAGATATGTTAGAAACCCTGCACAGATGTAGCACATGGCAGCTCAGTCTTCCATAGTAAGGGGAAGAGGGATTGTCTCTGACATGAATTCAGTGGCTGGCTCTTTGACGACCTCCCCCTGAGGGGGGCAACCTTACTAGGCCACAGGGAAGATAATAAAGACAGTTCTGATGAGACCTGATAGGCTAAGGCCTAATGGAAGGGTAGCAGGACCTCCCCTGTCAGTGGACAGGAGAAGGGGCAGGGGAGAGGAGGGTGAGAGCATGGGATTGGGGGAGGAGGGAGAAGGTTACAGTCGCGATAAAAATGAATAAATTGTAATACATAAAAATTTAAAAACAACAAAAAACTTAAAAGAGAAAAAGAAAATAAATAAATATTTAATCAAGTTAAAATATGAATATTTTTCCATCATTCCTGTTTGAAAAAGAATGTAAACATACAGTTTAGCTTTCATTTTTCACTTTCCACGTGCTTGTGGATAGAAAATGAGTGGAGTAATATTTTTAAATAAAACTTCATATTTCCAAAAAACATTACTGTAAAACAGGAAGGAATATAAATGGAGTTTCTTATCTTTCTTTCCTCCTTTAATGCTTTAAGTTATTAGTATTATACAACACCGTACATAATTCTTTTTCTTTCTTTTTTTTTTTTTGCTGATAGCCATAGAATCTTAAAGTTACTTCATCAAATATTCATTACCATCCTTGTGGGTATTTTTCTAGGTAATGTCATTTAGGTAGGTGAAATGCAAAAAGAAAGAATATAGATGAAAGGAGAGAGATAGAACTATGTAGACTGTTACTGAGTTTTGTAGAATATTATTTACTGTTTACTATATAATTTTAAAAAGGCTTGTGAATGTTGCACATATTGTTATAATCTTTATTCCTTAAATTTTGTTTGCAGTAGCTTCAGGAGAAGGTTAGAGTTTCAAGTGTGACCAAGATAAAATCTTCCCTACAGGCAACGATTCATAGTTCTAGAAAATGCTGTTCAGGCTGTCATGTAGAAAAAAGGCTTCAATAGTGTTACCCAGCTGTAAACTCTGTGAACATCAATTCCAGCTGGCCAGACAAGGTATGCCCACTTATACAATCCTGGCCTGACTCTTAATGATGGAAACTAATCTAAAATTGGGGCTGAGTCCTCAGGAGAGAACCCATTCCTGGAACTCTTATAAGTAATAGCAGGGGACATATTTATATTATTTGGCTAACATGAAACATTAAAAAATGACTTCTGAATATTTACTTTGTTATAGACTAAAGTTAGTTTCGGAATTATTCAAAGAAGGCACATTTTGCCTGGAATGGTTGTGAATACAAAAGCACAAGCTGCTGAGGATAAGTGGTAGTTGAGTACTCAGCAAAACAAGGTATTCATATCACTCCCTTTCAGCCTTAGGAAACATTATGAAAAAAGGAGCTGGAAGGAAGAGAGAAGATCTGGAAAGGTGTGTAGAATGTTACATCTAGAAAGGGCATAGCATAGTCATCACAGTCTTTAATTAACCATAGCCAAAGTTTCATGTTCAGTGCATATAAAAGAGCAATCATGTCAACTAGCCAATTGTTGAAGGGCTAAAAACTCAAGGGATCTTAAGGCTGTCAACTAAACTTTTTAATAGTTCTAGACTCTAAGAAAGAGTCAGTACTATTTGCATGTTGAGCCCCAAAAGCTCTAATATATAGTTGCAAACTCATGACCAAAGAAATGACCATGATTAAACAAAATAAATGATAAGACAAAACATTAAAAGTTGGCTTTTAAATTCAGTTTTTATTAATTACAATTTATTCACTTTGTATCCCAACTGTAGCCCTCCCTCCCAAACCCACCCTCCTTGCCTTCTCTCCTCCAGTGTCCCTTTCCAAGTCCACTGATGGAGGAAGTCCTCCTCTCCCTCCATCTGACCCTATCCTATCAGGTCTCATTAGGACTGTCTGCATTGTCTTCCTCTGTGGCCTGTTAAGGCTGCTCTCCCATCAGGGGGAGGTGATCAAAGAGCCAGCCACTGAGTTCATGTCACAGACAGCCTCTATTCCCCTTACTAAGAAACCCAGTTGGAGGCTGAGCTGCCATGGGCTACATAAAGGCTTTCTGGGATGAGAGGGATTTATGAGAAGATAAGAGGTATATTTTTTAAAAAAATAATTGTAAATATAATTATATTATATAATAAATATAGTATATCTAGTATATGTGTGTGTACTAATTTTTACAACTTTCTGAAAATTTTTCCCCTAAAACTCTACTGTATCAACCACAATTTTGTAATTTTTAGAAATTTATTTTTAGTGTGTGATGTTTGTGTGAGTGTGGATGGCCATGTGACACCACCCTTGTCCTCCTCTTTTATCTTGTTGAAGTAGCATCTCTCTTGTGGCTTTTGCTGTACTGTAATTTCCAGATTAGTAGGTCCAAGAGATTGCAGAATGTTCTCTTGTCTTTGCCTCTAATGTTAATATAAGACACCACCAGGAAGACACAAAGACATCCTCCTCCTCCTTTTTTTATATGAGTTCTGGAAATTAGGTTCATACTGCAAGCACCTTTACCAGCTGAGCTCTGAGCTATGTCACTAGCCTCATGATATTACTTTTATTAATTTTTTGTTATGATTGCCTACTTACCTCCTTTACAGCTCTAAATTTTAGAAGCAATTTATTTCATTAAATTTGTCAAAATATCATCAAATTAATTCTCTTATAGTTACAAAAGACTTCCCATGTCTTATTTCTTAGCGTTGTTATACATTACTTAAAATGTTACAAATGACATTTTAAACTGTTTAATAATATCACTACAATAGATTATTACTACTTCTTTTATAGCATTTTTGCCATTACATGTATAGACAATATTGGACAGCTGATGATGTCATGAAACCTCTTCTGCTTTTCTACTTCATTCATTTTTAAGATATGGTTTCTAAAGCAAATTATAGTTCATTGATACCCTCCTCATTAGTTAGCATACTTCAATGATAATAATTCTGCCTTCCAAGCCTGGAATTACAGAAAATACCACACCCAAATAAACATGAATGTTAGCTCGTGATGGTGAATTTGTGCCAATGACAAACACAGTAAGTACTCAACTATCTTTCCAAGCATGTAATTTTTTTTTTAGTGGTGACTTTTTATTGTTCACGATATTTGGGAAACTATCTCAATTCAGTGTCACATGAATCATTAGTGTCTAGGATATAGATGCATTAGTGTTAGTGACAGCATATTTAACCACTTTTATGCACACTGAAGCAGATCACAATAATAGAAACTGCCATATTGGTTTACATTTTATTGTACTTTCTCTCTTTAACAAAAGCTATTTATTTTCTTATTATCATACAGTTTGGATTATCACATAGATTGGATAACTATAAAAGTTACACAAGGATTTTTTTTCTTGTAACAGCCAAACAATGTAATCAGTTGTACTAAACAGAAAACAAAAACAAAAGTCTAGCTCTAAGAAACTTTTTCTAAATATGTAGTAGTTTCTTGTGTTTTAACAAATATGGCAATTAATTAATTAGTATGCAGAGACACACATATGAAGATGAAAGCATAGTTTGTAGGAATGGTTTTTCTATATCCAACATATGGACCTGGCAAACTAATTCAGGTTGTCAGACTTGCAAGTAAGTGCCTGTACCTGCTAATCCATCTCATTGTCCCTAAATATGTATCTTTCCCACGTTTTTACACTAGTTTAAGCAGAAATTTATTGCAACTGCATTCAACCTTCTCACAAAAATAAACAATCATTTGTATTTGTTTGTTTACTCTTTTGTGTACCTTTGTACAACAGAAGAATGCATTTCCAAAAGTACCTTGAATTTCTTTAAAAAATTATTTAGTGTAGGAATTCAGTTTGTGTAAATATACGCACTTCTTAAAAGTTACCTGTTTATCACTTACCATTCACATATTCAGGAGGTGAAACTGTAAAGGAATTTTTGTTACTGAAAGCTTTTCATGAGCTGTAATTATGCAGCTGTTTTATGATTCCATCATGCCTGTCCTGTTGGTCTTGCTTCCTTGTGTAATCTTAGTGACATGAGTTATAACAGTCAACCACGCAGAACTGTTAAATAATCAGACTTAATGCAGCTCACTAAAAAGTGAAAAAAAAATCTAAGGAGTCATTTCACATAATATTCATTATGCCTTTGCTCTGCAGACCATTTTATGTTCTAAATGTTGTCACTTATCATTTATTCAGCTAAAATATTATGTAAAAGCTTAAGTTGTCTGATTTTCCTTTCATTGGGGTAATTATAATAGTTAGAATATTACTTTTTATAAATGTAAGAGTTTTAAATGGACATTTTCCTTCTTCCATTTGAACACTAAATACCTCAACTGTACTTGAAAAAGTCATTATTACTGTTTCTAGACCATTCAAATAGATAACGATCTGTCTCTTATCTTTCCAGTTATGATAGCCATTAAAATAATAGTTTTAAAATTCCAAAAATTTACTCTATCTATTTATTTTGAAAAGCAACGTGACTATTTTATGTTTGCTTTCATCAAATTGTCATGATTTAAATGATTCATATAAAAGAGATACATGCTTTGTGGCAGTCTTTCAATAAACACATGTGCACTAGTTGGTAGGTTATCCACACTTTAATGTCTAATTTACAATTCAAATAAACTATAAATGTAGCACAAACTTTAAATTGATACAACTTATTAATAATATACTGGGCAGTCAAATTTGTTTTAGGTAAATAATTTAATATTTTTGGCACTATTATTTCAAGTTACATCATCAACTACTAAAGGGATTCAGTTAAATGAATGATGTAGATGTGGTGACTCATTATGTCTTGAAACATACTTATTGAAGTATTTTGTATAATATTTATGATATTTTGGATAATAATACAGTTTCAAATCTAAAAATATACAACATTATCACAAATTGTATAAGATTTCTCACTGTGAGAGAGGCATAAGAGATTTAAAGTCTACAACCCAGAATTCATGTTTCTATTCTTGAAAAGGACAAAATGTCTCCTCAGGTGGATCTAGGTGCCAATTTTCTCAGATCTTCTGAGCCACCACTGTTTAAGCCAATACACATTGATTTGTCTTTACCATAACTATAACCTGGAGGATAATTATAATTTAACACTATTTTATTTTAGTTATGATCTACCGGATTTGTGTTCTTGGTCAGTTACTTTCTATCCCGATTGACAGTTCATTGGGAACTATCAGCAGTCACACAGGATGAAGATTATTACTTTAGTACAAGTCAAGGAAATGATTTTGATATAATAATTTTTTCTGCACTACACTTATGGACAGATGATTATTGTTCATCTTAGATGCCCCCAAAATACCTGGATGAGCTTAACACTTTCCTTTCTTGTCATTTGGGGACCTGGGGTATATTTCTTCTTTTAGAGTATCCAGACACATGTGTCTTAGACTCAAAGGAATGAAGCTTAGCTGTTGGGGTAGATCAGCAGGATTCCAATTAGTCAGGGGAGGGAAGCCCTGTCTCCAACACAGCTCCTTCAGTGATACAGCCCTTTTAGTGACACAGCCCTTTCAGTGATACAGCTTTCTTTATTGGGGTGGGGAGTGCTATATAAACATTGGGGGAGGTGAATATACATCACTGGTTTGGGCTGAGTTACTGGAAAGATTCATTTGCATGGACAGGAATCCCAGGTGCTGTTTCCTAGTCTCTAGGCTATGTGACTACCTTGAGAATACAGGGGTTGTACCAGGTGATGAAGACATAGAATAGAGAGAAAGCAATATTTCTGCCAGTCTCAAGATAGAGGTTTTTGGATATATACTCATATAGACATATAATATAGGAAAACCTACTAAAATCTGTACACCTAAAGAAACTAATCAAGAGGGAGGACTCTAGCAAAAATGTTCAATCCCCATCCAGAAAGGCAAAGAAGATGGACATCAGAAGAAGGAGAAAACAGGGGACAAGTTAGGATCCTGCCATACAGGGCCTCTGAAAGGCTCTTCCCTGCAGAATATCAAAGCAGATGCTGAGACTTATGGCCAATCTTTGGGCAGAGTGAAGGGAATCTTACGAAAGAAGTGGGAAATAGTAAGATCTGGAGAGGACAGAAGCTCCACAAGGAGAGCAACAGAACCAAAAACTCTGAGCACAGGAGTCGTCCCTGAGATTGATGCTCCAAGAAGCATACATGGAGATAACCTAGAACCCCTGCACAGATTTAACCCATGCAGTTCAGTCTCCAAATGGGTTCCATTGTAATGGGAACAGGAACTGTCTCTGGCATGATCTGATTAGCTTGCTCTTTGATCACCTCCCCTGATGGGGCTGCAGCCTTACCAGGCCACAGAGGAAGACAATGCAGCCATTCCTGATGAGACCTAATTGACTAGGATCAGAAGGAAGGAAAAGAAGACCTCCCCTATCTGTGGACTTTGGGAGGGGCATGCATGGAAAAGAGGGAGGAAGGGAGTGTTTGGGAGGGTTAGGAGGGAGGGCACTACAGGAGGGATACAAAGTGAATAAAGTGTAATGAATAAAAATTTTAAAGATACTAAATAAGTAAAAAAAAAAAAGAGAGATTTTTCAGGATTTAGCCATGTCTCAGCCTCACTCTAGCTCTAGGCAGGTTCATGTGCCCCACACTTTCTCCCATGCCAAAATTATTATAAATTGATAAAGCTACTTTTTCAGAATCAAATGTGATGCTCTCTTGAAATGAGACATTTTTCAATATCATGGTGCATGTATAAAATACCTTTGATGTTATGGGCTTTTGAGCAGACTCTGATGGCATGGGCCAATATACCCAGTACTTGGAATGCTAGAGCATGAATATAGGTCTATTTGTTTCTTTAAATAAGAACTCAACAATGTTTCATTCCTACTGATGTAATGACCAGCAGAATTCCTATAACCTTTATATACTCTTGATGTTTGTAATTGGGCATTGTGTTTATGTCAGACATTAGTATTGATTTTTTTTTCTTCTTCATGTTTAAAGCTAACTCTACTCTTCAAATTTTTCCTACTAGATGTGGGTTGTTTTGCCCAATTCTAGTACTCTCATTCTGACTCCAACACAAGATTAAAAAATATAAAAATATTATTTAACATTTTTTATAAGTTTTATAACATTTACTTAATATGGCTATACACAAATAAGAATAGTAAAATGATCAAGATAAATGAACAATGATATGGAATTTCTATTACTTTCTGCTTTCCATTTCCTCAACCACCTTCTTTTTAAATTGTTAGCTCATTTTCAGTAAATCTATTGACTGTCAGCCCCTGTAATAGGTGTCAAGTATACAAAAGCAAATAAATGAAATGCATGTACTATAATATATTCTTCTGTAAAGGAAATAAATATATTAAAAATGAAATTATGTTTGGATATGAGCATATCCTAGAGATATACAAGTGGCATTAAACCAGAGAAAAGTTAGGGAATGGTATTAGAAAAAGGAGCATATCAGGAAGAAGAGGAGGAGGAGGAGGAAGAAGCAGAAGCAGAAGAAGCAGAAGAAGCAAAAGAAGCAGAAGAAGCAGAAGAAGCAGAAGAAGCAGAAGCAGAAGCAGAAGAAGAAGAAGAAGAAGAAGAAGAAGAAGGGGCTTGGGCTAGAGAAAGAGCATAATGGAAAGATTTGGCTGAAAATCTTATTTTAAAGCCATTCTTTAGTAAGGACTGTTCTAAAACTGTGTCATGAAAGACAAAGATGAGCCAGTCAAAGCAGTGTTGTTTCAAGGTAAATCAAGCTTCTTTCTCTCATCATTTCATGCCAACTTCCACCTTTAGAATTACTTCTGTTTTTAAGATTTGACTAATTCTTAGGACAAAGTATTGGAATTTTCCGTTTAAATAAATGAACAAATCTAAAATTAAAAAAGAAAGAACGATTCATATTTTAGGGAAGATGAGTCAATCAGAAGCCTGAGTTGGCAACCTAATTCAGGAATCAAATGGATTAAAATGAAAATAAAAATGTGGTAATTACTTTTATTAACAAAAGAAAATACATGGGGCCACTACAGTTATGCACATTTCTTTTTTTACTCACTGTTAAACTGTTAACCATCAGGAATATGCACAGTCGTTTTGCCCTCTAATGATGGTGTATCACCTTAATAAACAGGTTGTAATATTAAATTCCATAGGCATTTGTTCACATTTTATATGTACTTGAAGAAATAGTCATGAAATACATTGTTTTACTTAGATGATTTTTCTAAGCATAAGTAGGGAAAATGAAACAATCAAAATATTGATACCAAGGCAATGTTTTCTATAGAAATAATCAAACTATGAAAATTTGTATTCTCATTATGTGATTAAATGATGATATCGCAAAAACTTAAGTAAAATTAATACATACATGGAATTTTGATTAGAAACTAGGAAGAGGGGATTTTTAGGAAGTAATAAAATTCTGTTTCTGTATTGGTTACAAATCTGAACTGCACCATAGTTTTATCCAGCTTTGAGGTGAAACATAATGAAGTCACTCTGAAAATATCTTCCCTCTTTCCAGGTGATACTAGTAAAAAGAAAGAAAAATGTTATATACTTTGTTTGCTTAATATGGTTAATACTTCCATTCATTCTTTCATTCCTGAAAGTATGCATTCAGTGTATGTATACTAGTTCATTCTAACGATTTATTATGTTTTTCTATGAAATTTGCCTTCTATCTCAAAAGTTCAATTCTTGGTTTGTTTGTTTGTTTGTTTGTTTGTTTTAATTAAAAGTGATAGGAATATAATTGATAGTATCAATAAAATAAATTTTAGTACAAAAATGGCAGGCATGAGAGAGTATATTCACTGAAACCAACTACTTGAAGAAGACAGAACAATGGTAAAAATCTAACAGGATGAGCAGGAACTAACAGGACAAAAATATTCAACAGATTTTATGCACAGGAACCACCAGAGGTGAAAGTACATATGCATTTTAAATGTGTTGTTTAAAAAAAAACATACAATATTGTAACAAGGTTTCATTTGATCTGAGTTTGTTAGGAATGAGTAAGTGAGATCAAAATTGAAAATTCGAGGGAAAGGAAGTTAGGAAGTTTGGACGTGGAAGCAAATCTCATGCACATTTTACAAAGGAAAGGTACAAAACATTTCCCCAGAGGCAGGAGAAAAAAGAGAAACATGGATTCTGCTGCTGCATGCTAGAGAAATGGATAAAGGACTTGATGAGCCTTCCACAAAGCAGCTGCACTTGCCATCATGAAGTAAGATGCAAAGCTCTCTCCGGAAAGGGGAGAGAGATCTGGGAGGGGCAGATGAGTGACAGAAACTTGTGTTTCATCAGGGAATGGCTGAGTTTGTCATAGTTATAAGTAAGCACACCTTTATACATTTTCCAGTGTAATATCTTGCAAAAGCTACATGTTATTTTTCTTCTAAAGATGATCCACAGGCTACGTATTGCTGACCGAATAAAACAAAACAAAACTGAATGGCAAAAAAACAAAAACAAAAAACAAACAAACAAACAAACAACAAAAAAGAAAACCTTAGACATATATTAGCTTGTCAAAGCAACCAAACCTTCACAAAACTATCTTTTTATAACCACCCTTATGTTTCCTTGTTTTGAAAGTATAAGAATAACTAAATTGGTAAATTTGGAATGTATTTGGTATAAGCTTCAATAATTCTATCATAAGTTACATGCAGGTATCATATTAGCAGTGATTTGTCTTGGTCCAGAAATGCTACGGGTGTTGGAGGTTTGCTGAGCCACGGGTACCGTAAGCTTTATATCACTGAGCTGTCAGAATTTATGAAAAATTGTAGACCTCAGGTGGACATTTCTCTGACTCTGTTTTTATTCAATATTTATAACTTTATTCATAACTATTTATAACTTTTATTCACTATTTATAACTTCTGCACACAGTAACAACTCAACTTCTGCGTTGACATATATCTCTCTGTGGACAGTAGTATTTTGTTTTTGCTCAAGTTCATTGGCTATATATTTTAATAAAAATTAAGAGAACACCTCTACAGCCAAGCTGCCTATAAAGAAGATCTGGGCAAGAAGCCTGGTTTCTAAGTGCCACAGTTTCCCTATCTCTGACGTACAATGAACTGAATCTTCTTTTTTGCTGTTCAAGGATGTCTGTGACATAGTTACATGAGCTAGCATAACAAATAACTATTAAAGTTTCCCTGACACAGGTTTTGACATTCATTGCAATCCAATGTTCATCTTTTGTTCTGGCCTGCAGCTGTACAGATTATGGGACTAACCACTTTGTCATATGATGCTCCCGTACAATTTTATATTTCTGTATCCAGTTGTTGTCCAGTGTTAATCGTAGATGTGAGCAATACCAAGATACATCGATATATTTCGACTAGAAACCTTTCTCATTTCTATGAGTTACTTTGGGCAAAATGAAAAATGTATAAAATGTTTTACTTCTTCATTTTCTAATTAAAACATTATTGTAAAAAATTTGCAAACAGAAAACCACATACAGCCCAATTAAAATTCACACATCAGAGAAAAATCTAATGTTGATGTTCTAAGAATATTATAAAGATCAAAATGCTAATTGATGCATGTAAACTAAATAATATATTTAGATAAGATGTGTCCATTTGTTTCCTATACTAAGCCTGAAATATGGTCATACTGGAATAAATATTAAATAATTCCATTGTTTCTGGTGCTCGGAGCTAATCAGGACAAATTTACATACCTTAAAATTATTGGTATCAGATATATGTTAAGTGCATAGAAAGCAAAAGCTATATGAAATATATGATGAGAGCAACAGAACGAAAATATCTGGGCAAAGGGTTCTTTTCTGAGACTAATACTCCAACCAAGGACCATTAATGAATATAACTTATAACCCCTGCTCAGATGTAGCCATGGAAGCTTAGTATCCAAGTGGATTACCAAGTAAGGGGAAAAGGGACTGTCTCTGACATACAACCCTCCCCACTGAGTGGGGAGCAGCCTTGCAAGGCCACAGAGGAGGACAATGTAGCCAGTCCTGATGAGACCTGATAAGTGAGGGTCAGATGGAAGGGGAGGAGGAGGACCTCCCCATCAGTGGACTTGGAGAAGGGAATGGGAGGAGATGAAAGAGGGAGGATCGGGTTTGGAGGGAGAGTGAGGGAGGAGACTACAGCTGGGATACAAAGTGAATAAACTGTAATGGATAGATAAACATAAAAAATTAATTTGAAAGATAGTATATTAACAAGAAAATTTGACTGAATAGAACAGTAAGATCTAGAGTGTGGACAAGTACTAAAAGGAATGGAGAGGTGCCTCTCAACTTAATTGAAAGAAAAACTAGAAATAAATGGATCATGGAAAATAGAGAATTACATTGATCAACAAAATAGAAGCGTCATAGTAAGAAAGATCACTAAGCACTGGGTTCCACAATTCTTTTGAAGTATGAAACATATGTTAACCACTGCGTGTTTGTGGCTCTGATTTTTAGTTGGCACGGGATAGAGTGCCTGTGTAACATGAATGAGTCCCTGAGGTTGATGGCTAAAACCAAGGCAGGGAAGATATTTTTTTCCTTCTCCTAAGCAAGCTATTTTGCAGTTGTACTTAGAGAATGTGAGTGGAACATGTGTAAATCTGGTCATCTAAATCCATTATAATAATACTCATAATAGTCCACAAGAAAAGAACACAGATGTTATAGTCACTAGCAGTAGTGTCCAAAACGCTCTGTGTGGACTTATCAACAGGCACTGCAAGAAAACTATTACGGCTAGTCTATAAACCACCTCACAATGACAGTTGTTTATTGTTCAGTGTTAGCATGTAAAAGAACTCCCTGAGGTGAGTTATGGCAACAGACAGATTAATCATGTATAGAGCCTACGTAAGAAGTTAGAAGACTAGGTAAAGTACCTTTTTCTTCTGTATAAGTGATAATGATGTAGGAACCACCTAATTTTTGCCATCCTTTTCCGTGTTCCCAGACTATATAAACTATATTGTACATTCTCAAATTTCCAAAAATATCAAGCTTAAGATATGTACTAAAACATAGTTATTTTATTGAGATACATATTTGAAAAATGTAAAAAGTTGGCATTTAAAACGCATGAATTGAGTAACATTACTCTCTTTATCAAAGGCCTCGACACAATTAGATCTGGAAATCTATTCATTTTGTAAATTAGATTCAGCTTCTCCATCAACTTTCTAAAACAATTATAGGTCACAGCTCATAATTAGGTATCCTTTTAGTTGAACCCTTTTTGTAAATCCCATCGTATTCTGTGTTCTTTATAAAATGCCGTGCCAGTAAATTCAATTATACAATGTCCTTTCAAAATATAGTAAACTGCTTATAGTGAGCTGTCTTTACTTTCTCCTGCAAATGTGACAACATGAATGATTGGTAGACATTTCCACTGCCTCAGGAATTACTTGAAATAATTGCACAGTGCATTATTTTAATTTTAAATGTTTTTAATTGAAATAGAAAAAAATCACTTTCTGTAGCCTCCCTCTAGTCACTTTCATCTTTACTCTCTTGAATCTCTACCATGTCTTCTATCTCATAAAACTGAATTTTTCATTTCTTATAGTTCTCTGAGACTCAACAAACTATGTCCTGAGACCTCAAATGTCTACTCTTCCCCTTCATTAGATTCTACTATCTTCATTTTTATTTTTATAAATTATATTATTTTTAATATTTTCAAAATTTATGTACTTTTAAATAATTTAATATTTTGTTTATTGTTGTTATATTTTCTACATTCATAAAACACCTCCATTTATTTATTCCTAGATTTTTATTCTCCTTTCAAAATTAACAGAGTTTGGTTCTTTGTAAGAAATCAGTGTATCAATGTCTTTAAAGTAAAGGTTTTTTTTTTTAATAAAAAAAAAAAAGCCTCTCACAACGTAAGATATAAACAAATCATCCTATACCAAAAGCTTAACATCTGGGAAAACAGAATAATTACCAGTTGCTTTTAACAGAATTGTGCATTAAGAACAAAGGTCAGTTAATTGATCAGAAGAAATAACTATTTTATAATCCAAAAATGGGTATTATACTGAGAATTCCGAAATTTTGATTTCCTTAAAAAGCACAAAAATATCATAATTATTTTTTAAGTCCCCTGTGTGGGGATACAGGGGTTGCTGCACAGCGGATGACTAGGATTTACCTCGTGATTTAGTAGAAACTTGGTTTTACAGGCGGTTTCTGCGATTGTGTGGCTGGCCTTTTGTGTTTGCTTCTGGCCTCCAGGTCCTGGAAGGAATGAAGCTTAAACAAGCAGGTGACCCAAAAACAACTTATTTCATTGAAAATGTCTCTGTTTAAAATTTCCTCCTACACCTAGTACATAATCACTTACTTAAAACAGAGGGGTCTATGTAGTGAGAATTCTGGAATTTTGATTTAGTTTTTAAACACAGAAATCGTATAAGCCTTTGTTTCCTTTTCAATCCAGGGCTAGAGGAAAGCAGGCCGCTTCCCTGCGCTGACTATGATTTTCCTCATGCTCTAGCAGAACGTGGTTTTGCCAGCTTCAGATAGTTTCTGATATTGTGTGATCTGATACTGTGAGATTTTTAGAGCTCTGGGAACTTTTCAGAAGGTATGTAAATGCTAGCGCCCAAAGAGGCAAGGATGTCGGTTGGTGGTTGTTCAGTGCGTGGGTGGGTGGGTTTGTTGCAGTTTGCTAGCAGTCAGGCTCAAAGAAAAAATTAGATTTAAGAATTTCTCCCCTCCATGCTTCTTTCTTTGCTCTGTAGTGATAGAGGATGAAACCGGAAATACAAAAGGTAGGAACAAAAAACAAACCACAAAATAGCAAAGATAGTTACAGGGTATATTCATTTTATTTTAAGTGTATGGATATTTTCATTGAATATAGGTTGAATATGTGCAACACATAGAAGCAGTGCTCTCAAAGGTCAGAAAAGACCATCAGGTTTTCTTGAATTGTAGCTATAGATGGTTGTGAGCGCCAATCCCCCCACCCCTGTGTGTGGTGTGTGTGTGTCTGTGTGTGTGTGTGTGTGTGTGTGTCTGTGCTGAGAAATGAATATGGCTCTCTGCAAGAACAGCACGTGTTATTAACTACTGAGCCATTTCCCTAGCTTCCCATTGTTTCATTTTGATAATAACTATTTAAAACTATGTTTTAAATATTT
Source organism: Pachyuromys duprasi (assembly GCA_028658305.1). Taxonomy (NCBI): domain Eukaryota; kingdom Metazoa; phylum Chordata; class Mammalia; order Rodentia; family Muridae; genus Pachyuromys; species Pachyuromys duprasi. The sequence continues at coordinate 42,909,294 of CM053759.1, read as the reverse complement.
ACATGGAAAAGGCTAAAGCTGAAGCAATGTGAGAATCAGAAGTCAGAACAATCTGTTAGAATGATGCATTCCTGGCTTCCATATGCTCCTATACATTTTTTTT
>CM053759.1:42869499-42908691 GCA_028658305.1 Pachyuromys duprasi | reverse complement strand
AAAAAAAAAAGAATAAACAAGAAACTTCAAGAAATAATACAGGAAATAGCACAAGAATAACTCTAGAAATTTATTTTATATACTATATGTGGTTGTGCAAATAAGTATAATTACTTATCTGTATATTTCCTTGATAATTATATATACACCTAGAGAGGGTTTTCTATATAATGTGAAATTTCTATAAATGTAAATTTTTCATCTTAATGAATTTATAATTTCATTTTTCCTGCTCCCCACTCTTTTTTGCAACTTCTGTTCATTTCTCTGGTCCCTATTCAACTATGTTACCTGTTTCTTTTTCTTTGATTTTATTGAATGAGTTTATATCTTGCCTTGATATATCAGAAGAGCCACAGTCTAATATGTTGGCTGATGTACATAGTAAACCGTTAGTCTCTTTACAGGACATTTCACCCTTCCAAACAATTCTAAAACTTTAATCAGACACATATTTTCTATCTTACTAAAACCTTTTAATCATATTGGAATATAATTCTGTTTCCTGTTATCCATGAAGCTTGGATCAATTTTCACTAGTCATTATCATTTTAAAATGGGAATTTGTTTTAAAATATATTATACATTATGATGCATTTCACCAGATAGAAGTTGCAGTTGATAACATTATAGTTATTTTTACGAAAAGTAATTGTTTAATTTTATATGTACATTTAAACTCCACACATTGCGAGGTTAACCTGTTATACTACAATTTATTGAATATTTCTAATTAAATTTCAAAGAAGTAGCCTATCAGGTATTAACTAAAATATACAAACAAATCATATTCTTTATAATTATTATCATTATTTATTACAATATATTCACTTTGTACCCTGGCTGTAGCTCCCTCTCTCATCAGCTCACAGTTACACCCTCGGTTCATGCCAGAGACTTCCCCTGCTCCCCTTAATGCGGAACCCCCATGGAGACTGAGTTGCCCATGTGTTACATCTCAACAGAATGTTTGGGTTCTCTCCATGCATAGTCCTTGGTTGATTCATCAGTCTCTGCAGTTCCCCCTGGCTCCAAATTTTTTAGCTCTGTTTGTCGACTTGTGAAGCTTCTGTCTGCTCCAGGTCTTTCTGTCTCCCTCCCCCTCTTATTCCATAAGATTCAGAAAAAGTGGGGAAGAGCCCTTGAACTCATTGGCACAGGAGACAACTTCCTGAACAGAACACCAACAACACAGGCTTTAAGATCAATTATCAATAAATGGGATCTCATGAAACTGATAAGTTCTGTAAATAAAGGACACTGTCAACAAAACAAAAGGACAGCCTAAAGACTGGGAAAAGATCTTCACCAACCCTACATCTGACAGAGGGCTAAAATCTAGAATATATAAAGAACTCAAGAAGTTAAATGCCAACAAACAAAATAATACAATTAAAAATGGGAGACAGAACTAAACAGAGAGTTTCAACAGAGGAATATTGAACTGCAAAAAAACACTTAACAAAATGCTGTAAGTCCTTAGTCATCAAGGAAACACAAATCAAAAGGACTTTGAGATTCCGACACACACCCATCAGAATAAGTAAGATAGACCTGATAGGCTAGGGTCAGAGGGAATGGGAGGAGGACCTCCTTTATCAGTGGACTTGGGGAGGGGCATGGGAGGAAAAGAGGGTAGATGGAATTGGATGGGGATGATGTGTGGGGCTACAGCTGGCATACAAAGAGAATAAACTGTAATTTATAAATAAATGAATAAATAAATAAATAACCTCAAGTGACAACATATGCTAGAGAGATTGTGGAGAAAGGGAAACCCTCTCCCATTGCTGGTGGTAACGTAAACTTGCACAACCATTTTGGAAATCAATCTGACACTTTCTTAGAAAATGATGAATAATGCTACCTCAAGATACAGCTATGCAATTCCTGGGCTTATATCTGAAAGATGCTCAACTACACAACCAGGATATTTGCTCAGCTGTGTTCATAGCAGCTCTATTCATAATAGCTAGAATCTGGAAAAAAAACCTAGATGTCTCTCAATTGAAGAATGGATACAGAAAGCACGGTACATTTACTACTCACCAATTAAAATTTTAAAAAGAAAATCATGATATATACAGGCAAATGGATGAATTAGGAAAGATCATCCTGAGTGAGGTAACTGAGAAGCAGAAAGACACACAAGGTGTATAATCACTCATAAAAAGATATTAGTCATATAATATAGGATAAAAATACTAAAATCTATAGTTCTAAAGAAAGTAAACAAGAAGGACCCTAGGGAAGATGTTTAATCGTCTTTCAGAAGGGCAAACAGAAAAAAAGCGGAAGTGGGAGAAGACAGGGAAAATAACAGGTCTACCACAGAGGGCCTCTGCAAGATTACATACCCCCGAGGGCATCGAAACAGATGCTGAGACTCACAGCCAAACTTTGGGCAGAGTGCAGGGAATCTTATGTAAGCAGAGTCGTATTCTAGTGTTTCTCGTGCAATCAGATGATACAAACAGATTTTATTTAAGAATTTGTTTCAATATTTCTAAACCCTCGTTGTAGAAACGTTTGTTCTTTTCTTAAAATAGCTTTTTGCCTCTTGAACTGAAAGATCTCAATGACATTACGATGAATCTTTTCAGAAAATAGCCGGAGAGTATTGAAGGGGGACAGAAAAAAGTTCAACGTGACAACTCAAGGTCTGTTTCCTAGTCTGTTTTGAGGAACAAGGACAGTCTATGATATAACTGAACCCACGGCAGAGAGCTTGAACACGCAGGCTGCTTTATTCATTTCAGCAGCTTCTGGTTCAGTGGATATATTTAGGAGATCACTTTGAAGCATGAAGTATCTTTTTCCCCAAATATCTCTGGGGATCATATAAAAGTATTGTTAGAAATTCTATATTTTGACTTCTCGTCACTCAGCTGCCATTCCAAGCTATATTTTAGCTCTTTGAAATTTGTTCCATTTTACAATCTCTCTAAATTATAGCTAATTTTAAACTATGTAGGAATTCTTATGATGATCATTATATTGAAATTTGTAAAAACACAATTTTTAAAAGATCATCATTGTCTATTAAAGTTTGGTACAATTTCAAATACAGATAGTTACTTGAACATAGTATATATGGTTAGTTACTGGAATTGTGAAGAGTTCTTATCTCAGGTGACCTAAGGAAAATTTTTAGTGTATCTTGCTTCTGTCTTACCACCCTCATTTTAAAAGTTTTATTTAGTTAATGGATAATATGCTTTGAATATATAATCAAGGAATACTAAGAACATGTTAGATACAAAATACCTCCTGTGCCAATGAGTTCAAGGCTCTTCCCTACTTTCTCTTCTAACAGATTTAATGTGTCTGGTTTTATGTGGAGGTCTTTGATCCTCTTGGACTTTATTTTCATGCAGGGTGATAAATATGGATCTATTTGCATTTTTCTACATGTAGATCCAGTTAGACCTGCACCATTTGTTGAAGATGCTGTCTTTTTTCCATTGTATGGTTTTGGCTTCTTTATCAAAAATCAAGTATCCATAGGTGTGTGGGTTCATTTCTGGGTCTTTGATTTGATTCCATTGATCCACCAGTCTGTTTCTGTGCCACCACCATGCAGTTTTTATTACTGTTACTGTGTAGTATAGCTTGAGATCAGAAATGAAGATACTTCCAGAAGCTATTTTATTGTACAGGGTTGTTTTAGCTATTCTGGGTTTTCTTTTTTTCCATATGAAATTGCGAATCTGTAGATTGCTTTTGGTAAGGTGATAATTTTCATTATGTTGATCCTACTGATCCATGAGCAATCATTCAATTTTACCAATAAAGACCCAAGACCCAGATACCTGGGTGAAAAGCTGCTTTCTCAGAGAGGAAGAGAATGCACCAGTTGATGTTCTGTCTCACCCACCATTCCAGAAAGAAAAATCTTCTACTCAGCTCGTTTCCCAAAAGAAAAGTTCTTCCTATTCAGCTCACATCCATGAAGGCAAAAAGCACTTTCTATTCAGCTCATGTCTCAGATGGAAAAAAGCCCTTCCTCCTTCAAGCTGTCTTAAATAACCTCCACCTTAATGTTTCCTTTCTCCTTCCTATGCATCTCTCTATCAATTCTCCTAGCTTCCTCTCACTGTCCATGTTTCTTTTATAATGTTCACTTTCTGTCAATCTGTTCATGGCTCTCTGTCTTGACCTAGGTTTAACTTCATTTAATTCTGTTTACAGAAACTCTTACATTAAAGGTCAGTGACAGGGCTAAGGCATACAGTAAGAATGTGTTTACAGTAAACAGAAAGCTCTAGGATCAAAGACTGAGCCATACCAAAATGAGAAACAGGTTTTTACAGTTTACAATCTAGAGATACACAATGGCTTCGTATATCTTGCAACAAGACAGTAGCACATCTTTCTAGGTGTGTTGGTGCTTTTTCTGCAGAGAGTGCCTATAGGATTGTGTCATGTTTGTGCCTTCTAAAAAATCTTTCATGGTAAAATGCGTTTGTTTTGTTTCTTGACTGACTCTTTCATCCCAATTCTCTCTTCTTTCCCCTTATTCCTCCCTACTTCTCTCTTGATCTCTCCTCTCTCATATCTAAATATTATCCAGTTTTTATTATTAAAGGAAGAACTGTAATATTAAGTAACACTCAAATAAAATTGTAGTTTGTTTTTCCCATTTTTTTAATATTTTGAAGAATCTTTTGTCAATATTATTTATTTCCTCTATCAAGGCCCATTTCTTGTCTTTTGGTTTCCAAATTTCTAGCCTTTAATGATCACATTCTGTTGCCAACTTTTTAAGTGTTATTGCTTACATCCTTACACTTTATCCAGTTTCCTAGAATCAATCTTTGCCCCATCAGTATGCTCTGTGCTTCCATTTATCCATGTCTGTTTCTGATTCTCCTTTTTAGCCTTGAATGGTTTTTCACATTTCTCACTCATGAAAATCCTTGTCAGCTTTCAAGGCAATGCTTAAATAGTGTGTCTTCTGTGCACCCGTTCCTGATATTCAAGATTAAAATAAATCTCCAACATCTTTGAACCACAACAATTTACGATTCCCTTGGGTAAGATTTTGTGCTTGCCCTTTAGTCGGTTGGCACTCTTACTGGGTTTCTGCTGCAACCAAGAGTCCGTGCAAAATAAAGGAAAGCCATACTTCGAGGAAAAGTGTTATCATTTCATGTCAAACTCCCAGGGTTAATTGGATTTATGATGAGAAAAAGAAAATATAAGAGCCATAAATAAGAGCTATTGATTTCCTTACTGTTATTTAGATGTTATAATTCTTATGATTAAAGAATTTTCATACAATTGCAAATGTTTATTTAATATTTTTACTTGAATTACATCATGTTGAAATTAAACTGCTGCTTTGACTCTCTTGGCATAATCTGTTTTTTATTCTTCCTCAGTGTATTTTGCATAACTGAAAAAGGAAAGAGCCAAGGGAAAAATATTGATTTAGGGGTGAGAACAACAGGGATTTTAGGTGAAAAGGTGGAAGCATTAAGTACATCCAAAAGAAGATTGTTCTCTGATCATTTTATAGCTAAGTTGGAAAAACAGAGAAAAGAGAGTAAAAACAACCTAGTGAAATGAAAATCTTTTGATGGCCTTAAATTACAAAAATAGAATAATGCATTGTTGGCCACACTGAATATTTCAAATCTGAGCAGATTATTTTGAAAATAATTAACATCATGCACAGTGTTAGATATAATAATATGACTTCATATTTTAATACCAAAATATTCTTGACCAATAAAGAATGTTTGTATATTTCTAGGTATGCATTAAATATATTAGCACTGAACATATCTGAAAAGAATGCTGGTCCATTTCAAGGCTCTCACCTAAAGCTGCAGACAATGACAATGTTTCTATAAAAATCCAGAACTGAGAGCAGCTTAGTAGGCAAAGGCACTTGAGACATGAGCATCAATACAGGAATGTAACCTTAGAACCATGCAAAGGTAGAAGGAGAAAATGCATGTTTTTTATGTGAAATAGAGTGATTTCTACTTTTATGAACATAGTAATAATAAGAAAATATCTTTAAAACATTTCTTTGATTACATAATCTTATTTTAAGATCAAAGTTCTATTCAATGTATATCATTAGGTAATGGAATCTATAGCAAAATACAGGATGAGACTTGTAAAAATAAAAGTATCATTGAGTCCCATGATTTTAGAGAACAGTGCTATGTATTTTCTATAGTAACAATAAATATTTGAGAGGGAACAATTTTAAGTTGCATTGTGTTTGTGTACTACATCTTCATTATCTATTCTTCTCTTGAATCTCAGAGTGTTTTTAATTTGCATTTCCCTGATAACTAAGGAGACTGAAAAGTTTTAGGTATTTATTGATCATGTATTTTCTTCTCTTGAGTACTGTCTACTTAAACCATTAGCCCATTGATTGTCTGATTGGAATATTTTATCTTTTGGTGTTTGAGTGTTGTATTTCATTATACATTTTTAATATTGTTTCACAGCTGTCTATTGTGAAATTGACACATTTTTTCCATTTTGTTTGATGCCTATTCACTGAGTGATGGCTGCAATTGTTGGCTGATGTTTTTATTTTTCAGGTAATCCAACTTGTGTGTGGTGTGTGTATGGTGTGTGTGTTTGTGTGTGCATATGTGCTACTATTGGGTTTTTGTTTTGTTTTGTTTTTCAGAAAACATCCTATTGTTTGTATTTTGATATATAGGTATCTGTCCTGTGATTTTTTTTCCCCAGTTTCAGAGTCTCGGGCCTTATGTTAAAGTGTTTAATCTATGTTAGTTGAGACTTTTTAATTTCTTCTTTAAGTAAGAATTATGTGTGCTGTTCCATTTCCTGCACATGAAAATCCAGGTTTACCAGCATAAATTGATAAAGAGAAAGCTTTTTCTCAAATGCATGTTTGCATAATTTTGTCAAAACATATAAACTCACCAAATAGTATATATCTGCGCCCTACTGTTCTGAAGACTTGTGCCACAACTATTCTGTTTTTTCGTTTTGTTTTGGTTTAGTATATTTTCAGATGAAGCGTTGTGATTGCTTCAACATTTGTTTCAATTACTTTAGATACTTGTGGCCCTTGATTCTATATAAATTTACAATGATCACCTTAGTCTAACAAAGAATATCAATGGAATTTTTATAAAAATCCATTAATATGTATATTATTTCTGGTAATATAACTATTTTTATAGTAATGATTCTGCTGATCTATGAGCACAGAAATCTTCCTATCTTTGCAGGCCTTCATTTTATTTAAGGGCTGTCTTAATAAATTCTTTGTAAAGGTCTTTCCTCTCTTTCATTAGATTTACCTCTAAATATTTTACTATTTTAAAGCAATTTAGAATGCTGTCCAATTAAGCTTAAGTTTTATTCAACAAGAGAGAAACTCTTCCTGCTACTGGAAACCTAGACTATTTACCCAGACCTAGTGAGGTCACTTGTGTTATTGTTGAAGGACAAGCATAAATTTACTAAGCTAGCATTATTCTCAAGTACAGTCTCAAACAATCATCTTTATACCACAAATAGGTATATGCCTTACTCATCTTGTGGGAAGTTTCTTTTTGGAACACACTGAGTCCATTACAGAAAGTGACAACTATTAAAATCAGCAACAAGCTGATAGTCAGGTTCAGGGCCCAACTAATATCTCTATTAGATAAACCCTGTACCTAGGTCTCAGGGAACATCACAGAAGAGAAGACAGAAAGAATCTAAGAGCCATATGAACAGGTAATCCTCTATGATACTGTATTTTCTAGCAATATTAGGAAAGTTTCACTCTGAGTAGGATGTTCTTTCCTGTTTTTCTTTCTCAGCAAGTTTGCAACTGCTAAATTTGGTAAAGTAACTTACTTTTGCACTTTGATTTTTGTATTCTTTTACTTTACTGGAAGTGTTTATTACAATTAAATATCACTTAGTGGGCACTCAAAGTCTTATATGCACAGAAATGGTTTTTGTAAATAGTGATAATTTGATTTCACTCATATCGTTATTGTTTTTCTTTCTCTTGTCTTATTGCTATAGTAAAAATATTTAGCAATATATTGATATACTTGCCTCTAGATTTAGAGAAAATCTGTCAGTTTGATACAGCATAAGACCGGTAAATAACATTTTATGTTGATAAATGTTCCTTCTATTCCTGCTTCTATCAGTATATATATATTATGTGTGAATATTGCCATTTTCCCTATAATTTTTGCTACATTAATTGAGAAGATTATTCGATTACAGTCTTAAAGTTAATTTATTTGCTCAAATCCACAAAATTGCTTATGTTGAACCAATATTCTATCCAAGGAACGAAACAATGTGGTTATAGCATATGATCTCCTAAACAGATTCTAAAACTCAGTAAGAATTAATTGGGCCACATTTGCATATACGTTAACAAAATACTTCTCTGTATATTGTGCTAGTGTCTTGGTAGTATTAGCTTTACAGAATGATGTTGGTCTTGCTTAAATTTCTATTTTATATAACAATTTGAGAATTATCATTGTAATGTTTTCTTTGCAGGTTTGGTAAGAAATAGAAATCTAGGTTTCTTTGTTTATTTAAGGGGCAAGGAGCTTCTGTTGTATATATTTGAAGTAATGTATTTCAAAGTGTGTCCTATTATTTGTGTTAGAAATTTGTCACTTTTCACTTTATCTTTCAGTATTTAAAATATATGAAAATTGCATGGTATTATCCTATTTAATAAAATGAATTTTGACTAAATTTATAACAATTTCCTAGATCCACAGGCCATTTTAAATTTTATTTAGCTTCCTACTAAATTCTAACTATATTATTTAGTTTTGTTGTATTATTTTATTAAAAATGTGAAGCAAAGATTTTTTTTGAAATTAAATTTATTGATTTCTGGTATTTTTTGACACATTTTTTTCTCTCCAACTTGGGATTTATTTTTAAATTTTTTTATTAATTACACTTTATTCACTTTGTATCCCCTCTATAGCGCCCTCCCTCCTCCCCTCCCAAACCCTCCCATCCTCCCTTCTCTCCATGCATGCCCCTCCCAAAGTCCACTGATAAGGGAGGTCTTCTTTTCCTTCCTTCTGTCCCTAGCCAATTACGTCTCCTCAGGAATGGCTCCATTGTCTTCCTGTGTAGCCAGGTAAGGCTGCTCTCCCCTTAGGGGGAGGTGATCAAAGAGCAGGCCAATCAGTTCCTGTCAGAGGCAGTCCCTGTACCCATTATTATGGAACCCACTTGGATACTGAACTGCCATGGGCTACATCTGTGCAGGGATTCTAGGTTATCTACATGCATGCTACTTGGTTGGAGTTTCAATCACAGGAAAGACCCTTGTGCTCAGATTTTTTGGTTCTGTTACTCTCCTTGTATAGCTTCTCTCCTCTTCAGATCTTACCATTTACCACTTCCTTCATAAGATTCCCTACACTCTGCCCAATGGTTGGCCATATGTCTCAGCATCTGCTTTGATAGTCTGCAGGGCAGAGCCTTTCAGAGGCCCTGTATGACAGGCTCCTAGCTTGTTCTCTGTTTTTTTCTTCTCATGTCCATCCTTTTTGCCTTTCTGGATAGGGATTGAGCATTTTAGCCAGAGTCCTCCTCCTTGATTAGTTACTTTAGGTGTACAGATTTTAGTAGGTTTATCCTATATTATATGTCTATATGAGTGAGTAGATACCATGTGTGTCTTTCTGCTTCTGAGATAGCTCTCTCAGGATGATCCCTTCCAGTTCCCACCATTTACCTGCAATTTTCATCATTTGCTTGATTTTCATTGCTGAGTAGTATTCCATTGTGTAGATAAACCACAATTTCTGAATCCATTCCTCAGTTGAGGGGCATCTGGGTTGTTTCCAGCTTCTTCCTAATACAAACAAAGCTGCTACAAACATGGTTGAGCAAATGTCCTTGTTGTGTACTTGAGCCTCTTTTGGATATATGCCTAGGAGTGGTATAGCTAGATCTTGAGAAAACACTTTTCTTAATTGTCTGAGAAAGTGCTAGATTGATTTCCAGAGTGGTTGTACAAGTTTACATTCCCACCAGCAGTGGAGGAGAATTCCCCTTCCTCTACAGCCTTTCAGCAGGTGTTGTCACTTGTCACATGGAATAACAAGAAACCCAGAATTGCTAAAGAAAAATCCTCTACAATAAAAGATCTTCTGGAGGTATCTCCATCCCTGATCTAAAGATCTACTGTAGAGCAACAGTAATAAGTACTGCACGGTACTGGCTTAGAAACAGAATGGTAGATCAATGGAACAGAGTAGAAGACCCAGAAATAAACCCACACATATATGGATACCTGATTTTTGACAAAGATGCCAAAACCATACAATAGAAAAAAGATAGCATCTTCAACAAATGGTGCTGGTGCAACTGGATGTCTACATGTAGAAAAATGCAAATAGTTCCATACTTATCATCCTGCACAAAACTAAAGTCCAAGTAGATCAAAGACCTAAATATAAAACCAGACACATTAAATTGGTTAGAAGAAAATTGTGAAGAGCCTTGAACTCATTGGCACGGGAGACAACTTCCTGAACAGAACACCAACAGCACAGGCTCTAAGAGCAACCATCAATAAATGAGACCTCATGAAACTGAAAAGCTTCTGTAAAGCAAAGAACACTGTTGTAAGAACAAAATGACAGCCTACAGACAGGGAAAGGATCGACACAGTATTCTTATGTAGCCTTGGCTGGCCTGAAACTTGGTATGAAACACTGGCTGCTTGTGAACTCAGAGATCAACCGATCAATGTGATTCTACCCCACAGGGGTTCAGTGTGTGTTTCTCCATTCCTGGCACGAGATCTCTTTTATGAGGTTACTTTTAGCACATAAAACAGTTCTCTTTTCATGAAAGTGGTAGTATTCTTTTGTTAAGAATACTAAAACAGAGGGACCCTAGAGTCCTAGGAGTGCATGAATGGTAGAAGGTAAGGAACTTACCCTTCTTATTTTCAAAGTTCCACATTTTGCCTTATTTTTCTGGAGAACTGTATGTTAAATCATGAAAACAACAACAAAGAAGCACATAATGATCTTTATCTGAGTTCAGCAAACCAGTTACTTTAAGCTTCAGTTCTAATATTTTCTTTTGAAGAATTCTATACTGTTTTTTTTTAATTTAATTTATTTTTTAAGGAAAATGAGTGACTTCATTTTTATATATTTCCATTTTTTCTCTTTATTATTATTATTATTATCATCATCATTTATTACAATTTATTCAATTTGTATCCTGGTGGGGACCCTGTCCCGTCCCTCATCTCCTCCCAATTCTACCCTCCCTCCCTCCTTTCCCCCTATGCTCCTCCTCTAGTCCACTACTATTTGACCCTAGCCTATCAGGTCTCATCAGGATTGGTTGCATTCTTTTTCTCTGTAGCCTGGCAAGGCTGCACCCCCCAGGGGAAGGTGATTAGAAAGTCTGCTATTGAGTTCATACCAGAGAAATCCCCTGCTCCATTTACTAAGGACCCTGCTTGGATACTGAGTCTATGGGCTATATCTGAGTCAGAGTTTTATGTCCATGCATTGTCCTTTTTGGGGGTATCACTGCCTTAAGAGACCACAGGGCTCAGTGTTTTATTCTTTGTTGTTCTCCTTTTGGAGCTCCTGTCCTTTTCTCGTCTTTTGGTCTTCCCCTTCTTAAATAAAATTCCACGCATTCTGCTCAAGTGTAACTATAAGTCTCAGCCTCTGCTTGGATACCTCAATCAGTAGAGTCTTTCAGAGGCTGTCTGTGGTAGGTTATTGTCCTGTTTCCTGTTTTCTCCTACTTTGATTTCTATTGTTTTTGTCCTTCTGAATGAGGATTAGGCATCTTCCCTAGGGTCTTCCTTGTTGTTTAGCTTCTTTAGGACTATAGATTTTAGTATGTTTATCTTATATCTCTAATAACCACTGACGAGTGAGTATATACCATGTGTCTTTGTGTTTCTGGGTTACCTAACTCAGGATAATCTTTTCTAGTTCCCACCATTTGCCTGCAAATTTCTTGGTTTCTTTGGTTTTGATAGCTGTGTAGTATTCCATTGTATAAACGTACAACAATTTCTGTATCCATTCCTCTGTTGAGGGACATCTAGTTTTTTCCCAGATTCTGTCTATTAGGAATAGAGCGGCTTCCAACATGGCTGAGCAAGTGTCCTGTTGTATGGTGGAGCATATTTTGGATATTTGCCTAGGAGTGATATAGCTGGATCTTGAAGTAACACTATTCTTAACTTTCTGAAAAAGCGCCAGATTGATTTCCAAGTAGTTGTACGAGTTTAAATTCCCTCAACAGTGGAGGAATGTTTCTCTTTCTCAACATCCTCTCTTGCAAGTGTTGTCACTTGAGTTGTTTATCTTGGAAATTCTGATGGGTGTAAGGTGAAATCCCAGGGTTGTCTGATATGTGTCTCTCTGATGACTAAGGATGTTGAAAATATCTGTAAGTGTTTCTCGGCCTTTTGATATTCCTCTATTGAGAATTCTTTGAATAGCTCTGTACCCCATTTTTTAAACTGGATTACTTAGTTTGTTGCTCTTTAACTTCTTAAGTTCTTTATATATTCTGAATCCTAGCCCTCTGTCAGATATAGGTTGGTGAAGATTCTTTCCCAGTCTGTAGGTTGTCATTTTGTTCTGATGAAAGTGTCCTGTGCTTTACAGAAGCTTTTCAGTTTTATGAGGTCCCATTAACTGATTGTTGATCTTAGAGCCTGTGCTGTTAGTGTTCTGTTCAGGAAGTTTTCTCTTGTGCCAGTGAGTTGAAGACTCTTCCCAACCTTTTCTTCTAACAGGTTTAGTGTGTCTGTTTTTATATTGAGGTCTTTGATCTGCTTGGACTTTAGTTTTCTTACATGGTAAAAAATATGAATCTATTTTCATTTTACTGCATGTAGACATAAGTTAGACCAGCACCATTTGTTGAAGATGCTGTCTTTCTTTGATTTATGGTTTTGACTTCTTTGTCAAAAATCAAGTATCCTTAGGTGTGAGGATTTATTTCTGGGTCTTCTATTTGGTTACATTTTTTCACTATTCTGTTTCTATGCCAATACTATGCAGTAATAATAGTTTTTATTACTATTGCTCTCTAGTAGAGCTTGAGACCACAGATATTGATAGCTCCAGATGATCTGCTATTGTACAGAATTGTTTTTAGCAATTCTGGGTTTCTGTTTTTCCATATAAAACTGAGAATTGTTCTTTCAATGTTCATAAAAAATTGTGTTGGCAAGGATCATTCATGGATGTAACCTAGAGCCCCTGCACAGATGTAGCCCATGGCAGCTCAGTCTCTAAGTGGGTTTCCTAGTGAGGGGAACAGGGACTGTCTCTAACGTGAACTCAGTGGCTGGCTCTTTGACCACCCCCTTCCTGCGGGGGGAGCAACCTTGCCAGGCCACAGAGGAGGACAATGAAGCCAGTTCTGATGAGTCCTGATAATCTAGGGTCAGACGAAAGGGGAGAAGGACCTCCCTTATCAGTGGACTTGGAGAGGGTGGTGGGAGGAGATGAGGGAGAAAGGGTGGCATTGGGAGGGAAAAAGGAAGGGGGCTACAGCTGAAACACAAAGGGAATAAACTGTAATTAATATAAAAATAAAAATTTAATTTAATAAAAAGAATTGTGTTGGTATATTGATGGGAATTGCACTGAATCTGTAGGTTGTTTTTGGTAAAATAGCCATTTTCACTATGTTAATCCTACTGAACTGTGAGCATGGGAGATCTTTCCATAATCTGATATCATCTTCAATTTTTTTCTTCAGAGATTTCAAGATTTGTTTCTTTATTTGTTTTTGTTTTGTTGTTGTTGTTGTTTTGTGGCTATTTTAAAGGGTGTTGTTTCTCTAATTTCTTTCTTAGCGCTTTTGCCTTTTGTATACAGGAGGGCAACTGACTTTTTTGAGTTAATTTTTTATTTAGCCACTTTGATGACTGTGTTTATCAGCTGTACAAATTTTCAGGTTGAATGTTTGGATTCAATTATGTATGCTATCATATCATCTGCAAATAGTGATATTTTGACGTCTTCCTTTCCAATTTGTATCCCCTTGATCTCCTTTAGCTATTTTATTGCTCTAGCTAGGACTTCAGGTACTATATTGAAGAGATATGAAGACAGTGGGCAGCTTTGCCTTGTCCCTGATTTCAGTGGGATTGATTTAATTTTCTCTCCATTTAGTTTGACATTGGCTATAGATTTGTTGTATACTGCCTTTACTATGCTTAGGTATGTGCATTGTATTTGTGATCTCTCCAAAACTTTACACAAATGGGTTTTGGATTTTGTCAAACACTTTTTTCAGCATCTGAAGAGATGATCATGTGCTTTTTCTCCTTCAGTTTGTTCACATGGTGGATTATGTTGATGGATTTATGTATATTGAAGCACCCTTGCATGCCAGGGATGAAGCTTACTTGGTCATCGGGGACAATATCTTTCATGTGTTGCAATATATTAGTGAGTATTTTTACATCAATGTTCATAAGAGAGATAGGTCTGAAGTTCTTTGTTTTTGGGTCTATTTTGTGGAATAGTTTGAAGAGTATTGCCCTCAGCTCTCCCTTGAAGGTGTGGTAGTATTTTGAGCTGAAATCATCAGGCCCTGGGATTATATATATATACGAATGGGTGCTTCTATTTTCTTGGGGGATATATAGAACTGTTTAATCTATTCGCCTGGTGTTGGTTTAGCTTTGGTAAATGGAATCTATCAAGAAAATTGTCCATTTCTTTTAGATTTTCAAATTTTGTGGCATATAGTCTTTTGAAGTAACACCTAAAGATTCTTTGAATTTCCTCACTGTCTGTTGTTATGTCTCCCTTTTTGTTTCTGATTTTGCTGATTTGGATCGTTTCTCTCTGGCTTTTAGCTAATTTTGCTAAGAGTTTGTCTATATTTTTGATTTTCTAAAGAACCAACCGTGGTTTCATTGATTCTTTGAATTGTGTTATTTGTTTCTAATTTGTTGATTTCAGCCCTGAGTTTGATTATTTCCAACAATCTACTCCTCTTGGATGTGTCTTCACCTTTTTAAAAATTTTTCTCCCAACCTAAGGCTTTCAGTTCTGCTGTTAATTTGTTTATTGAGATGTCTCAAACATCTTTCTGAAGGCACTTAGTAATATGAATTTTCCTCTTAGCATTGCTTTCATTGTGTTCTGCTAGGACTTGTTTTGTGTCCAAATAATGGTCAATTTTGGAGAAGGTTCTTTGGGGTGAGGAGAAGAAGGTATATTCTTTTGGGTTGAGGTGAAAGGTTCTGCAAACATCTATTAGGTACATTTGATTTAGGGCCTCTATACGTGTCATTATTTCCCTATTTAGTACCTGTCCAGATGATCTGTCCCTTGGTGAGAGTAGAGTGTCAAAATTTCTCACTATTAAGGTGTTGTGATCAACGGGTGATTTGAGCTTTAATAATGTTTCATTTACAAATGTAAGTGCCCTTGTATTTGGGCATAGATGTTCAGTATTGTGATATACTCATGTGGATTTTCTTATTTGTTTTTGTTTTTGTTGTTGTTGAGAATGAAGTGTCCCTCCTTATCTTCTTTGATTAATTTTGGTTGAAAGTATATTTTATTAGATATTAGGATAGCTACTCCAGCTTGTTTTCCTGGTCCATTTTCTTGAAAATCTTTTTTTTTTTTTCAGCCCTTTACTCTGAGTTAGTGTCTGTCATTGTTGCAAAGTTGTGTTTCTTGAATCCAGCAGAATGTTGGATCCTGTTTCCAAAACCATTCTGTTAATGTGTGTCTTTTTATTGGAGAGTTAAGTCCATTGATATTGATAGTTAATAGTGACCAATGAATGTTAATTCCTTTTATTGCTGAGTTGATGCTGATAGTGTGTTTGTGTGTTTGTTTTCTTTTTCTTTTTTCTTTTATTTTTGTTGTTGGTGTGAGCTTATCTATGCATTGTGTTTTCTTAGGAGTAGTTGATTTTGTTAGTTGGGAGTTTTTCTTCTAGTATCTTCTGTAGGGGTGGGTTGCTGTGTAGATATTAAGTTTAGTTTTGTCATGGAATATTTTGTTTTCTCCATCTGTATTGATTGTAATTCTTGCTATGTATAGTAATCTGGTTTGGCATCTTGTTCTCTTAGAGTCTGCATGACATATGTCCATGTCCTTCTGGCTTTCATCGTTTCTATTGAGAAGTCTGGTATTATTCTGATAGGTCTACCTTTATAAAGGTCTATTTGGCCTTTTCCCTTGCTGTTTTTCATATTTTTCCTTTGTTCTGTAGATTTACTATTTTAACTATTATGTGACATGGGGAGTTTCTTTTCTGATCTAGTCCAATTGATGTTCTGTAAGCCTCTTGTATGTTTAAGGACATCTCTTTCTTTAAGTTGGGAAATTTTTCTTCTATAACTTTCCTGAAAATAATTTCTGGACCTTAGAGCCTGGAATCTTCTTTTTCATCTATCCCTATTATTCTTAGATTTTGTCTTTTTGTGGCGACCTTGATTTCTTGGATGTTTTTGTTTGGGACTTTTCCGATTATTTTTCTTTGATAGATATATTAATTTCTTCAATTATATCTTCAGTGCCTTAGATTCTCTCTTCCATCTCTTGAATTCTGTTGGTGGTGCTTACCTTTGCGGTTCCTGATCTTTTTTCTATGTTCTCCAGGTCCAGGGTTTTCTCTGTGCTTTCTTTATTGATTTTTTATCTGTTTTCGTGTCTTCCACTCTTCCCTTCATCTGTTTAAATGTGGATTCCTGTCTATCCATGATGGCATCTTTTTTTAAATGTTTCCTCTTTATGCATCTCTATTTGTGTGAGTATATCTACTTGTATGTCTTTGAGAGCTTTGTTCATTTCCTCTTTATGTGCTTCTAATAACTTGATAAGCATAGCTTTAAAATCATTTTCCTGTGTTTCTGATTAAAATATCCATTGATTTTGGGGTTTGCTGGTGAACCCATGATGTACTGATTTTTGTTGGATGTGTTCTTAAGCCTGCCTCTAGCCATTTGAGGGTCAATAGTCTTTGCTTTTTGTTCTTGGAGCCTAAACTTCAGACTGGATCCATCTGTCTCTGGAGTCTGGAGTATTTTTCAAGAAGATGAGAGAGGTCCTCTGTTTTGAGAGTCCTCTGTTTTGCAGCTAAATGATGAATGTTGCACTTGCATGAGCAAGTGCCCAAGTGTGGGAGTATGCCTGCCTGGAAGGGTGAAAACAAGGAGAGAAGTACCTTTGCAGGAACAGTGTGCATGTGCAGGTGTACTGAATGGCTCAGGGGCCCAAGGCCTGTCTCAGTATTGTGCTCCAAGTGCTCTGATCTGTCTGGGCTGTGCCATCTTGTTCCAGGAATTGTTTGGCTAGAGTCCACTAGGAGACCCACAGAACAGGGGCTTCAATGCTGCAAACGCTGTCCCAAGGATCCCTGTTGCCCAAAGTGGGGATGTTGGTGATAGCTATCCAATGTCTGGGTGCTAGAGTAGGGGAACCCTGATCTGGAGCTCTGCATGTACTCTCTCTCAGAAGCTCTCACTTCCAGGCTTGTATGGAATGTGAACATGGTCTGTGAACTCGCTAGCACGCCTGTGTGGGAAGCACAGAGGGTTACAGGCTGTATGTGTATGCAGAAAGCTCAGAGAGCGCAGCTTTCTACTCTGAGCTGGGTCCTTTGTTTGGCCCTTAGAGTAAGGAAGCGCCTTGTACCTGGGGTTATGCCATCCAGGACACTGCTGCAGTCTCTGCAACAGGAGTCAGTGAGGGTGCAGCTGAAAGTGCAGGGGGTTGACAGTCTGCCACTCTCAGACCCCAGCATATCCGTGGGGAATGGGGAGGCCTGGATCCAATCTTCCCAGCACATGAGTTGTCCCCTCTAGTCCAGGATGCCCCAAAGTTGATGCTTTAGCTTCAGCTGCCCATCCACTCACCAGTTTTGGAGTTTCAGATTTTCTGCCCTTCAGAAAACGTGTGCATTGGTTGCCACCATTTAGGAGTTCCCCAATTCTATACTTAAAAATATATACATAACAATAACTAATAATAATAATAATAATAATTTGTTAGAATTTATTCACTTAATGTCCAGGCTGTAGCCCTCTCCCTCATCTCTTCCAGGTCCCACCCTGCTTCCCAATTCCTTCCCTCCCCTAAGTTCACTGATAGAGGAGGTCTTTCTCCCCTACTATCTGACTCTAGACTATCAGGTTTCATCAGGACTGTCTGAATCCTATTTCTCTGTGGACTAGTAAAGCTACCTTGCTAGAAGGAGGTGATCAAAGAGCAGGCAACTGAGTTCATGCCAGAGACTTCTCACACTCCCTTTACTAGAGGACCCACATAGAGACTGAGCTGTTCATGAGCAACATCTAAGCAGAAGCTCTAGGTCCTATACATACATGGTCCTTTGTTGATTCACCAGTCCTTGCAGACTGCCCTGGGCCCATATTTTTTGCCTCTGTTGGTCTCCTTGTGGAGCTCTGTCCCCTCTAGGTCTTTATATCTGCCCCCTTCTTCCATAGGATGACTTGCACTCTGCCCTAAGTTTGGCTACAAGTCTCAGCACCTGCTTTGATACCCTGAAGGGTAGAGTCTTTTGAGGCCCTCTGTGGAAAAATTCTGTCCTGTTCCCTGTCTTCTTCTGCTTCAGATATCTACCTTGTTTGTCCTTTTTTATGTGGATTAAGCGCCTTCCCTACAATACTCCTTGTTGTTTTGTTTCATTAGGAATATAGCTTAGTATGTTTATCCTATACAATATGTCTAATATCCACTTATAAGTGAGCATATATCATGTGTGTCTTTCTGCTTCTGGGTTACATCACTCAGATGATCTTTTCTAATCCCATCCATGTGCCTGAAGATTTCCTGATTTTCTTGTTTTTTATTGCTGAGTAGTATTCCATTGTATAAATGCACAATACTTCCTGTATCCATTCTTCAGGTGAGGGACATCTAGGTTGTTTCCAGATTCTGGCTAATATTAGTAAGGCTTTAAAGAACATAGATGAGCAAATGTTCTTGTTGTATGATTGAGCATCTTCCAGATATAGGCCCAGGAGTTGTATAGCTGGATCTTGAGGTAGCATTATTCCTAATTTTTTGAGAAAGTGCCAGATTGATTTCAAAAGTGGTTTTACAAGTTTTTTCTCACGCCAGCAATGGAGGAAGGTTCCCTTTTCTCCACAACCTCTCCAGCACGTGGTGTCACATGAGTTTTTATCTAGGTTATTCTGATGGGTATAAGGTGGAGTCTCAGGGTACTTTTGATTTGCATATCCTTGATGACTAAGGATTTGGAGATTTCTTTAAATTTTTCTCTATCAATCAATATTGGATTGCTTTGTTTGGTGTATAGCTTCTTGAGTTCTTTATATATTCTTTATATTCGCTCTCTGTCAGATGTAGTGTTGGTTAAGATCTTTTCCCAGTCTGTAGGGTCTCCTTTTGTTCTGTTGGCAGGGTCATTTGATTTACAGAAGCTTTTCAGTTTCGTGAGGCCCAATTTATTGATTGCTGATCTTAGAGCCTGTACTGTTGGTGGTCTGTTAAGGAAGTTGTTTCTTGTACCAATGAGTTCAAGGCTCTTCCCCAATTTTTCCTCTAATGGATTTCATGTGTCTCATTTTATACTGAAATCTTTGATCCACTTAGACTTTACTTTTGTACAGTGTGATAAATGTAGATTTATTGTATTTTTTTAATCTAGTTAGACCAACACCATTTGTTGAAGATGATATCTTTTATTCCTGTTGTATAGTTTTCATTTTTTTTTGGTCAAAAATCAAGTATCCATAGGTGTGTGGGTTTATTTCTGGAACTTCGATTCGAGTCTATTATTCCACTAGTCTGTTTCTATATCAGTATCATGCTGGGTTTGTTTGTTTGCTTGCTTTTTTTTTTTCTGTAGCTCTATAATACAGCTTGAGATCAAGAATGGAGATACCTCCAGAAGATCTTCTATTGTGCAGGGTTGTTTTAGCTACTCTGGTTTTTTGTTTCTTTGTTTCTTTTTCTATATGAAATAGAGAATTGTTCTTTCAATGTCTTTAAAGAACTGTGTTGGTATTTTTGTGGGAATTACATTGAAACTGTAGATAGCTTTTGGAATGAGAGAGTTGAATTTTGTTTTTCAAACTAATCTTTCACTTGCTTTATTAGAATTACACCAAGGTATTTTATGCCATTTGTGGGTATTGTGAAGGGTGATGTTTCCCTAATTTCTTTCTCTGCCTATTTTTCTTTTGTATATAGGAAGACTGTTGTTTTTTTTTTTTTGAGTTAATTTTGTTTCCAGCTACTTCGCTGAAGGTATTTATCAGCTGAAGGAGTTCTCTGGTAGAATTTTTGCCATCTGTCATGTATACTGTCATATCATCTGTGAATAGTGATACTTTTATGTCTTCCTTTCTGATTTGTACCTCTTTTATCTTCTTAACATGTTTTATTGCTCTAGGTAGAATTCCAACTACTAGATTGAAAAAGATAGGTAGCGAGTGGGCAGTTTTTCCTTATCCCTGATTTTGGTGGGATTGATTTAATTTTCTCTCCATTTAGTTTGATGTTGGCTACCAGCTTGGTGTATGTTGCCTTTACTATGTTTAGGTATATCCTGTGTATTCCTGATCTCTCCACCACTTTAAACATGATTTGGTATTGGATTTTGTCAAATGCTTTTTGGGACCTTAGGAGGTTATAATTTTTGTTTGTTTGTTTGTTTGTTTTGTTTTTGTTTTATGTTTTTTTGTTTCTTTCATTTTGTTTATATGGTGGATTACATTGATGTATTTTGGTATATTGAGCAACCTCTGTATTTCTTCAATGAAGCCTACTTTGTCATGGTAGATGATATTCAGTTTGTGAGTATTTTATTGAGTGTTTTTTCCATCACCACTGGAAAGTGTGACTGCTTTGGACTTCTTTTTCATTTTTGGATCTTTGTGCTGTTTAGGTATCAAGGTGACTGTGGCCACATGGAATGAGATTGCTAATGATCCTTCTGTTTCTATTTTATTGGAATAGTTAAAGAAATCTGGTTTTTATTTTAGAGTTTTGTTAACCATCCATTCTTCACCTATTTATGTGGAAAGGACAACCTATTCTCTTTATATAAGTTGAAGATTTGTTCTTTTTTATTTCTCCTCAGTTGAAGCACAGATTCCCGAGAAAGAGAAATGAAGATGCGCTTTTCTCTACAGAGAATGTTCTGATGTAAAGATGCAGGTGCTGTGTGTTTTGTTGCATAAGCTCTACCTCCTGAAAATAGTGAATTAAAAACATAGAATTGTGGCTTTTGTCCTGAGTCATATATTATCATTGAAGAATGAAACATAGCTAGTCTTGTTTTTTGTTTTTTTTTTTCCTATTTATTACAATTTATAATGTATCCTGGCTACAGCACCCTCCATCTCCTCCCAGTCCAACCCACTCTCCCTCTTCTCCCCCTATGCCATTTCCCTAGTTCACTGACAGGGGAGGACCTCCTTCCCTTCTATCTGACCCTAGCTCATCAGGGCAGGCTGTATCATGTTCCTCTGTGGCTTGGCAAGGTTGCATCCACCAGGGGGAGCTGATCAAAGAGCATCCCTTACTAAGGAACCCACTTGGGAACTGAAGAGAAGATTTAGGTCCTCTCCTTGCATGGTCCCTGATTGAAGTATCTGTTTCTGCAGGCACCGATGGGCTCAGGATTTTTGTTTGTTTGTTTGTTTGTTTTTTAGATCTCTTAGTCTGCTTGTGGAGTTCCTGTCCTCTCCAGGTCTTTCTATCTCACTCTTCTTCCATACTGTTTCTAGCACCCTGGCCAAAGTTTGGTTATGTGTCTCAGTATCTTGTTCGATACCCTGGAGGGTAGAGTCTTTCAGAGGCCCACTGTGGAAGTCTTCTGTACTGTTCCTTGTCTTTCCTACTTCCAACGTCTATCCTGTTTGCCCTTCTACGTAAAGTTTCAGCTTCTTCCCTAGGATCCTCCTTGTTGTTTAGTTTCCTTAGGACTATAGATTTTAGTATGTTTATCCTATATTATAAGTCTAATCTCCACTTACATGTGAATATATACCATGTTGTCTTTCTGCTCTCTGTTAGCTCACTCAGGATAATCTTTTCTACTTCCCACCATTTGCTGACAAATTTTATGATTTCCTTGATTTTAATTGCTTAGTAGTAGATCATTGTGTAAATGTACCACAATTTCTGCATCCATTCTTCAGTTGACGGACAACTAGGTTGTTTACAGATTCTGGCTATTATGAATAAAGCTGCTATGAACATAGTTTAGCAAATGTTCTTGCGGTGTGATTTGACATCTTTTGGATATATGTCCATGAGTGGTACAGCTGGATCTTGAGGTAGCATTATTACTAATTTTCTGAGAAAGCCCCAGACTGATTTACCTAGTGGATGTAGAAAGTTACATTTCCACCATCAATGGAAGAGGGTTCCCCTTTTTCTCTAACCTTTACAGCATGCATCATCCCTTGAGTTTTTGATCTTAGCCATTCTGATGGGTCTGAGTTGGAATTTCAGGATAGTTTGCAGTTAGCAGAATGACTAATGATGCTGTGCATTTCTTTAAGTGTTTCTCTGCCATTATTCCTCTGTTGAGAATTCTCTAGATCTACACCTCAGTTTTAATTGGATTACTTGCGTTGTTGGTGTTTAACTTCTTGAGTTCTTTGTATGTTCTTGATTTTAGCACTCTGTGAGAGTTGGTGAATATCTTTTCCCACTCTTTAAGTTGTCATTTTATTCTGAAGACAGTGTCCTTTGCTTCACAGAAGATTTTCATTTCCATGAGGTCCCATTTATTGATTGTTGATCTTACATGCTGTGCTGTTGGTGTTCTGTTTAGGAAGTTGTCTCCTGTGACAATGAGTTCAAGGCTCTTCCCCACTTTTTCTTCTAGCAGGTTTAGTGTGTCTCGTTTTATGTTG
Source organism: Pachyuromys duprasi (assembly GCA_028658305.1). Lineage (NCBI taxonomy): Eukaryota > Metazoa > Chordata > Mammalia > Rodentia > Muridae > Pachyuromys > Pachyuromys duprasi. The sequence continues at coordinate 42,885,806 of CM053759.1, read as the reverse complement.
ATGTCTTTGATCTACTTAGACTTAACTTTATGCGGTTTGATAAACATGGGTACATTTGCATTTTCTACATGAAGATAAGCAGATAGATCAGCACCATTTGTTGAAGATGCTATCTGGTTTTGGTTTAATCTTCTTGCCAAAAATTAATTTTCCATAGCTGTGTGGGTTTCTTTCTGAATCTTCTATTCGCTTCCATTGATGCAGCATTTTGTTTCTATGCCAATGCAATGCCATTTTTATTGCTTTTTTGTTTATTAGTGTTTTTTAAAAGAATGTACATTTGTGCACCACCTACACACACTATCCACAGAGTACAGAACGGGACATTTGAATCCCATCGAACTAGAAATACCGACATTGGTGAACTGCCATGTTGGGGCTGTAAATTGAACTCAGGTACTCTGGCAGAGCAGCCAGTGCACTTAACCACTGAGCCATCTCTCTAGCCCTAGTTTTGAATTTTAAATTAAATTTATGTACTTAGTTAGTTAATTTTTTATTGTCTAAATCTATCATTATTGAATAATCAGATAATTAATTTTTTGAATTCTTTTAAAAATAAAAGTTAATTTCTATCTGCTCTTATATGGTCAAATTTAGAAAATTAAAATGTGTTATCGAATTATAAGACTTATTTTAATGTCCTTTACAAGGGTAAAGCTGTGCTTTGTGATTACATTCTTTTTACTTGGATGGTAGTATAACAATATTCTTTACATGGTGAATTTTTTTTTTAATGAAGGCTTTCCTTTACATCCTTGGAGCCATCTCACAATGTTTCTAACATTTTAGGGTCTAAGTCAGATTTCTCCCAGTTGTTAAAGATATATTTTTAGTTTTTTAAATGTTTCTACTCACTGATTTGTAACCTGGTTTAAGTATGTTAGGTATCATAATCCCATACCAGGTATTAGGTTGTAAACTTTGATGTACCATCTGCATAACTCTCATGAAATTAATGCAATATACTTTATAAGGTTATTGTGAGTATTCAGTTGGAAAAACATGCATAAATCTATGATTGATTAAAGTTTCACAGTTGGCATTCAAAAAGAATTCTGGATTATGTGTGTATGGAATACAGAAAAAATTCAAGGAAATGTGATATAGTCTTTGTTAAATCAAAAACACATCAGCCACCTGTAACATGTTCAATCTTGAGATGTATATGTTATTTCTTCAACAGAATTTTATAAAATATGGATAGTTGTACTTAGTTTTAAGTACAACTTCTATTTACAAAAATATTATAGTCTACATAATAAAAGTGTTTATTTGGGGCCTTAAAGCTCTTTGGGGGCAGACTCATATGACTATGGACTTTTACTTTATTATCTGTCTAGTTTTAAACACAAAACAGTTATTTTGTTGAAAAGTAGTGCTCTTGCTCAGGAGATAAATACTTCATAAATTTATGTGAATTGCTCTTTGAATTAGCAGCTCAAGAAAAATTAAATTATCTATGACTTCCTTTGATTGTTAAACTTATTAATACAATGTCAGTTGCTTTAAAAATATCTAGAGGGAAAGGGAAGATACTTATTTTAGCTGAGTCTGTAATTAGAAGTGAGTCATCTTCCATTGACGGGGCAAATTACCGGCAATTTTCCAATTTGCCAGATTTTCACATGTATCACATGAATAATTGAATAATTAGAATGAGCCAAATCTAGGGTAGTTAATTTTAGTTGGGTAAATTCAGTACCATCTGGACTTCTGGCTTTCCTAACTTTTAATTGACCTACTTCTTTCAAAAGAATTGCAATACCCAATTTATAAAATAGATGTTTAAGAACAAAACAGAATGAGCCAGGCCACATGTTAGAATACTTAATTACTGTTTATTCAAATCACAACAAATAAAATAAGAGACTGGTACACAGTGTTAGAAAGCTCATTTAAAGCTCATTTCAATTTAATAATTGCGCAATACGGTAGTTTGTTCTCCTAACACTTAATTTTGTTTTCATAATACTTCAGTTTTTATCTTTAATAATTCTTTATTCCAAGCTACCTATCTCTACGTGTGTGGTTAAGATATGACTGTAAGTTGGGTTAGCTACAAATTCAGAGTCCTTCCATTCTCATCAGAATGGTTGACTTCTGTAAAACAGTAAAATTTTCTTTAAAGTCAAGTTTTTTATCTGATGTTTATATGGAGAGCAAAATATTAATGTTACTAAAAGCTTAATTTAATTACTTTTTTGGAGAACATCTTGGTATGAGATTTTTATTAAGTAAAAACGTTAATTTCCATCTGCTGCTATATGCTCAAATTTAGAATATTAAAATATGTTATCAAATTATAAGACTTATCTTTATGTCCTTTACAAGTGTGAAGCTGTGCTTTGGGATTTTATTCTTACTTGGATGGTGGCATACCAATCTGCTTTGCTTGATAAATTTAAATTATCATTTTTATGGTTGCTATATTAAAAGCACTAAGAAGTCTCCAATTTTTTTAAAAAATAGTTATTTTGTGGTCAGAAATAATTATATGTTCTAATAGACACAGCTGTAGGCAGTTTATAATAGTTGAATTTTTCCTGTATTACAAATATAATTTGTATTAAGTGAGAATAGAAAATCTAGGCACAACAATGTTTTATAGAATAACTCTGATCCTTAAGACTCTTGATTCTTGTTTATACTTATTGTCTAAGAGTCTATCAATAGCTAGTTTAATATGTATGAGGAATACTGAGCAATGTGAAAAGCAGTTAGTAAGCGTGGCAAGGGTTTATATGAAACATATCTGAGGAGAAAATGTAGGAACAAAAACAAAAAAGTTGAAAAGTTGGTAAAATTCTTTTGCCTTATAGAACTAAAATTTGGAATTAAAGAATGGAGATTCCAGAAAAAGCCTAAAAATTATACAGTGAAACAAAATAAGCAACAGAAGAACCATCACTAGGAATGTGTTTACCCTAGTTACAGGACTAGGGAAGGGGTATTCCTTCTCTCAGAAAACTACAAATACTAAAAATGAACAAGAAATAAAACAGAAACAAAAACAGACAAACACAAACAAATAAAAACAAACATTATAAAACCACTCTACTCAGTGGAGATTCTAGACTTTGGACTTTGTCTCTTGCAAGGCTGAAAGGAATGATCCAACCAATAGGTAAGGATGTTCCATTGTATGCAAGCTCAGTGGGGATCTAGGATGGGATGAGCCGCATTGTTCTGAGTAACACTGGAGATCCCACGTGACTCCTAAATTTCAACCAGAATGTAACATTAAATAGGCACCTTTAATAAGGTCTTAAAGGAAAACAGGTGGATAATATTTTGAGCTCCAGGAAACATATACTAAAAAGTTTTAGCACATGCTATTTGCACAAGGCACTTTTGTAGTCCTAATTATAGAAATTTGTAGTAAACCTAGAGTAGCAATAAAATGTATGCCTTTTTTAATGCTACTAAAGCTCTTTAAATTTTTAAAAATTTGTTTTCCTATTTTTCTTCACAATTTATTCATTATATATTCCTATTGAAGCTTCCCCCTCAACTCCCCGATTCTCACCCATATTTGGTCTTCCACCATAACCTTCCGCTAGTCCACTGAAAGGGAACTCCTTCCCTTCCATCTGACCCTAGTTTGTCAGATTTCTTCAGGACTGGTAACAATATCCTCCTCTGTGGCCTAGCAAGGCTGCTCCTCCCTGGGGGGCCGGGGGGCAGTGTCAAAGAGCCAGCCACTGAGTTCATGTCAGAGACAGCCCCTATTCTCCTTACTAGGGTACCCACTTGGATACTGAGCTGCCATGGGGTACGTCTGAGCAGAGTTTCTGAGTTATATCCATGCATGGTCCTTGGTTGAAGAATCAGTCTCAGAAAGACCCCTGTGCCCAGATATATCTGGTCCTCATGGAGCTCCTATCCTCTCCAGGTTGTACTAACTCCCCCCTCTTTCATATGATTACCTGAACTCTGCCAAAGGTTTGACTATGAGTCTCAGTATCTGCTTTGATACACTGCTAGGTAGAGTCTTTCAGAGGACCTCTATGGTAGGCTCCTGTCCTGTTGCTTGTTTTCTCCTGCTTCCTCTGTCCATTCCATTTGTCTTTCTAAGTGAGGATTGATCATCTTACCCCGGGTCCTCTTTCTTGTTTAGCTTCTTTATATGTACAGATATTAGTATATTTATACTATCTTATAGGTTTAGGATCCACTTATAAGTGAGTATATTCCCTGTGTGTTTTTCTGCTTCTGGGATACCTCACTCAGGATGATCTTTTGAGTTCCCACCATTTGCCTGCATATTTCATGATTCACTTATTTTTTAATTATTTTTTAATTAATTAATTGATTTTATTCACTTTGTAGCTCAGCTGTAGCCCCTCTCTCATTCCCTCCCAATCTCACCCTCCCTCTTAGTATTCCATTGTGTAAATGTACCACAATTTCTTCAACCATTCCTCATTTGAGGGACATCTAGTTGGATTTTTTTTTCCAGACTCTGGATATTTTGAATAAAGCTGCTATGAACACAGTTGAGCAAATGTCCTTGTTGTATACTTGAGCATATTTTGAATATGTGCCTAAGAGTGGTATAGATGGATCCTGTGGTAGTACTATTCCTGATTGTCTGAGAAAGTGCAGGATTGATTTCCAAAGTGACAAGCAGCATTTTTAAAGGTACATCAAAAGAAAGTTCTAAAAATTGTCATGTAAACTAAATATAAGAATAATGAAAGAAAGAGACAAGTTATGAACTTAGCATCCAAAGAGTATTTGCTGCCCCCAGCGGACCAGCATTCCTCTTCCTGAACACACTTAAGGAAGCTCACAACCACCCTTAATTTCAGATCCTCTGGCAGCATCCACACATATACTCATAAATAAAAACAATCCTTTCTTTAAAATAGTACATTTTGTACATAGTCATTGCATACAAGTAAATACATTAATATGAATAGTGTGAGAGCCAATGTCACATTTCTATTGAGCTGGAAAAAAATCACAATTTAAATATAGATGTATGTGTAGAACAGAGGAGGGTAAAAGATATATCACTGGAACAGTAAATAAAACAAAATTGGTGAAACAAACAAACAAACAAACAAAACCAGGGCCAAAGCCTGGTGCAGGTGTGCTACTAATATTCCAGCACTCAGCAAAGAGGCAGACTCAGGTGGATCTGTGAGTTCAAGGCCAGCCTTGTCTACAAAGTGAGTACAAGGCTTCACAAAGAAAACCTGTGTTGGGGTGCAGGGAGGGAGAAGGCAAAGTAGAATTCAAAGTAACTTAGGATTTAATTTCCTGCTTAATGGGGAGGCCCCAATTGGTACCAATCCAGTCTGGTGAGTCACAGCAGGACTAAGCACGTCCTCGCCTACTGGGGAGTGGCAAGGCAGCCCAGCCATGAGGAAGTCAACAAGTGAAAGCAAACTCTTTCAGAAACAGCTCCTATTGTTAGGAGACTCACATGATGACCACGTTGCACATTTGTTACATCATGTGTTTAGGATCTAGGTTCAATCTATGTAATCCCTTTGGTTGGTGGATCGGTATCTGTGAGCCCCTGTGGGCCCAGCTTAGCTTGCTCTGTAGGTCTTTTTGTGGTGTCTTTGACCCTCTCAGCTCTCTATCCTTCCTCTCACTCTTCCATAACATTCCCTCTACTCAGTCCGTTGCTTGGCTTTGGGTCTTTGCATCTCTTTCCATCAGCTGCTGGGTGAACACCTTCACAGCACAGTTTGCTACACTCCTATAATCTATCACACAAGTGCATGATTAATAGTGACAGTGGTCTGCCATCTCCAGTGGGGTGGGTCTCAAGCCGGGCCAGTCACTGCTTTGCCATTCTCTCACTCTCTACTCCAGCTTTGCCCCTACACGTCTTAGAGCAAGACATATTTTGGGTCTAAGGTTTTGTGTGTGTGTTGGTGTCCCCTATCTTCCACTGGGAGTCTCATCTCGCTACAGGAGGTGTCAACTTTATTCTCACCCATTGCTTGAAGTCTCAGCTAGGATCACTACCATATGCACCTAGGAGCCTCCCCTGTCTCAGAGATGCCCTCAACCAATTTCAGTTTTCTCTCCCAGTTCTTCTCCTCACACTCCTCCTTGTTTCTTTGTTCACCTGAACCGCACTGCCATTATCCTCCCCACCACAACTCCCTCACTGTACCTCCTTCTAGATAGTTATTGTATTTTCTATTCTGAGTAAGATAAAAACACCTTCCCTTGTGCTCTCCTTGGCTTATTTGGGTTTGTGGACTATACTATATTTATCCTATATTGTGGCTAGTGTCTACTTATAAGTGAGTGCATACCATATGTGTGTCTTGGTTAGCTCACTCAAGGTGAGCTTTTCTATTTCTATGCATTTACTTGCAAATTTCATGATTTCCTAGTTTTTAATAGCTGAGTAATATTCCATTGTATAAATATACCACCATTTCTTTATTCATTCTTCAGTGGAGGGTCATCTGGAGTCTTTCCAGTTTCTGACTATTATGAAAAAGGGCTGCAATAAACATATTTGAGCAAGTGTCCTTGTGGTAAGGGGGCATCTTTTGGGTATATGCCCAGTAGTGGTATAGCTGGGTCATGAGGGAGATTTTTTCTAATTTTCTGGGAGACATCCAGATTGATTTCCACAGTGCCTGCACAAGTGTGCGCTCCTGCCAGCAGTGGAGGAGTGTTCCTCTTTTGATCTTAGCCATTCAGAACTGTGTAATGTGGAATCTCAGAGTCATTTTGACTTGCATTTCTCTGATGACTAAGGACATTGAACATTTCTTTAAGTGTTTCTCAGCCACTGGAGATTGCTCTGTCTAAAATTGTCTGTTTCGCTCTGTACCCCATTTTCAGTTGTGCTGTTCGGTTAGTTGGTGTTTAATTTCTTGAGTTCTTTATATATTTGGATATTAGCCCTTTGTCAGATGTGGGGTTGGTAAAGATCTTTTCCCAGTCTGTAAGCTGTCTTTTTGTTTGTTTGTTTGTTTTTTGCTTTTGCTTTACAGAAGACTCAATTTAATGAGGTCACATTTATTCATTCTTGAGGTTAAAACCTGAGGTGTTGGTGTTCTGTTCAGGAAGTTGTTTTCTGTGCCATGGACTTCAAAATTCTTCCCCACTTTTTCTTCTAAGAAGTTTAGTTCATCTGGTTTCATGTTGAGTTCCTTGAGCCACTTCGACTTGAGTATTGTGCACAGTGATAAATATGTATCCATTTTTTGCATTTTTCTACATGTAGAGATCCAGTTAGAACAGCCCCATTTGTTGAAGATACTTTCTTTTTTTCCATTGTATAGTTTTGTCTCCTTTTTTTAAAAAAACAAATGTTCATAGGTATGTGGATTTATTTCTGGATCTTTGATTCAATTTCATTTATCAACCAACTTTATTCATGTCCTTCTCCTGTTTAATTGTATTTTCCTGTATTTCTTTAAGGGATTTAGTCCTTTCCTCATTAAAGATCTCTACCATCTTTTTAAGATTGGATTTTCGATCAGTCTTTGTGCTTTGGTTTTGTTAGGCTTCCCAGGCTTATCGTGCTCAGATCCTTGTGCTCTGAAGGTGCTATATTGCCTTGGCTGTTGTTTTTGTTCTTATGTTGTCTTCTAGCCCTGGATGTTCCTGTTTGATGCTGGAATGTCCAGCTTAGTGATCTCAGGCAGAACTCCTGGATAAAGCTGGGGTACTGGGCATGGTGAGTGTGGGGTGTGTCCAACAATGGAGGTCTAAGGTAACAAGCCCCTAGGGCAGTTGAATGTGTACCTGGACCACCTGTGGAAGAGTGGGATAGGAGATGTGATAAAAGCTGGGATATCCGACTGGGTGCCCATGGAAAAACACCTGACATTGGGTATTGGGTACATTTGCAGATCGGGGCAGTTTAGTTTGTGTCTGGGCCACCTGTGGAAAAGGGGGCTTAGAGGGCAAAATTAAATAAAAATTTAAATTCACAACTCATGATAGCTATTTCAACATTTTTCCATTCATCAGTTGTACAAAATAATTAATTATAGTTGAAAAATGTGGAAGGACTCATCACCAAAGAAAAATATATTATCCAGCTTATATTTGTAAAACATTTCGAACACTAATAGACACATACCCATGGATTTTCAACACACATTGTACATATATCAATTTAAATACATATCTAGAGAAGAATTATGACCACAGAATGTGTTCTCAAACAATAAAGTAAACCTTATGGAATCAACACAATGTCCATACAATGTCCAAGATCTTAAAAAAACAAACACACAAAACAACATCATGATGTTCAGGAAGATGTAGGCTATATATATATTCTCAAAATAATAAACATTTTTTCACTGAATGTACATTGAATCGTTGATTATTGAAAATTGCAGCTTGAGTAGTATTAAGAGAGTAATGAAAAAATTCAAAGTAATTGCATTTAGAAAATAAAAAATGAGTCCAATTATTAGCATGAGTTCCTTCCTCAAGAATTCTAAAAGTAAATTGAACTCAAACTATCAAAGAAAAAAGTTAGAGTTGAAATGTGTAAATTTAGATAGGCAAAGAATGAAAGGAAATAAAATGGAGATGGGTTATTAGTATCATAACTACAATAATATACTCTTTACCAATGAATTCATCAGTGGGTTAACCCACTGATGATGTAAGAGCACTCATGAGTACATCCCATTATGTCTGCTGTGGAACACAGATGCTGCAGTGGACCAAATTATCAATACAAGTTAATATAAAGTAGTCATACTTCTAGGTGAATCTTTAATTTACCAATATTCCATCTTTTGCTATGATCTCAGAGATGTGTTTTTTTTTTTTTGTATGGAATACTACTCAGCTTTTAAGAACAAGGAAATCAGGAATTTTCAGGCAAATAAATGGAACTAAAAGAGATTATCCTGAGTGGTAATCCAGAAACAGAAAGACAAGCATGGTATACACTCACTTATAAGTGGATACTAGCTGTATAGTATAGGATAGTCACAAAGAAGCTAAACACTAAGGAGGATCCTTAGGGAGGATGCTTAAATCTCATTCAGAATGGCAAACGGGATAGACTACAGACGCAGTGGTGAGAGGAAACAGCATGGGAGCCTGCTATGCAGTGTCCTCTGAAAGACTCCACACAATAGGAAGCAGATGCTGAGACTCAGAGCCAAAGTTTGGGCAGAGTTCAGGGAGTCTTATGGAAGATGAAAGGGGTGGGCGCAGAGGGACCTACAGGGGACGTGGAGATCAACAAAGCTAAAGGATCTGAGCCAAGAGTTTCTTGCAGAGACTGATGCACCAATGGAGGACCATGCATTGGCGACCTAGACCCCCTGATCAGATGTGGCCAATTGGCAGCTCAGTCTCCATGTGGATCTCTGAGTGAGGGGAGCAGAGGTGCCTCTATCACGAACTCAATTGACTGCTCCTTGATTTTTTTGGTTCTGTTGTTGCAGCCTTTCCAGGCAACAGAGGAAGAGAATCCAGGCAGTCCTGATGAGACTTACTAAGTTATCGGCAGATGGCAATAGTGGAGAACTCCCCCTTTCAGTGGGCTAGGGTAAGGGGATGGGGGGAAGAGGGAGGGAAGGCAGGACCTGGAGGAGTTGAAGAAGGAGGCTTCAGTCGGGATATATAATGAATAAATTGTGAAGAAAAATTTAAAAACCCTTAGATTTCATAATCTTCTAGTAGTCATAAAAGTTCCTGTTTGTTAATTAAATAACTTGTCCAAAGATATTAGCATTTCTTTACCCCTGTGTACGTTAATTTTAGTTGAGAACTGTTTTAATTTTTTTAAATGTCATTTAGTTGGCTGCTCTCTTAGACTGTTTCTGTTACAAACAATACTTAGTTATTTCTATTATATGGATTTTTTTCAAAAGTGAGCATTCTAACTCTTTTTTTCAAATTGAATAATAATTTATTTTCTTCTCAAACTGGAACAGAAACTAATTTTTTTATTTTAAAATTTTAAATTATTACTATCATTTATTACAATTTATTTAATTTGTAGCCCTGCTGTGGCTCCCTTCCTTGCTTCCTACCAATCCCACCCTCCTTTCCTCTTCTCCCCCTATGCCCCAAATAAATTTTATGAGAAATCATATTTTTAAGAAATTGCCACATATTGCCACATACTTCTAAATATCTTTTTTTTCTAGAATGTGTTCCTGTGCAAAGGTCAAATAATATTTCCTTTACAATCATGCTGTTTTAATTTTGATGAATCTTTTCTTTTTTGTGCTTTTTTAATTTTTATTTTTATATTAATTACAGTTTATTCACTTTGTATCCCAGCTGTAGCCCCCTCACTCCTCCCCTCCCAATCCTACCCTTTCTCTCTCATCTCCTCCTATGCCCCTCTCCAAGTCCACTGATAAGGAAGGTCATCCTCTACTTCCATCTGACGCTAGCTTATCAGGTCTCATGTGAACTGGCTTCATTGTCCTCCTCTGTAGTGTGGCAAGGTTGCTCCCCCATCTTTTTTTATGCTCTTTGATAATGTTACAGTGCATTTAAGACTTGTCTGTGAATTTATATGTAGGTTCCTATCATCTCTGGAATCCTTCTTATGTATTAGCCAAACTTCAGCACTGTGTTTGTTTGATAAAATTAATTTTTTCACCACCTTTACAATTTCATCCTTGAGTTCCCCCAACATTGTTGTCTATTCCCATCTAAAAAGGTCTTTGATTTTTACCACCAGCTTGTCATTTTTCTGAGCTTTTATTCTCTGAATATCTGTCCTGTTGTTTGGACTGCCATTCATGACCCACAACAGTAATCAACATAATTCCACTCTCCAATCAGATGCTAGAATTCCTGTTCCAATAAAATGTGAATTAATTCTAAAAATCCTTCTCCTCTTTCCATTGATAAGACATTTATATTTACAAGGGTGCTATTTAGTCTGAGCAAGATAAGAGTAACCTGTGTTCAATATTTACTTCTGATTTAGACCATATTAGAATTTCTCCCAGGCTTTTGCATTTGATAGTATTATTTACCTCTTATTTTCTCTTCTGCTTATCTAATTTTCTTTTTCCTCTTCCCACACCTCTTTCCCAAATCTCCCCTGTACTTCATATACACCTAGTCACACACTCTTACAAAGGTCCCATATGGTCTCTGAAGTCCAGCTTTCAATCAGTGGTGTAAATTTATAACACATTTAACACGTTTGTGCTGTTGTAACACATCCAAGATTCAAACTAATGCTGGTGTACAGCTTGGCATAACTATTTGTAGCAATAAGATTGTTTACAAAACAGAGCACATTCTTCAACTGTGGAACATTATAACTTCTTAGGTTCATTACTTCACACATAGATAAAATCTGTCTTCAGCTACCATATTAGTTATTTGTCACATTGTTATCTGTCATTTGAATAAATTTTCTTTTTGCCACCAAATTATAAACTTCTTACTGGTTTCTGTGGAAAAATAATTTTAAACTTTTATCAGAAAACTAATCAAATATATTTTATTGGAATATATAATAACTGAATTTGTGTAAATCTTTATCCTATCTCTTTTAAGGCTGATGCTTATATATGAAAATAAAGATCCTCTTCTAACTGAGAGACCATGGTTGTTCCCCACACATACATCAGAGTTAGAATATCTACCTCTGCATTAACAGAGACAGACAGAGACAACAGAGACAGAGTAAAACAGAGATGTACAGAATTGGAGAGAGAGAGAGAGACATACAGAGAAAAGAGGGAGAGAGAGAAAAACAGGTAGAGAGACAAAGAAAGATACAGATAGACAGAGACAGACATACAAAGGGACAGAGAGAGACTGAGGGGGAGGAATAAAGAGACAGACAGGGGGACAGAGAAACAGAGAGGAAGAGAGATACGAGAAAACAAAGAGTGAGAGAAAGGAGCAAACAAAAAAAGGAGGAATTGAAGGGACGTTGAGTATATTAGTGGAAGTATGTTGTTACATAGTAATTAGAGCCCTTTAGTTTTATCTAAATACTTATTCAATACTCCTCCACACCACAGTCCCTGAAGTACACAGAAAAGGTAACTGAGAAACAAGTACTTCCACTGTCCTTTGAGTTCTATATGTTTTAATCACTGCAAGTCAGACTCTCATTTCTTCACTTTTTAAATATTTTTATATTAATCACAGTTTATTTACTTTGTATCCCAGCTGTAGCCCCCTCCCTCAGTCCCTCCCAATCCTCCCTTCCCTCCCTCATCCCCTCTATGTCCCTCTCTAAGTCCACTGATAGGGTAGGTCCTCCTCTCCTTCCTTTTGAATCTAGCTTATCAGGTCTCACCAGGACTGGCTGCAATGTCCTCCACTGTGGTTTAGCAAGGCTGCTCTTCCCTCCAGGGGTAAAGGTTGGGGGAAGGTCAAAGAGCCAGCCATTGAGTTCGTGCCAGAGACAGGCCCTGTTTCCTTTACTAGGGAAACCCACTTGGATACTGAGCTGCCATGGGCTATATCTGAGCAAAGGTTCTAGGTTACATCCATGCATGGTCCTTGGTTGGAGAATCAGAAAAGACCCCTCTGCCCAGATGTATTTGCGCCTTGTGAAGCTCCAGGTCAACCATGGTCTCAGTAACTCTATTTGTTATAGCCAGAACCTGGAAACAACCCAGATGTCACTCAACAGATGTCTGGATACAGAATGGACAATGGATACAGAAATTGTGCTATACTTACACAATGGATTACTACTCAGCAATTAAAAACAAGGAAATAATGAAGTTTTCAGGCAAATGGTGGGATCTAGAAAAGATCATCCTCAGTGAGATGTACCAGAAGCAGAAAGACGCACATGGTATATACTCACTTATAAGTGGATATTAGACATATAAGATCGGATAAACATACTAAAATCTGTACACCTAAAGAAGCTGAACAGGAAGGAAGACACGGGGTAATATGATCAATCCTCACTCAGAAAGACAAACGGAATGGACATTGGAAATAGAGGAGAACAAGTAACAAGACAGGAGCCTACCATAGAGAGCCTCTGAAAGACTCTGCCTACCAGTGTATCAAAGCAGAAGCAGAGACTCATAACCAAACCTTGGGCAGAATACAGGGAATCATAGAAAGAAGGGGGAGCTAGTAAGACCTGGAGAGGGCAGGAGCTCATTTCTTCTATTACAAGTATGTTTTATTTTAGTGCCATTTGTTGATTCAGAATTTATACCACAAGTGAGGACTCTGTGGTGTACATATGAATTTTAAGAACAAAATTGACATAAATGTTAAAAAATTATCAGTGATGATGTGGATCTTATTTTATAGTAGGAGTGAAATGATATAAATGATATAAATCAGTTAACCATTTAGTATATAATAAATATGTAAATATATATATATATAAATATATATAATATATCCACAAATGAAAAGGAACATAGGCTATATGATAATCCATAAAAATAAGACAAATTGCCTGCAGCAAGGGAGTGTCAGTGATAAAGAAGGGAACCTACACCAGGACTTTGGGATTTAAAATTCAGGGAACGGGTTTGATACTTATAATATTTAGTTAGTGTGAGATTTAACTGTGGAACATAGGAAGAATTAGTATGTTCTAATTATAATTTGCATTTCATAATCTACATATAACAGTCATGCTAAAAGATAGGTGATGTAATTTTTTGAAATCGTTGCTCATGTGTGAACTGTAAAAATCTTAAAAACTCAAGTCTAACTCAAAATGAAAGGCTGCAATTTAGAGAATTAATAAATTGTACAATTAATGCATTACATTTTACATCACATTTATCTTGCCAGAATATGCTATATCCAACTTCACTGTGCCATAAAGAGATGAAATATGCAAAATGAAGGTTAAATCAAAATAAATTACTCAAATCTTAAAACTTATCAACTACTTCAATTAAATTTTATTTGTCTCAATTACACACGAACAGAATAAAATTTTTAAATATTTTCATTATTAATGTAATTTTATAATTTAAGATGTGTTTAAAAATCTTGACTCAGAAGCCTTATAATTGGGACCTCATGAAACTGAAAAGCTTCTGTAAAGCAAAAGATACTGTTGCCAGAACAAAACGACAGCCTACAGACTGGGAAAGGATCTTCACCAACCATATATCTGACAAAGGGCTGATACCCAGACTATATAAAGAACTCAAGAAGTTGAAAAGCCAAAAATCAAGCAATCCAATTAAAAAATGGGGTACAGAGCTAAACAGAATTCTCAGTAGAGGAATACAGAATGGCAGAGAAGCACTTAAAAAAATGTTCAACGTCAGAGACCTCAGCCAGCAGAGAGATGCAAATCAAAAGGACCCTGAGATTTCACCTGACACCCATCAGATTGGCTAAGACCAAAAACTCAAGTGATATCACATGCTGGAGAGGCTGTGGAGAAAGGGGAATCCTTCTCCATTGCTGGTGGGAATGCAAACTTGTACAACCACTTTGGAAATCAATCTGGCGTTTTCTTAGACAATTAGGAATACTGCTACCTCAAAATCCAGCTATACCACTCCTAGGCATATATCCAAAAGTTGCTCAAGTACACAACAAGGACATTTGTTCAGCCATGTTCGTAGCAGCTTTATTTGTAATAGCCAGAACCTGGAAACAACCCAGATGTCCCTCAGTTGAGGAATGGATACAGAAATTGTGGTACTTTTACACAATGGAATACTACTCAGCAATTAAAAAGGAGGAAATCATGAAATTTGCAGGCAAATGGTGGGACCTAGATATGAGTGAGGTATCCCAGGAGCAGAAAGACACACATGGTATATACTCAGTTATATAGACATATAAGATAGGATAAACATACTGAAATCGATAAACAACAAAGACGACCCTGGGTAAGCGGACAGATCTTCACTTAGAAAGACAAATGGGATGGACATTGGATGTAAGAGAAAACAAGTAGCAAGACAAGAGTCTACCACAAAGAGCCTCTGAAAGACTCTACCTAACAGTGTATCAAAGCAGATAGTGAGACTCATAACCAAACCTTGGGCAGAGTGCAGGGTATCATATGAAAGAAAGTGAAGTTAATATGATCTGGAGGGGACAGGAGCTCCACAAGGACCAAATATATCTGGGCACAAGGGTCTTTTATGAGACTGTCTCTTCAACCAAGGACCATGTATGGATATAACCTAGAACCTCTGCTCAGATGTAGCCCATGGTAGTTCAGTATCAACGTAAGTACCCAGGTAAGGGGAACAGGGATTATTTCTAACATGAACTCAGTGGCGAGCTCTTTGACCCCTCCCCCCCTAGAGGGAAAAGCAACCCTGCCAGGCCACAGAGGAGGACTTTGCAGCCAGTCCTGAAGATACATGATAAACCAGGATCAGATGAAATGGGCGGAGGTCCTCCCCCATCAGTGGACTTGAAAAGGGGCAGGGAGATGAGGGAGGGAGGAAGGGAGGATGGAATGGGGAGGGAAAAAGGGGCTGGGATACACCAGAGATACAAAGTGAATAAACTGTAACTAATATAATAAATAAATAAATATGAAAAAGAAGCCATATACTTAATGCTATGTTCAGCAAATGTAGATAAATCCTATTTAATTCAATAGCTTTGAAATTGCGATGTAAAATCTCGTAGTTTTATATCCTTACATTTTGAAAAATAAAGTATATCTATGTCAGTTTCAAAGCTCCATTTTTCCAAATTCTTCTGGTTAGTGAAAACGTGCTATTTTGTTTATACTTTCTCTCCTTCCCTTCAGTGTTTGTCCCTTTGTCCTCATCTCTAAGCCTCTGCTTTCCTTCATATTTTCTCACCCTCTGCTCCTGCTCCTCTCACGGCCAGGTCCAGTCTTTTGTCCATATTCAGTGTGCTAGTTTCTTTCTTTCTTTTTTTTTTTTCTGAGTGGAAGCCAATGTCAACTTCCCTTTCCTTTTTTTTTTATTAATTTATTTTTTTGTTATCAATCACAGGTTAGGTACTTTGCATCCCATGCGCAGCCCCCCCCTCACTCCCACCCACCCTCCCCAACCCTCCCTCATCTCGTCCCCGCCCCCTCCAAGTCCACCAACAGGGGAGGACCTCTCCCCTTCCATCCAACCCAGCTCATCCTGTCTCCTCAGGGCTGGCTGCAATGTCCTCCACTGGGATCCAGCCAATCTGTCACTCCCTGGCTTGTATGGGGGAGGGTCAAAGAGTCAGCCATCAAGTGTATGTCTGAAACAGTCCCTGTTTCCCTCACTAGGGTCTTCAGTCCGACAACGAGCTATCATGGGCCCCATCTGCACAGGGGTTCCAGGACACATCCACACGTGGTCCTTGGTAGTAGAAACCGTCTCATAAAAGACCCCTGTGCACTGCTCAGTTTAGTCATTGTGGAGCTCTTGTTCTCTCCAAGTTTC
>CM053759.1:42811976-42868999 GCA_028658305.1 Pachyuromys duprasi | reverse complement strand
TGTATGGGGGAGGGTCAAAGAGTCAGCCATCAAGTTCAAGACTGAGTCAGTCCCTGTTTCCCTCACTAGGGTCTTTAGTCCTACACCGAGCTATCCTGGGTCCCATCTGCACAGGGGTTCCAGGACACATCCACACATGGTCCTTGGTTGTAGAAACTGTCTCATGCAAGACCTCTTTGCCCTGCTCAGTTTAGTCATTTTGGAGCTCTTGTTCTCTCCAAGTTTCACCAACCTCCTCCATTTCTATCATTGCTTCTTGCCCTCTGCCAAAGGCTTGATCGTGAGTCTTAATATCTGCTCTGATACATCTTTATGTTGACTCCCCCCCAGAGGTCCTCCTTGGCATACTCCTGTCCTGTTGCTTGTTTTTTCCTCCACTCAATGTCCATCCCATTTGTTCATCCAAACGAGAAATTTTCTTATTTTTAATCAAAATGTGTATATGTAGCGTTAAAGGTTAATGGTCTATAACTTCACTGTATATAGATAGTCAATATTAAATTCCTTAATGGTAAAACACATTTCTCCTTATGCTTTAATGATTTTAAGGCTTTACCCTGAATATATACAAATTTAGTATTGTTAGAGTATTAAATCATGAGGTTGAAAACATATTAATATTTAGAATTCTGATATTTGATTTAAATTGGTGATAGTGGTATATTGAACTCTATCTTTCTGACTGGTAAAGCATTGCATTTTCCAAATCCTAATGTCATCTATAAATATTTTTATTGAAATGAATAATTTTCCAATTATGAACAGGAAATTACTTGTACCATCATAAATGCAAACATAAAACTATTGTTGTCTTCTTATAGAACTTTCATAAAGAATAGAGTTAAATAGCTAATTTTATTTTAGTGCATTTATGTGTTACCTATGGGAGTTTCTATTCTGATCAATAATGACCGAATCTATGCAATCACATTTTTAGGACAAAATAAGAGTTGTGATAAATTCATTTATTACTTAAAATAGATGGCATCAAAAATTCTTGGATCAGGGGGTCTGCAGAGACTGATGAATCAACCAAGGACCATGCATAGAGAGCACCTAGAACCCCTGCTCAGTTGTAGCCCATGTAATCTCAGTTTCCATGGTGTTTCCCTAGTTAAGGGAGAAAACTGTGGTCTCTGACATGGACTCAGTGGCCAGCTCTTTAATCACCTACACCTGGTGAGGTGGCCAAATTAAGCTACAGTGAAAGTAGTTCCAGGCAGACCTGATGTGACCTGATAGGCTAGGGTCAGAGAGTAGTGGAGGAGAACCTCCCCTATCAGTGGACTAGGGGAAGAGTATGGGAGGGGAAAAAGGAGGGAGGGTGAGACCACAAGGAAATGAGGGAAGGTCCTACAGCCAGGGTATAAAGTCAATAAATTGAAATAAATAATAATAATAAAGAAAAATTTTAAATCAAAATAGATTGCATCTTATAAGTTTCAAACTTAAGATTAAAAACATCCTGAGTATGTGTGTGTATGTGTGTTTGTACTCAAGTGCACCCAACATGTTCTTCATAACACGATTAAAGGATAATTGATCACTGCTGTCATGTATTACTGCAGTACTGAAATGCTTATGAGCTGCTACTCTTCTGTTTATGGTACTAATATGGCATCGATTGTGATTATTAAGTTTGCTCGTATTTTCCTTATAATTAGAATGACATTCTCTCAAATCATAGAAAATTATTTTTAAACAATTATAAAATTAGATTAATATCAGTCACTTTATAGCACTATACATTTAGCAAATTTTAAAAACCAGAAAAGGACATAAATAGCCTTAAAGAGTACAATATTCAAAAAATGTTCTCAACAACTCCAAATTATCTTTTTTGATTCAAATATACAAATATACAAATGCCTGCTGCTGTAATCAGTGCTTATTGCTTTACTTTGGTAAACAACTCTTCGTTGTAATTATGTTACTTACCTTCACTCATTTACTCTGGGATAGGAAGGTTATTTAAAATAAAGCAGTCATTAATTTCTAATGTTGAAGCTGGTACAAGTAACATTTTACAAAAATCACTGAGGCATTGTGATTCTCTTCTAAGATGAAAATTTCATAGATTGTTTCTAATAAAGTTCTAGCTGTGTTCAAAAGGACCTCCAAAACCTCAGATATGTAGTTAGTTTCCTGTGCTTGGGGGCAGAATAGTGAAAGACAGTACATCTTCTGTTCTGCCACCTACTGAGATTAGCTACATTCAGTGTCTGGGGTCATAGGATTCAAGGGTATATTTAGCATATTTTTATTATAATTTGTTCAATGATGGATATTTACATTATTTTTACATTCTAGTTATTTTAACTACAGCTGCAATGAGAATGGTTGAGTGAGTGTCTGTGGACTAAGATACTGAATGCGTCAGGCACATGTCAAAGGGTAACACAAAGAGGTGATTTAATTTTGGCCTGTTTTACAAATTTTTATTAATTACACTTCATTCACTTTGCATCCCCCCTGTAGCTCCCTCCCTGCTCCCCTCAAAATCCTTCCTTTCCTCTCTCATCTCCACACATGCCCCTCACAAAGTCCACTGAGAGGGGAGGTCTTCTTTTCATTCCTTCTGATCCCAGTCTTTCAGGTCTCATGAGGAGTAGCTGCACTGTCTTTCACTGTGGCCTGGTAAGGCTGCATCCCTCAGGGGGAGGTGATCAAAGAGCAGGCCAATTAGTTCATATCAGAGACAGTCCCTGTTCCCATTACAATGGATTCCAATTGCAGACTGAAATGCCATGGGCTACATCTGTGTAGGGGTTCTAGATTATCTCCATGCATGCTGTGTTGTTGGAATATCAGTCTCAGGGAAGACCCCTGTGCTCAAATGGGGAACAGAGCTAAACAGAATTCTCTGAAGAGGAATATCAATTGGCAGAAAAACACTTAAAGAAATGCTTAACCTCATTAGTCATCAGATAAATGCAAATCAAAAGGATACTGAGAATTCACCTTACAC
Source organism: Pachyuromys duprasi (assembly GCA_028658305.1). Lineage (NCBI taxonomy): Eukaryota > Metazoa > Chordata > Mammalia > Rodentia > Muridae > Pachyuromys > Pachyuromys duprasi. The sequence goes on along the minus strand of CM053759.1, from coordinate 42,866,031 downwards.
CCGTCAGAATGGCTAAGATGAATAACTCAAATGACAACACATAGTGGAGAGGATGTGGAGAAAGGGGAATCCTCCTCCACTCCTGGTGGGAATGTAAACTTGTACAATCACTCTGGAAATAAATCTGGTGATTTCTCAGACAACTAGGAATAGCGCTTCTTCGAGAGCCCTGTATACCACTCCTAGGCATATATCCAAAAGAGGCTCAAGTACATAAGAAGGACATTTGCTCAACCGTGTTTGTAGCAGCTTTATTTGTAATAGCCAGAAGGTGGAAACAACCCTGATGCCCCTCACCTGTGGAATGGATACAGAAATTGTGGTACATCTACACAATGGAATATTATTCAGCAATAAAACAAAGAAATCGTGAAATTTTCCGGTAAATGGTGGGAACTAGAAAAGATCATGCTGAGTGAGCTATCCCAGAAGCAGAAAGACACACATGGTATAAACTCACTCATATAGACATATAATATAGGATAAACTTACTAAAATCTGTACACCTAAAGAACTAATCAAGAGGGAGGACTCTGGCTAAAATTCTCAATTCCCATCCAGAAAGGCAAAGAGGATGGTAATTAGAAGGAGAAAACAGGGAACAAGTTAGGAGCCTGCCACAGAGGGCCTCTGAAAGGCTCTGCCCTGCAGACTATTAAAGCAGATGCTGAGACATATGGCCTTCTGTTGGGCAGAGTGCAGGGAATCTTATGAAAGAATTGAGAAACAGTAAGATCTGGAGAGGACAGAAGCTCCAAAAGAAGAGCAACAGAACCAAAAAAATATTTTTGGCCTTTTGAAAAACTACCACAATGATTTTTAAACAGGCTCACCAGTTTGCAATCTTACAAACAGTGAATGAAGTTTTCCTTTCCCTCATCTACACTCTACTGTTTGGTGTAGTTTGGTTTGTTGATCTTTGACATTTTGGTTAAGGTAGCATGAAATCTCCAGGTGTTTTGATTTGTATTTCCCTCATTGCTAGGGAAAATTAGTGTATATATGTTTAGTATTTTTTTTAACCTTTTGAGAACTCTCTGTTCAGGTCCATGGTCCATGGTTCACTTTTTGAATGTGTCTTTTTGTTTTATTTTATTTTGATTATTTGTTCATAATTCTGTTCATCCAGGCCAATTAGGATTTTTTTTAATTTTAACTTTTATCAGCCAGATAAAAAAATAACATCATTTGTAAAATCAGAAAATTGCATAGTGAGAATGGCAAAAGCAAGCTAATTATATATAAAATAGAATAAAATTATGAGAAATTTTAATCATTGCAGGCATTATTTAAGATTGGTATGTTTTTACAGCTGTAATTACAAGGTTATTGCAATTAACATTTGCCAGGTCACTTTTTTTAATATTAATTTTTATTTTTTAATATTAATCGCCGGTTATTTACTTTGTATCCCAGCCATAGCCCTGCCCCTCATTCCCTTCCAACTCTACCCTCCCAACCTCATCTCCTCCCTGCCTCTTTCCAAGTACACTGATAGGGGAGGTCTTCCTCCCCTTCCATCTGACCAGAGCTTATCAGGTATCTTCAGGACTGGTTGGAATGTCCTCCTCTGTGGCCTAGCAAGGCTCTTCCTCCCTCAGGGGGCAAAGGGAGGTAAAGGAGACATTTATTGAGTTCATGTCAGAAATAGTCCCTGTTCCCCTTACTAAGGAAACACACCTGGATACTGAACTACCATGGGCTACATCTGAGCAGAAGTTCTAGGTTATATCCATACACGGTCCTTGGTTGGAGAAACAGTCCCATAGAAGACCCCTGTGTCCTGATATATTTTTTCCTTGTGGAGCTCCTGTTCTCTCACGGTCATATTAACTCCCTCTTTTAGCATATGATTCCCTTCACTCTACGGAAGGTTTGGTTATGAGTCTCAGCATCTGCTTTGATAAGTTGCTAGGTAGACGCTTTCAGAGGCCATCTGTGGTAGGCTCCTGTCCTGTTACTTGTTTTCTCCTACTTCCCATGTCCATCTCATTTGTCTTGCTAAGTGAGGGTTGATCATCTTACTCCGGGTCCTCTTTCTTGTTGATCTTCTGAAGGTGAACATGTTTTAGTATGTTTATCCTATCTTATAGCACTATATAAGTAAGTATATACTATGTGTGTCTTTCTGCTCCTAGGATACCTCACTCAGGACGATCTTTTCTAGATCCCATCATTTGCCTGCAAATTACATGTTTTCCTTGTTTTTAATTGCTGAGTAGTATTTCATTGTGTAAAAATGCCACAATTTCTGTATCCATTCCTCTGCTGAGGGATATCTGGGTTGTTTTCAAGTTCTGGCTATTACAAATAAAGCTGCTACAAACATGGTTGAGCAAATGTCCTTGTTGTGTACTTGAGCCTCTTTTGGATATATGCTTAGGAGTGGTATAGCTGGCTCTTGAAGAAGCGCTATTCCTAGTTTTCTGAGAAAGTGCCAGATTAATTTCCAAAGAGGTTGTACAAGTTTACATTTCCACCAGCAATGTAGGAGTGTTCCCCTTTCTCCACAACTTCTCTAGCATGTGTTGTCACTTGAGTTTTTAACCTTTGCCATTTTGACAGGTGTAAGGTAAAATCTCTGAGTCGTTTTGATTTGCATTTCTCTAACTTTTTTATAATTTATTTTCATTTTATGTGCATTGGTGTTTTTCTGCCTGTATGTCTGTGTGAGAATGCCAGATTACAGATAGTTGTGAACCATGATATAGGTGCTGGGAATTGAACCCTGTTCCTCTGGAAGAGCACTAAGTGCTCCTAATTGATGAGCTATATCTCTAGCCCTTGACAGGTCACTTTATGGCACTCTTGTTAAATTTATTCCTAGTACTACTTCAATAAAATATTTTGATTTAATATAATCTCTCTACGTTTAATGACTATTGATAAAATTAATATTATAAGCCAACACATGTAGTAGTGTGAAAACTGATGCAATTAACAGTCTTTGGTAATCAAAAAAAATACATTCATTTGGTATAAATTAGTAGTTTAGTATAACTGAATTATCTTGCTTTTTCAAAAATTTACCCTAGCAAGGGAAATAGGAACTATTTCTGATATGAACTCAATGGCAGACTCTTTGACCTCCCCTCCTAGCAAGGGAGGAGCAGCTCTCCTAGGCCACAGAGTACTTTGCAGCCAGTCCTGAAGAGATCTGAAGAGGTCCTCCCCTATCAGTGGACTTGGAATGGGGCAGGGAGTAGAAGAGGGAGGGAGGGTAGGATTGGGAGGGAATGAGGGAGTGGGATTCATCTGGGATACAGAGTTAATAAAATGTAACTAATAATAATAAAATAAAATGAATAAAATAAAATGTAGACAACTTTTCCTATGATATTGTGTTCAAATTTTTCAGTATATACAATGACTAATTCTCTAATTATAGGAATCAAAACCTGTGGTGGTATTAATTGCATTGAGAAAATTTATTTCTTGGCATATAATTTAAATATGAACTTGGCAGGGAGGACAATGGCCATATAGAAATTATATGACCCTAACTTCAAAGCATTTTGATCATGTAACTTTTTTCTTCAACTTTTTAGTAAAACAAGTAGAAAAAAACCAAATTAACATTGTAGGTAAATAAATGTATGTGGGTGCAAACTATAGATACTTGCAAATCTGAGTTTTTAGCAAGCAACCATATGATACTAACAAACTGATAAAAGTTTCTTCTTTTAACTCTATTGTTATAGTATCTTTAATTATTTTTATTTTAAATTTATTCGCTTTGTATCCCATTTGTAGACCCCTGCAGTATCTCCTCCTGTTGCCACTTTCCCTCCCTCTTCCTCTGCTCTCCCTCATCCTTAGTTCACAGATAAAGGAAGTCTCCCTTCCCTGTTGTCTGGCCCTAGCCTATCAGGTCTCATCAGGACTGCCAGAATCCTCTTCCTTTGTGGGCTGGCTAGGTTGACCCACCAAGGAAAAGTGATCAAGAAGCAAGTGACTGAGTTCATGTCAGAGACTGTCTCTTCTCTCCTTACTATTTCGTAGAACCAGAAAAGTCCTATCAAAGTAATGTTCTATTTGATCTGGTTATGGTTCCTTTTTTCAATCCATAGAATAGTTGTGCTTCTATACAGGCTGAGATATGTCTTTTTTTTTTTTTTTCAAGGTAGGGTTTCTCTGTGATCCGCCTGCCTCTGGCTCCTAAGTGCTGGGATTAAAGGCATCATACATTGAATTATAATAGTTGCAATTCTTTCATTTAAATAATCATCACAGTTATAATGAGAATATATTTATGTACTGTGTTGGCTTTAAATAGGAATGGAGGGCTTAGTGAGCTTTCAGGCCATTCTGATTTATTCCAAGCATGCAACATCTGGGTGGAATCAAGATTACTTTGGACAAAATGTTCTCAATATGATAATCATACCTAGTTTATAATTTTACATGCTTTCGGTAGAGCACTACCTTGCTTTCCTTTGAAGAAATTGAGATGAATCATTTTTTGCATGAAAGAGAAATTAAAACTTCAAGTTCCAATTCATGTACCCTATTAACTTCTAATATGTTTCCTGAAGTTTTCCTAGTATAAAAATATATCTGTCATGATACTGAAAATATTTCTAGAGAGCAAATCAAAATTCAAAACAATAAATCCATAATCTTAATGACTTTAAATGACCATGTTTATTTCAAAATTCTGCATATTGTTTGTTCCTGGAATCTGCAAAGATATGTTTCATAGTATGTATAGTGGTGATCTGTGTCCATTACAGTATCAGAACAGTGAACAAGATTGATGTAATATTTTAGCATGTCATTGGTCAAATACAGCAACAGTTGCTTTAGGAAATAGCAGCAGAATCCAACTGACCTCATGCCCAGAAAAAAAAAAAAGAAAGAATAAAGAAAAACAGTGGGTGTTTACATTTATCTCTGAGTAGGGTGTAGTCACCGAAGACAATTTCCCCTTAGAATGTTCTTTATCACCTCTTCTCAGGATTGTTCCAGAAGCCTTTATCATGGATGTCAGAAAAGCATTGCAGAGAGTATAAGATGCTACGTATCAGTACAGTGTAAATAATATTCCTAAGTAGAAATAAGAGTGCAATTAGATAATGTCAATTTATATTTTTCTGCATAAACAAAAATATTGGATACATACTTATTTTATATTTTACCTGAATCTCCATGAGAAAATATGAGGAATGAAGAAATCGGAGAGCCTTAATTGAAGCTCTGACAATTATGAAAGTAATTCCTTGTAAATTATTTGTAAACCTAGTTAATCTATGTTTAGTGGTATCTTCAGTCCATTCCTCTTGGTAAGTGACATTGTAAAGAAAATGATGATCAAGAATAAAGAGGTGTTTTTTCTATTAAAAATGCTAACCAGTTAATTGAGACTGTGGGCTTATCAGACTTGGTAAACTGAGGTAATCAAAATCATGGAAGGCTAAAGCACAATCTTTAAAAGCTGTTTACAGTCTTAGGCTGTTCATATTAGTGTATAAGGTACGTAAATCTAAGGGAAGACAAATTGCACAAAATGAGTTACATGGGGTCAGGTCATATTATGAAACAGTCATGAATTAAGTTTTTAAAAAATACAAGTACGTGCTTATATTTCATACAGGAAAAGCTATATTAAGGACTTTTTCTTTCATTTTTCTCATTCATGCTATATCTCAGTATAATCCTCAAGTCCCTGTGGCTATATATTTACATTGCTTAAATTAAATATAGATTTTAGATGATAATCAAAAGACAAACTTATGGTTATGGGCTATTATGTGATGTTTTCATTCTATGTATGACTACATCTACATAAGATATCTAATTCAGAACAGACATTTTAACCTCCTCAAATATTCATCATTCCATTATGAAGCTTAAAATTTATTTTTTCAACTTTTTAAATTTTATTTAATATTATTATGTCATCATATTTTATTAAATGAATTGTACTTCTCTTAGTAGTAACTATTGCTCAAACTTTCCCAAAACTTCTGGATTTCCTTTCTCTATATGCAATCAGATTTCTAAATTTCTCTTATGAGTCAGATCATATGATTATTGCCTTTCTGTGCCTAGTATATTTTATCTAATTTTAGTATCTTCAGGTCCAGCCATCACAAAAACAGGATTTACTTTTTTATAGCTAGAAAATTTTAATTGGTAGGCAACTAATTTGTATAAATATACTTTAATGAGTGAGTATATTTTCATATTATTGCTTAACAAAAATTTTGGAAATATATTATTACATCTTTTTACCATATTAACAATAACAAGATAAATATTTTATTTAAAATTGTCTGTTTTTAAAGGATTTAAATGCATATTTCTAAATATATTGTACTATGTGTTGTTATATGAAAACAATATTAATATCAACTCAAGCTTAGACACGTTAAAAAGACTGTGTGTGTTTAAAGTATTCTAATAAACTCAATTGTTAGAGGCTGTGTGTTTGATGAAGGACACCACATTCAATGGATCCTGAGGAAAATTTACGAAATTATGTAGACAGCAGTTTTCTTCACTGTGTGGTTTCTTGAGCAGCAGCGTTAGCATTTCCCTTTATCATTCAGCAATAAAGAAGAACAGAATTATGCCATTTTCAGAAAAATGCATCATGTTAAAGGAAATACATGCAGAATTAAGGATTAAAGGAAAACAGAAGCATGAAAGTAGAAAAGGAGTACTTGAGATGTGAAATGCAAGTAGGACAGACTGGAACCAAAGGAGGCTGAACTGGGATGGAGATACTTGATTAAATTGCTCACCTCTATAAAACTGCACACTGAAACCCCATCATGTTCATAATCAACACACAACACCAAGCTTTTTAAAAAAATATATAAAATTATTTCCGCCTAACACCCAATTAACCAATAACTATGAAATAGAATTTCCAAGTGTCTTTAATAACTGCTGAGCTTAAGAACACTTGCTGAGGCAAAAGTGTTTAAAGCCCTTTAAATGATCTAATAGAGAAGGAGTAAGTTAATTCATGTTCGGGACAAAGTCTTCTCTATATTCCTTAGTGAATCTGACCTTACAATTAGCTTTCCAAAATTAGGGTTTTTTAATTCCCAAAGTGTGCCACGTTTGCAAAATATGTGCAGTTAGGAATGCCAAGGTCTGACCTCTCAGTCCTAGAAGTATCTGCAATGTCCCTCATTAATCTGTGTAAAGCCTTGCCCTACTTCTCTTTATCAAGCAGCCCTTTCTCCTTTGAGTATTATCTTACATACTGCCTTTCCAGAAATGCCATACGTGGCAATTAATTAAAAAATAGGACAGCTGCACAGTACCATTGGCTGTTAGCTCAAGTGGGCAGTGCAGTTCTAAGAACGTGCTATTTGAATACTGTTCAATATAATTCTCTTTATTTATTTTATTATTTAGAAACTCCACTAGATAGTAAAATCATAGAAGATGATCAGTATAACAGCATAGTTGCTCTTGATGGGTATATCTAAGTCACACATTTTTGTGTGGCATACTCTAAGCATTTTTACAAGATATACACCCACAAAGCCTCTATTTTAAAATACTTTGAATAGTTTTTTTCTCATTTTATCTAGTTTAAAATAGGATTTTCCTAAAGCTTAATATTGACTTAACTGAAGCTAAAGGTCAATATTTTTAATGTATGCTTTGTACAGTTCTTATCTGGCATTTATGTCATTTGAAAAAACTGTCAATAAATTTATACATCTTGAAAATTTATTCAAATAGATTTCGAAATTTTGAATATGTCTCATACAATTAATTTTATAAAGATGAACCTGAAATAATCTGAAATAGAGTTTTTCATTTTGATGACTTAAAACTTCTACAATTCTGAATATACTTCAAATGTTAAAATTTTATTTTCTAAAATTAATTGAAAAGGTATCTTGGGAATGATTTTTATCAGTTTTAATTTTTATTAATGTTCTCACATACATTATCTTAGTTTCAATTTTTCTTATTTTTAATAACTATATTCATTTTATTCACAAGGAAGTAATGTTTATGAATATCCATGTCCTTGGGAAATTATGTCATTTAAAGGTCTTCAATTTGGGGAGCATATTGTCACTGTTAGTTGGGTTTTAGTAAAAATTTCAGTTAACTGAAATATAGATTTGGCTCCTTCTACGTATAGCTCCTGGCTTGTTACTACACGCTGTAATCACAGCAATGAGTAACCTCAACTAAGCTCCCAAGTGAATTCTCAAATGAAAGCACTACCTGTTCAAGACATAAATCTCAGCTGCTCTTTACCCTGCTCTTTACCAGAGGGTCATGTGGAGCTCAATAGCCCTACTCTATTCCAAGGGATGGGTGCCACTTACCCAGAGACTGCCCTCACGATGGCCCAATTTTGTCCTGCTCAATTACCTCTTTTGTACTTTTTGTTTTGTTTTGAGACCTTTGTAACCTAGGTTGGCTTGAACTGAAGATGCTCCTGCTTCAGCCTCCCAAGTGTTGAAATGAAAACTGTATACCAAGAGTGTTTTCCATTCTTTATTTTTTCCATTTTCTTTAGATACTGGGTCATATTTCACATGCACGACTTTATTCTATTCCCATTTATTTTGTTTCTTTTAACCCTGAAAATTTTCCGTATTAAAAATCTTTTTATTTAAAAAAAACACTTAGATTGTACAGTTGTGAATAAAAATAAATTTGCTTTTCAGAGAGTTTGGCCGTTGGAAGGTAAATAACCTCGCAGTTGAGAGAAGAAATTTCCTTGGCTCTCCTCTTCCTCTTGCCCCTGAATTCTTCCGCAACATAAGACTTTTGGGACGCCGACCTACTCTTCAACAAATCACAGAAAATCTTATCAAGAAATATGGGACTCATTTCTTGCTATCTGCTACTCTGGGAGGTAGGAGCCTTTGAAAGTATTTGTACTTGTGTTTGCCTGTGAATAAGACTGTATATTCACTCCAGAGGGTCTTTTAATCTTTATTACTGCTATAGACGGCCTTCATTATCAAAAATTTAGATGAAGTGATCGCTTAATATCTTCCATAATATTCACAGTCATGAGAAAGATGAGGGCACTACTTAATGTCTTCCAAAAGCTGCCTTGAACCCAAATACACATGAAATGTATGAATAGTTGTGGCAATGTATCATACAAATTGATAGAGTAAATCGTGTTTAAAAATAAACAGCTTCAATGCAGTGAGAGTCATCACTTCTGGTGACAGAGTAAAACATCATTCCCTGGAGTAAGTTGTAAAATTTTGTTATATCTTTAAAAACTGCTATTTTGGTAGTTTGTACTTGATCTATGATTTGGGGAAGGAGAATAATATAAAAATAGATCATAAATATTAAAAATATTAAGACTCATTATTATTGATGTTAAGAAATCTATTATTAAGCATGGTTAAACATGGGTTAGCACTGTAGTTAAGATTCAGCAGTGTGAATAATCCTCAAGTATATTTAATAAGATAATAAGAAAGAAATAAAATATGACGTTATCATACAATGCTTTTTTTCAGTCTTTCAAATCTCTCTATATAATCAGATTCATGTTTTCAACAAGTTCTGCATATTCCAAAGGATGTTGCCACCAGAAAGTGGTCTTTTGGGTTCTATTGTGAGATTGGTTATAAAATTTGGATAAGGAATATGAGGGAAGAGCATGTGCTTTCTTGTCAGTATCAACATGAATTTAGAAAATGCAGCTGAGCTGTAATTCTCAAAACTGTGGAAGACTGAGTCTTCACTGTGCTCAGCACTATAGGATCAGCATTCTCTGTTATTGGCCACCCAAACCAGTCTGTCAGGAATTCAGGTAGATAATGATTTGAGGTTATATGCCATAAGAAACTCTGCCTTCACCTTGTAGGGGATAATTACAGCAAGTCATCACATATATGAACATGTCCAAAATTTATCATAGAATTCTGTGGTTTATTCTTCTTGCAGTGTATTTGAAAAAATCATCCAATATAAATCTTTCTGTTAGTAGGAATCACAAACTTGTTATTTACCTTAAAACCTAAAATTTCTGTGGCATATAAATCCCAAATTACTGTACCCATCAGGATATCAAAACAGATACTGAGACACGTACCCAAACTTTGGGCAGAGTATAGGAAATCCTGTGGAAGAAGGGAGAGATAGTAATACCTGGAGGGGACAGGAGCTCCAAAAAAGCCAAAAAACCTGGGCCTAGGGGACCTGCCAAGACAGATACTCCAACCAAGGACCATGCATGAAGAGGACCTAACCCCTCTAATCAGATGAAGCCCGTAGGCTTCTCAGTTTCCAAGTGGGTACCCTTATATAGGGATCAGGGTTTGTCCCTGCCATGAAGTCAGTGTCCACTTTGATCACAGCCCCCTAGGGTGTGCAGCCTTGCCAGGCCACAGAGGAAGATGATGCTTCCAGCTTTGGTGAGACCTGATAAGCTAGGTCAGATAGAAGGGGAGGAGTCCTCTCCTATGAGGGGACTAGGGAAAGGGCACAGGGAGAGAAGTGTAAGGGAAAGTAGGGCTGGGAGGAGACAATGGGGAGGGGTAGAACTACAATCTAGATACTAAGTGCGTAAATTGTAATAAATAATTAAAAAAGAAAAAGAAAACCAAAAACCCCAAACCAAAAAGTTTTAGCTTTTATTTCAAACATCATGTGTGACTGTGCTTAATGTATTTTCTATTTGCAGTACCATTTAATTTACTGAGAATACAGCAAACCTATTATTCTGTGCTATATTATTATCATATTTTCCTTGTTTATAAACTTTATACTTATTCAAAAATACTTGGTTTGTTTATTGACCTTTACTGTGTGTGTTACCTTTTCTCCCTGTGGTTAAAATAGCTTTTGGATATAAGGCAGGCTTTTGTTAAACTGTTTTTTTCATTAAATAACAACATGGAATTACGCCAGGAAGCTAAGACTAAGATTGCCTAGTTTTCTAAAGAAAAACAAAACAAAACAAAACGGTAACTCTTTGTAATTTACAGAGGTTACTTGAGTTCTAATCCTGAGATAAAGAAAACATTAAAAAAAAAAAAACCTGAAATTGAGCCAGGCGTTGGTGCAAACTTTTAATCCCAGCACTTAGGAGGCAGAGGCAGGCAGATCTCTTTGAGTTTGAGGCTAACTTGCTCTACAAGCAAGTCATGACATCCAGGGCTACACACTGTAAACCCTGCCTTGAAAAATCAACAAACCAAACCAAACCAAACCAAACCAAAAAACCTACAACTAAACAAAACACCATGAAACTGGTGAATTTTACAAAGATTCATAATTGAAGACATTCATGGTCCTAGAAAAAGGCAGATATGTAAAGTATGAGCAGATTGGAAAGTGATAAAGCCCTTCCACATTTAGAAGATGCCATTCTACTATGTCATGTCATGACACTAAAAGCGCAGCATGTAGGAGATGGGCACAAAGAATAGGCAACTTCATTCCACCTTCCTAGGTGGGTATTAACAAAACAGCAGATCAAGACAACAAATACGTGCTAAGTGTTATCTGTCTCCTCTTTAAACTGAATGAAGATAGATATTAAAATCATTTTTACCAATCTCTATGATTCTGCTACTTATTTTATAGTTAAGGAAGAAATAACATGTATGTTTATAGAAGTAATGAGACTTTTGAAACATGTTTGAAGATTCCTTTAAGGCAGCATGAACTTTATTTTCTTTTTAATTATGTATTTATTATTTATATTAATTAAAGTTTATTTACTTTGTATCCCAAATGTATCCCCCTCCCTCATTCCTTCCCAATCCCACCCTCCCTTATCTCCTTCCTGCCCCTCTCTAAATCCACTGATGGGGGAGGTCTTCCTCCTCTTCCGTCTGACCCTAGCTTATCAGATCTTTTCAGGGCTTGCTACAATGTCCTCTTATGTGGCCTAGCAAGGCTGCTCCTCCCTCAGGAGGGGGGCAGGACAAAGAGCTAGCCATTGAGTTCATGTCTGAGACAGTCCCTGTTCCCATATCCAGGGAACCCACTTGGATACTGAGCTACAATGGGCTACATCTGAGCAGGGGTTCTAGGTTATATCCATTCATGGTCCTTGGTTGGAGAAACAGTCTCAGAAAAGATCCCTGGGCCCAGATATATTTGGTCCTTGGGGAGGTCCTGTCTTCTCCAGGTCATACTAACTCCCCCTTCTTTCGTGATTCCCTGCACTCTGCCCAAGGTTTGGTTATGAGTCTCAGCATCTGTTTTGATGCACCAGCATGAACTTTAATATCAATATATGTGACATTTAAGTTTCTGCCATCATAATAAACAGATATGAGAAAAATGATTGAATATCTCAACAATTACAAATTGTGCAAACTGTGTCTAATTTGCCTTGTAATGCCAAGTATTATAAGTATAATGAAGTTTAAAGTATGAAAGCAACATTTTTCTAAATCTTCTACATTCACAAAATTGAATAATTTAAGGCTTCTGAACGCCTTCATCAGTAAGTTAAAGGAGCTATAATAATATCTGTCTATAAAATAAAGTTTACAGGTAGGGAAAATCGAGGCATGTGGCTCCATATATTCAATTGTTAAAATATTTTTCAAATTTTTCTGTTTTTTTACTTAATTATTTCATTACTTTTATGATATGAATATTATATTTGTGTTGAATATTGTTTTTCTTTTATTGTTTTTGTTTTGGTTGGTGTTGCTGGTGATCTGTCATTTTCAGAGAGTGTTTAAAATCTTCACAGGATTGTCACTTTGTAGAAGCCTGTTCATATGACACTGAGCTGTTACTATTTATTTATGTCACTTTATTTTGTGCAAAAATTTCTAAAGACTCTAAATAGAAATTATTGTCACCATTGAACAGATTAAGTGAAATTGCATCATCCAAAGACAACATAGTCATATAAAAGATATCTGACAAATGAATGAAGATAATTCAGTGCACAAAATAAAAAAAATATTTAGGGATAAATTTTACCAATGAACTAACAAAAATCTATTATGAAAGCTTAATACATGGATTACAATAATTAAATAAAAAACAATCAAAAGACAAGCCTCTATAGGCTAATGGAAGCAGCATTTCTTTTTTTCTTTCCTCTTTTTTCACTTTTTATAAATTTTTTTTATTAATTACACTTTATTCACCTTATATACCCCTGTAGTTCTCTCCCTCCTCCCATCCCAATACCTCCCTTCCAACCCCCTCTGCATCTGTGTCCTTCCCCAAGACCACCAATAAGGGAGGTCCTCCTTTCCTTCTATCTGATCTCAATCCATGAAGTCTCATCAGGAGTGGCTGAATTGTCTTCCTCTGTGGCCCTGCAAGGCTGCTCTCCCCTCAGGGGAAGGTGATCAAAAAGCAGGCCAATCAGTTCATGTCAGAGAGAGTCCCTATTCCCATTACTATGGAACCCAATTGGACACTGAACTGCCATGGGCCACACCTGTGCAGGGGTCCTAGGCTATCTCCATGCATGGTACCTGGTTGGAATGTCAGTTGCTGGAAAGACCTGTGTTCAGACCACTTGGTTCTATTGCTCTCCTTGTGGAGTTCCTGTCCTCTTCAAATCCCACTATTTCCCACTCCCCTCATAAGATTCGCTGCACCCTGCCCAAGTGTTGGTTATAAGTCTCAGCATATGCTTTGATAGTCTGCAGGGCAGAGCCCTTCCGAGGCCCTCCTTGGCAGGCACTTGACCCATTCCTTGCCCTCTCCTCCTTCCAATGTCCTTCCCCTTTGCCCTTCTGGATAGGAATAAGGCATTTTAGCAAGAGTCCTACCTCTTGATTAGTTTCTTTAGGTATACAGATTTTAGTTGGTTCATCCTATAGTATATGTCTATATGAGTGAGTATATAGCATGTGTGTATTTCTGCTTCTGGGATAGCTCACTCAGGATGATCCTTTCCAGTTCCCACCATTTACCTGCAAATTTCTTTGTTTTCTTTCTTTATTTCATTTATTTTATATTTTAACTTCATGGCTATTCACCTCATATTTATTTTTCTAACTTGTTTTAATTAATTACACTTTATGCACTTTGTGTCCCCCCATAAATCGCTTCTTCTTCACCTCCCAATCCCACCTTCCCTCCCCCTTCTCCACACATGCCCCTCCCCAAGTCCACTGTTGGGGAGGTCTTCCTTTCCTTCCTCCTGATCCTAGTCTATCAGCTCTCATCAGGAGTGGTTGCATTGTCTTCCTCCGTGGCCTGGTAAGGCTGCTCCCCCATCAGGGGGAGGTGATCAAAGAGCAAACCAATCAGTTTATGTAAGAGGCAGTCCCTGTTACCATTATTATGGAACCCACTTGGATACAAAACTGCCATGGGCTACATCTGTGCAGGAGTTCTGAGTTTTCTCCATGCATGGTACTTGGTTGGAGTATCAGTCTCAGGAAAGACCCCTGTGCTCAGATTTTTTTGGTTCTGTTGCTCTCCTTGTGGAGTTCCTGTCCTCTCCCTATCTTACTATTTCCCACATCTTTCCTGAGATTCCATGCACTCAGCCCAACAGTTGGCCATAAGTCTCAACATCTGCTTTGATATTCTGCAGGGCAGAGCCTTGGAGAGGCCCTCTGTGACAAGGTCCTAGCTTGTTTCCTGTATTCTTCTTCTTCTGATGTCTATCTTCTTTGCCTTTCTGGCTCAGGATTGAGCATTTTAGCCAGAGTCCTCCCTCTTGATTAGTTTCTTTAGGTGTACAGATTTTAATAGGTTTGTCCTATATTACATGTCTATATGAGTGAGTTTATACCATGTGTGCCTTTCTGCTTCTGGAATATCTCACTCAGGATGATCTTTTCTAGTTCCCACCATTTACCTGAAAATTTCATGATTTCTTTGTTTTTTATTGCTGAATAATATTCCATTGTGAAGATGTACCACAATTTCTGTATCCATTCCACAGGTGAGGGGCATCAGGGTTGTTTCCAGCTTCTGGCTATTACAAATAAAGCTGCTACAAACACAGTTGAGCAAATGTCCTTCTTATGTACTTGAGCCTCTTTTGGATATATGCCTAGGAGTTGTATAGCTGGATCTTGAGGAAGCGCTATTCCTAGTTGTCTAGGAAGCACCAGATTGACTTTCAGAGTGGTTGTACAAGTTTACATTCCCATCAAGAGTGGAGGAGTGTTCCCCTTTCTTCACATCCTCTCCAGCATGTGTTGTCACTTGAGTTTTTGATCCTGGCCATTCTGATGGGTGTAAGGTGAAATTTCAGGGTTGTTTTGATGTGCATTTCCCTGATGAGTAAGGATGCTGAGCATTTCTTTAAGTGTTTTTCTGCCATTCAATATTGCTCTAATGAGAACTCTCTGTTTAGCTCTGTACATCATTTTTAAATTGGATTACTTGATTAGTTGCTTTTTAACTTCTTGATACTGGATATTAGCTCTCTGTCAAATATAGTGTTGGTGAAGACCCTTTCCCAATCTGTAGGCAGTCCTTTTATTCTGAAGACAGTGTCCTTTGCTTTACAGAAGCTTTTCAGTTTCATGAGGTCCCATGTATTGATTGTTGCTCTTAGAGCCTGTGCTGTTGGTATTCTGCTAAGGAAGTTGTCTCCTGTGCCAATGAGTTCAAGACTGTTCCCTACTTTTTCTTCTTCTTTATTTTAATTTCTTTTTTAAAGTAATTTATTTATTGTTATATTAATCACAGGTTATATACTTTGTATTTGAGGCATAGCCCCCTCTATCAATCCCTCCACTCTCTCCATCCCTTGCTCATCTTCTCCCTTCCCCCCTCCAAGTCCATTGATTGGGGAGGACCTCCCCCTTTCCATCTGACCCTAGCTTATCATGTCTCTTCAGGGCTGGCTGCAATGGGATCTAGTTAGGCTGATCCTCCCTCAGGGGGTGGGGAGGGGACAGTCGACAAGCCAGCCATTGAGTTCATGACCGAAATATTCCTTGTTCCCCTTACTAGGGTACCCAGTTGGATACTGAGCAACCATAGGCCACACCCCAGCAAGGTTTATAGTTTGTATCCATACATGGTCCTTGGTTGGAGGAACAGTCTCATGGAAGACCCCTGTGCCCTGATCTATTTGGTCTTTGTGGAGCTCTTTTCCTCACCACGTCTTACTAACTCCTCCTTTTTTCATATGTTTCCCTGCACTCTGGTGCTGGCTTGGTTGTGAGTCTTAATATCTGCTTTGATACATTGCTATGTAGAGTCTTTCCAAGGTCTCTGTGGTAGGCTCCTGTCCTGTTGCTTGTTTTTTCCTACATTCAATGTCCATCTTGTTTGTTCATCTAAGCAAGGATTGATCATCCTACCCTGGGTCCTCCTTCTTATTTATCTTCCCTAGGTGTATAGATTTCAGCATGTCCATCCTATCCTTTAGGTGTATATAAGTCAGTATATACCAAGTGTTTCTTTCTGCTTTTGGGATACCTCACTCAGGATGATCGTTTCCAGGTCCCACCATTTGCCTGCAAATTTCATGATTTCCTCATTTTTAACTGCTGTGTAGTATTTCATTGTGTAAAAGTACCATAATTTCTGTATCCATTCCTCAACTGAGGGACATCTGGGTTGTTTCCAGGTTCTGGCTATTACAAATAAAGCTGCTATGAACATGGTTGAGCAAATGTCCTTGTTGTGTACATGAACATCTTTTGGATATATAGCTGGGTCTTGAGGAATCACTATTGCCTAATTGTCTAAGAAAGCACCAAATTGACTTCCAGAGTGGTTGTACAAGTTTGTATTCCCACCAGCAATGGAGGAGGGTTCCCCTTTCTCCACAACCTCTCCAGCATGTGTTGTCACTTGAGTTTTTGATCTTAGACATTCTGACAGGTGTAAGGTGAAATCTCAGGGTCATTTTTATTTGCATCTTCCTGATGGCTAAGGATGTTGAGCATTTCTTTAAGTGTTTTTCTGCCATCCTACAATTCTCTACAGAGATTTCTCTTTTTAGCTCCGTACCCCATTTTTAATTGGATTACTTGATTTGCTGCTTTTTAACTTCTTGAGTTCTTTATATATACTGGATATTAGTCCTCTGTCAGATGTAGGATTGGTAAAGATCCTTTCCCAGTCTGTAGGCTGTCATTTTGTTTTGATGACAGTATATTTTGCTTTATAGAAGCTTCTCAGTTTCATGAGGCCCTATTTATTTATTGTTGATATTAGAGGCCTATTCTGTTGGTGTTCTGTTCAGGAAGTAGTCTCCTGTGCCAATGAGTTCTAGGGTCTTCTCCACTTTTTCTTCTAACCGGTTTAGTGTGTCTGGTTTTATGTTGAGGTTTTTGATCCACTTGGATTTTAATTTTGTGCAGGGTGATAAATATGGATCTATTTTCATTTTTCTGTATCTATAAATCCAGTTGGACCAGCACCATTTGTTGAAGATGCTGTCTTTTTTCCACTGAATGATTTTGGTTTCTTTGTCAAAAATCAAGTTTCCATAGGTGTGTGGGTTTATTTCTGGGTCTTCTATTTAATTCCATTGATCCACTATACTGTTTCAATGCCAATACCATGCAGTTTTTATTACTATTGTTCTGTAGTACAGCTTGAGATCAGGGATGGAGATACCTCCAGATGATCTGTTGTTGTAGAGGATCGTTTTGGAAATTCTGGGTATTTTGTTTCTCCATATGAAGTTGAGAATTTTTTTTCAAGGTCTGTGAAAAATTGTGTTGTTATTTTGATGGGAATTGCATTGTATCTGTAGATTGCTTTTGGCAGAATGGCCATTTTCACTATGTTAATCCTACCATTTCATGAGCATGGCAGTACTTTCCATCTTCTGATATCTTCTTCAATTTCTTTCTTCAGAGATTTGAAGTTTTTTCAAACAGGTCTTTCACTTGCTTGGTTAGAATCACCCCAAGGTACTTTATGACGTTTGTGGCTATTATGCAGCCTTTAATAGGACATTTTATGGTAGATAATGCTGCTGATTGAATTATTTTTTCTTTAGAGAAAATCCACTATACGAAATTCTTCAATGTGCATTACTTTCCTGGTGTGTTTTGTGTTTATTGCTTCCATATATTTCATTGATGCAGTACTGGTACTTGTTGTTACTTTGGACAATGATATCT
This sequence comes from Pachyuromys duprasi, assembly GCA_028658305.1. Taxonomy (NCBI): domain Eukaryota; kingdom Metazoa; phylum Chordata; class Mammalia; order Rodentia; family Muridae; genus Pachyuromys; species Pachyuromys duprasi. The sequence continues at coordinate 42,848,038 of CM053759.1, read as the reverse complement.
AAACCCAATCACTGTTTAAATTTCTAATATATTCCATTCAATATAAAAACTCTATCTTGAAAAAGATTACTGTGCTTGAGTGTATTGATTTCCAAATATGGAATATATTTCATGATAATTTTGTTACCCATTTTGTTAAAGTATAATATATAATTAATTCAAAAATAATAGAGCATATCTGTAATGTTTTTGGAAAATAAAAATAAGAAATAAGGGAGAAGTATTTTGTTGTGAGGAAAAAATAAGAAGAGAAAAACGAATATTTTCTGACATATGTGCACTGGACATGATTAACACAGAAGACAGCAAAGTAGAAAAGGGACACCATTTTTATAGTTAAGACATGTTATTCACTCATGCTTCCTCTTTATTTCATACTTTTCCATTTCTCTGATATGCCAAAAGAATGATCTGAATTTTAATAAATATTTTCTCATTTTAATTGTTTACAAGGCAGTTATTTACTAAAATTATTGATATGTCATGCTTCAATAAGAATAATGATAAATATAAAAAGGTAAATTGAAATAAATTTCTTGTTACTTGTTTTTGATAGCAGTGTTCTTGGTGATGTAGGAATAAAAGGAAGTTAAGAGGTACAATGGTGGTCATTTGAGTATACATTTACTCAGATTCCTTTATGCAGTATACTGGTAAAACAGATCAATCCTATGTACATTGTTTGATTAATATATAGCTGCTATCTATTGCAAAGCATAAAACCGAAATGCTTCCTATAATTATAGCATTACCCAGGAGACTAACGAAGTATTTTTTTTAATAAGCCATTTAGTGACAAAGGACCTCAAATAGAGAGTAGACTAAGAGCATCCATCATGGAGCTTATTAGAAATGCAGAGTCAGAGACTCAGAAGCTGATCAATTTAACAACATTTACAGGTAACTTCAATACACATTACTTTTGAACAGCACTGCTTGAATTGCCTAACTAAATTCAAAGTGCACTCAAGTGTTCAAGAATCTCACTTCTGAGAATTAATCTATAGAAAGAATAGCAGAAATTCTAAACTAAACATGAAATAAATGTACAAACATCTTCATTCTTCATTGTTTTTGAGTGGCTACAAAATTAAAAATAGTAATTGGACCTGAATTATTAAAAAATAATTCAGTCTGTGGAGTCATTGTTAACTTACTTTAAGCTAGGTCCAATTACTTTATTTATTCAATTGTTCTATAAGGAGTCTTGTGGTGTCTGAGAAATTTTGATAGAACTGTTTTGTCTTTTCCTGAAGATAACTGTAAATAATCATAGGATCACTTGTTGTTCTTTAGAGTATTTTGGGAAACATTTTGCATTGTTTTCAAAGCTGTATAAGGTTAGCTATTTCTTTCCCATGACATCGTACAAATACTTGGTACAAATGATTGGTGTTAAGCCAGCATGACTGTGTTTTATCTACAGCCTTTACATATAACAGGAGTTCTACCTCTTTTCAGAAGACACTCTTATGGCTGTTTATTTCTTTTTGCTGTTTGTTTCTGAAATACTTTTTGTCCAACTTTTATTAGATGCAAAGGGAGCAGCTACCCATCTCTGTACCTTCACTGTTTTTTAATTAAATTTTTATTTTTTAATATTAAGTATACTTTATTCATTTTGCATCCCAGCTGTAGCCCTTTCCCACATTCCCAACCAATCCAGCCTTCGCTCCTTCATCTTCTCCCATGCCCTGATAGGGCGGTCCTCCTGCCGTTCCATCTGACCCTAGCTTATCAGATCTCATCAGGACTGGCTGCTTTGTCTTCCTCTGTGGCCTGGCAAGAATGTTCCCACCTCATGGAGAGGTGATCAAAGAGCCACTGAGTTCATGTCAAAGATAGTACCTGTTCCCCTTATTAGGTAAGACTGTATCCATCAGGGTATCTAAGGAGATGCTGAGAGTCATAGCCAAACTTTGAGTAGAGTGCAGAGAATCTTATAGAAGAAGGGGAAGACAGTAAGACCTGGAGGGGACAGGAGCTCCACAAGGAGACAAAAAAACAAAGCAAAACAAAAAACAAAACAAACAAACAAACAAACAAAAAACATGGACCTACGGGGCCTACAGAGACAGATACTCCAAACAAGGTACATGTATAAAGAGGACCTAGACTCCTTGCTCATATGAAGCCCATATACTCTTCAGTTTCCAAGTGGGTTCCCTAGTAGGGGAATCAAAGGTTGTCTCTGACATGAACTTAGTGGCCTGCTCTTTGATCCACTTTCCATGGGGAAGGCAGCCTTGCCAGGCCATAGAGAACAATGATGTAGCCAGTCCTGATAGGCTAGGGTCAGATAGAAGGGGAGGAGGTTCTCCTCTATCAGTGAACTACAGGGGAAGGGAAAGCACGGAGAGAGAAGAGGGAGGATGGGTGGGATTGGGGGGAGAGGAGGAATGTGGGGGCCACAGCCAGGATACAAAGTAAATAAATTGTAATAAATAATAATTAATTAATTAATTAGAAAATATTTTGAAGCTGGATACAGATCTGCCATCCGTGCTTATTGATTGATTGATTGATTGATTGATTTTTGGAAATGTTGTAAGGCAGTAGAGTAACCCTGAAACTATAACCACACAATGAATAAAGTATGGCCAACCAGAGGAAAGGGTAGAAGAGGTGTATTTTTTCTATTCTTTTCAACAGTTCCAATGCATGATGAGTTATAACTGGTTCATTTTGAATCTGTTACAAGAAATTGATTCTTTTCATGTGGTGCTTATAGATCTCAACAACGGATCAGTAGTTCACATATGCTTACCATAAAAAATGTTTCAATAAATGATTGCGAAATAGAACATAATGTGTTGAATTGCTCTCATTAATTTAACCCCACCAGTCATGTAAAGATTGATTCTTTTTAATTGAGATTATAATTACAAAGTTTCTACCTAATCCTTCCCCAACAAATCCTACACTGCACTCTTTAAAATCATGACTTTTTTCACTAATTGTTATTTCATATATATGTATATATATATGTATAAAGTATATATTCCTAAATATAATTTGGTCAGTTCATATAATGGTATTTGTAGGTATGTTTTCAGGGCTGACCATTTGGTACTAAAAAAGCTGCTAATTTATGTATAGAAATGTTTTACCTATGTGTGTACCTGTGTACCTCTGGGGAACAAAAAAGGGTGGTAGATCTCTGAGGCTAGAATTAAGAAATATTATTAGTAAACATGTGGGTTCTGGGAACTAAATGCAGGTTCTTGCAAGAGCATGCAATGCTCTTAACTACTGAGTCATCTGGCCAAACACTTCATGTCATTTCTTTTTTTCCATTTATAATAATAATATTTCTTAAAATTTATTCAGTTTGAATCCTGGCTGTGCACCCTCCCTCATTTCCTCCCATTCCCACCCAACTCCCTTCACACCCCCATGTCCCTCCCCTAGTCCACTGATAAGGAAGTCCTCCTTCCCTACTATCTGAATCTAGCCTATCAGGTCTCATTAGAGTTGTCTGGATCCTCTTTCTCTGTGACCTAGTAAGGCCATCTTGCCAGGGGGAGATGAAATTCATGCCATTGACTGTTCCTGGTCCCCTTACTAGAGAACACTGATGGAAGCTTAGCTCTCCCTGGGCTACATCTGAGGAGGGGGTCTATGGCCTTTGGTTGATTCACCAGTTGCTGCAGAAAGCCCTGGGCCTAGATTTTGACTCTGCTGCTCCCCTTGTGGAGCTCCTGTTGCCCCCAGGTCTTTCTATCTCCCATTTCTTTCATAAGATTCCCTGTACTCTGCCAAAAGTTTGGCTAAGTGTCTCAGAATCTCCTTCGATAGAGTCATTCATAGGCCCTCTCTAAAAGGCTCCTGTCCTGTTCCCTGTCATCTCCTACATATGATTTCTATCCTGTCTGCCCCTCTCAAACAGAGAGGATTGAGCTTTTTCCCTAGGGTCCTCCTTTGTTGTTTAGCTTGTTTATGACTATAGATTTTAGTATGTTTATCCTATATTGTATGATTAATATCCACTTAAAATTGAGTATATACTCCGTGTATCTTTCAGGTTCTGGGTTACCTCACTCTGGGTGATCTTTTCTAGTTCATCCGTTTGCCTGAAAGTTTTAAAATTTCCTTGTTTTTATTTGCTGAGTAGTATTCCATTCAATTTCTTTATCCATTCCTCAGTTGAGGGATATCTAGATTGTTTCCAGATTATGACTATTATGAATAAAGCTGCTATGAACATAGCTGAGCAAATGCCCTTGTGTGGTTGAGTAGTTTTCTAATATATGACCAAAAGTGCTGTAGCTGGATTTTGAGATAGCACTATTCCTAATTTTCTGATGATGCATTATATTACTTTTAGTTCTAAATTGTTCGGAATATTATTTCTTCCAATAATAATAATATAGACATGAGAATGAAAAGTCACAAACACCATGTAAAAATTAGACAGTAAAAAGGTGATTTAATTTTTACTTCTACTGGAATTAACATAGCCTATATGCATGCCAGGATAGGGAAAAGAACAAAAATGACATGTTTCAGAAGTACATAAGGCTGTCAGCTAATTATGGCATAATGTCAAAACTGTGATTTGGTTTTGCTTAATATTTCTGTGTTTCACATTCTGCATGAAAGCATCCATCAATTTGTACTTTTATTGTACACAAATCATAACAGAGTTTCAGTTGGAGAAGACAGCTGCTTGGCTTCCATATGTAATAATCACATCTTGTTCCTTCTGCAATCATTTTTTTTCATGTTCTAGCAGACTTTGAATGCTGAAAGACTTTCAAAAGCACAGTCTGTGTTTTCAATGTGTGATTGTCCTTTGTAGCTCACGACTTGCTTAAAGTAAGCCGAAAATTTAAACATATATTTCCAAAATAGTTGTACAGTTAAATACTTGTGGAAATTCTTTTCTAGTTGAGAATACACCCGTATTTCTCAGACCTTGTTCTAAGTATCCCAAATAGTTTGATAACCATAAAAACTCAGAAATATATGATAATTTTTCACATGCTTAAATTTAAAACAGATGCCTTTCTAAGAAAATGTTTTTATTTTCTATAAATTTGATGATTTTTCTTCTTATTATTATTATTAATTATGGTTTATAATACTTGTAACCCGGCTAAGGTCCCCTCCCTTGTCTCCTCCCAATCCCACTCTCACTCCATCATCTCCCCCTACGCTCCTTCTCTAGTCCACTCATAGGGGAGCACCTCCTCCCCTTCTGTCTGACACTAGCCTATCATGTCTCATCAGGGCTGGTTGCATTGATTTCCTCTGTGTCTGGCATGGCTGCACTCTTCATGGGGAGGTGATCAGAGAGCCTGCCACTGACTAGGGAACCCACTTGAGACTGACTATGAGCTTTGTCACAGCTCTATTTATAAGAATCAGAATCTGGAAACAACCTAGATGTCCCTCAATGGAGGAATGGATACAGAAATTGTGGTGCATTTGCACAATTGGTGATTCTTGAAAATACAACACATTAATTGACTTTTAGCAAAAGCTGGTTAACATCAAATAGATGCTTGGCATAGTACAAATAAGAAATTAACACTGTGCACTCTGCCCAAAATTTGGCTATGAGCATAGTTAAACTTTAGGCAGAGCACATAGAATGTTAAGAAGAAAAGGAAGACAGAAAAACCTGGAGCAGACAGAAGCTCCACAAGAAGACCAACAGAGCCAAAAATTGTAAGTGCTGGGAGTCCTGCAGAGACTGATGAATCAACCAAAGACAATACATGGAGAGGATCTAGACCCCATGTTCAGATGTAGACCATGGGCATCTCAGTCTCCATGCGGTGTCCTAGTAAAGGGACCAGGGGCAGTCACTGGCATGAACTTGGTTGCCTGCTCTTTGACCACCAGCTCCTGTCTATAAGTGTCCTTACTAGGCCACAGAGAAAGGAAACGCAGACAGTATTGATGAGACTTGATAATCTAGGGTCACGTAGTAGGGGAGGAGGAACTCCACTCTCAGTAGACTAGGGGAAAGACAAAGGGAGGAGAGAGGGAGAGCAATCAAACTGGGAGGAGATGAGGGAGAGGGCCACAGCTGGGGTACAAAGTAAATAAATAATAGGAAATAATAATAATTTTAGGAGATATAAATATTAACTAGCACTCATTAAAAATAATAATAACTCATTAAGATTGAGGAAGTCTCTACTATTTGACTAAGGGAGATCTTTTGCATAGATGAATTAATATTCTATTATCTAGAAAAAAACAGGCAATTTGCAAATGGGTCATCTTTCTCAAACTGTCAGAAACCCATCATTATTTTTAAGCAGCCCAAATATTTTAATAACAAAATTACACTATGTAATGATAATGATTGATCTAGGTTATTGTAAAAATTTATTAATATGAACTTAATATGAAATATAAGACTTTATTATTCATCATGAGGTCCAACAAAATTAGGAAAATAAAATAAACTATTATTTATTATACCCATATTTGCTCTGTCAAAGGCAATAGAGTTATCATATTGTTTAATGTTCCTAAAGATTTGAGAGAAGGTGATAGCTCTCATTTGAAACTGGGAGCACTAATACACTATACACCTTTAATAAAACTCAAATTGAGCAAAGGAAGATAGTAAAGGTTGAATATTTATCCTTCATGTATGACAGCACAAATATGCATGCCCCTCTCATTTTATCATGTTGTCTTTATAATTGTTTATTTAAATTGTCCTCATTTGAATAAATATATGGAATTTCTAAATACATAAGTGTACTAAGATACACAATATTCTTATTTTTCTCATTGTATGATGTAGCTATTGATGTTTTTAGGTTTGAAGAAAACACAAATATCTGTGATCTCTACACGCCAGTGTAATAAAAATTAAAGGGAATATTTTACTCTTCTTTAAATAGAAAATGAAGATTATTATTGCTTATTCATTATAGTCCCATATTTCTCTATGATCATATCTTTTTCAATATAGAGTATTCTGTGTGCCAACACACGTATTAGAATATTGTGAGTTTCTTGATCTAAAACAATAATTCCTGCATTTATCGGTTTTATTTTTGATTTTGCATGGGATGGTCTAATATTTGGTAAATATTCTTTGATTTGTGAACATTAGTGAATAGCAAATAAAACTAGCAAATAAAGAAACAACAGCAACAACAAAATAAGAAGAATAAGATTCTCTCTCATTTGAGGTAAAACATTATTGGTGTTCCTTGGCAAAATATTCAATAATATATTTTTCCCCTGAAAGTGATCATAGGGAAAATTCATCTTAGAAATATCCATGTTGAGAAACTATATTAACCATATGGGTAACAGACTCTAGGACAGAACTAAAAACTTAATAAAGGAAAATTCGAAAATCAGCCTTTAGCTATCAAAATGCTTATATTAGCAAAATGCTTTGGTCTAAAATATTTTTTACTTTGTTTTTCCAAACATTGCATTGATTCAACACATTAAACTAATATATATATACATATATATATATATTAGTATATATATTCTTACAATATATTAGTATATATACAATATATTAGTATATATTGTAAGAATATATATATATATATTCTTACAATAAGAGTAAGTGAAAAAAAAAGATGGCCTTAATTTGATGTAGAGCATGGAGGAAGCTAGGAAGCTTTCACTGAAATTTAGGAAATTGCAGAAAAACATTTTGAACACTATCTCAATTTGATTGTCTAAATAGAATGATTTTGAATTTCCTTTTAACCTTAATCTTCCTTAAGATGTTATTTATTTCTTCATGATTTCCTTGTTAATTACTGAGTAGTATTCCATTGTGCAAATATACCACTCTTTCTGTATCCATTTCTCCATTGAGAGACATCAAGGTTGTTTTCAGATTCTGGCTGTCATAAAGTTACTATGAACATGGTTGAGCAAATGTTTTTATTGAATGCTAGGTAATCGTTTGGGCATATGCCTAAGAATGGCGAAGCAGGATCTTGAGGTAGCACTGCTCCTAATTTCCTGAAACAGTGCCAGAGTGATTTCCAAAGTGGTTACACAAGGTTACATTCCCACCAGCAATGGAGGAGCTCCTCACCCCTTCTCCACAACCTTTAGAGTATGCATCATCCCTTCAGGGTTTTTTATTGTTTATTTTTAAATTTATTATTTATTAATTACAATTTATTCATTTTGTATACCAGCTGTAGTCCCTCCCTCTTCCCCTCCCAATCTTACCCTTCCTCCTTGTTCTCCTCCCATGCCCCTCCCCAAGTCTACTGATAGGAGAGATCCCCCTCCCCTTCCTTCTGACCCTAGCCTATCAGGTCTCATCAGGACTGGTTATATTGTCTTCCTTGGTGACATGGTAAGGCTACTACTCCCACAGGGGGAGGTGTACCAAAAGTCAGCCACTGAATTCACGTCAGAGACAGTCCCTGTTCCCCTTACTAGGGTACACATTGGAGATTGAGATGCCTTGGGTACATCTGTGCAGGGGTTCTAGGTTGGACTTGGTTAGAGTATCAGACTCAGAAAAGACACCTAGGCACAGATATTTTGCTTCTGTTGCTCTCCTTGTAGAGCTCCTGTCCCCTCCTGGTCTTTTTATCTCCACCTTTCTTTCATAAGATTCCCTGCACTCTGCCCAAAGTTTGCCTATGAGTCTCAGCATCTGCTTTAATACCCTATTGGGGTAGAACATGCTTAACCATGTTTATAGCAGCTTTATTTATAATAGGCAGAATCTGAAAACAACCCAAATGTTCCTCAACTGAGGAATAGATGCAGAAATTGTGGTTCATTTACACAATGAAATATGACTCAGCAATTATAAACAAGGAAATCATGAAATTTGCATTCAAAGGGTGGGAACTAGAAAAGATCATCCTTAATGAGGTATCCTAGAAGCAGAAAGTCACACTTATAAGTGGATATTAGACATATAATATATGATAAACATACTAAAATATGTACCCCTAAGAAGCTAAGCAAGAAGGGGGACCCTGGGTAAGATGATCAATCCTCACTCAGAAAGGCAAACAGGGTGGCCATGGGAAGAGGGAGAAAACAGGAAATTGACATGTATCTTATATTGATAAGATATCTACATGTCCAGACCTGAAATTTCTTTGGGATTTATCTGTAACATCACAATATTTGTCAAATGACAATTCTGGAATCACAGCGTGATTTTATGAATGATCTATTACTTTTCAGTAATTAAGCTAGTCACATTATACTGACATAGCATTTATGGTATTTTTGTCCTATGCCTTTCATTTATTACAGTTATTTAAATATGTAGATTTCTAAGACATTCTTTTATGATGACAGTCTTTTTCAGAAAAATATTCTTGTCAATTTTCAATTAATCATTTGTATTTAGAATTGACATAGCCTGTTCTGAAATACAAACTATGACTTGTTCTGCCTTTTAATAAGTTTACATTAAAATTGTGCGTTTTATTACTTAATGACAAATAGAGATGTTTAAGCAAAATATATATGTTTTGTGAGTTTTAGGACTATTTTATGATTATTGAATTTGCATTTTCATTTCAGTGGTGAGCTTTAATGAATAATAGTAATAATCCTGAATCAGTGTGGTTTTGTGTATTTATTATTTTCATATAGCTTATGTATATGTAATTTCCATAATTGAGCGCAATAATTTATTGATTGATTATTCTGAATATTTCAGCAATACAGTAGCATTAATCATTTTATTTTTTATTAAAAAAATCAACCCAGTATGTATTATTTTTTTATTTGCCTAGTCACTGCATTTGGGTACATGTCTGAGTTTGTGTGTTTGGTGTTTCTGTTTCTGTTTGAGTGCTGAGACAAAATTTCAGGCAGCACAAACAGCCAACAAACTCACTACTTTTCCCTGAGAAAGATTTTGTGTCCTCACCCCATCCCTGCCTTAGGTTCCACTGTTGTAGGTGTGCAGAGCAGTGGCTTGTCATCCAGCACTTACTTGGGTCTCATTTTAATCAGAAATTGTCCTGACATTCTCTACTAGGTTATTTGCCTATCTTCCTAAGAGCTATGTCTTTTTCTCTAATTAAAAACATGTGATCAAACAAATATTAATAATACAACCTCCTAATTAATCAGGAATAGATATTTATCATCAAATGCATTGTAAGTATCAGTGATAATCATAGGTTCTAGTCCTAGGTATCATGATATGCAAATTTAATTTTTACAAAATTTCCTAGTCTGGAAACATTTTCACACTTTTAGAATTATCATATTTATTAAGGAGAAAGAATATTACTAATTTCACTGGTGAATATTGTTTATTTTCACTTCAATTTTTTATCTTCCATTGATATTAACTTACAGTTTTCAGTTGTGTGTATATATCTTCAAATAGTCAAGTTTTAGGAGAATCTACTTTAGAAGCCATTTGTGTCAGCTCAATAAGTCTTGCACATAAAATATTCTATTATAAGAAAGTTTTTAAAAGCTAATGATTAAGCTATGTAATAAAGTAGGTAATTTTATTATTGCTAGTTTTGATTTATTTTAGATTTACTGTGCCAATTTTCCACCCATGTTTTTCTTCATGTGGGAAAAAATTATGGACTAGTAAGTACATATGATCTTTATGCTTTTGAAGGGAGCTTCTCTGAGACATATCTAAATTTTGAACACTTTAGAACCCATTGTAAACACTTGTTTTTTAATTGTCTCATTTTGCATAAGAACACTTTTGGTCATCACTCATTTAGTTTCAGAATCATACAATTTCCTGAAGCATATCACATATATTTATCAGTATAACCCATTCTCTGTGCGCCGTCTATTGCACTGTCCTTTAAATTATGGTATTGTAAAGACCTCCTGGAAAATTGCAACAGTGTCTACACAGGTTACCATAGCAAAACATTATAGCAAATATTTTCTTAGGTTTTCAGGGATATAAGAAATGGGGGAAATGATATAATCATATTGTAATCTCAAAAATTACTTTAGGAGGGGAAGAGAGAAGGAGGGTGTGACTGAGAGGAAATTAGTAAGGGGGCTACAGCCAGGATACAATGTAAATTGATAATATTACTACTGATAATAATGTTAAAATATTTTAAATCATTTCTATCATGTAAATTATGTGAACTCCTTGCTATAATATGAATTGAATTGAGCTGCTAAAATACAGATGTCTATGGGCTTAAGCATTACATGATCCCATGAACTATGCTATTATAAAATATTCATCACTTTTCAGAAGGAGAGGGGAGACATACTGCTGTTGTGGATGATCCTTTTTTTTTTTTTTTTTACCTTTTCGAAGCATAGTCAGTTTGCAAGTGGGCACCGTGCCACCAGAATAGATGGGTTCATAACAGACAGAACATACAGTGGGTTTGGCAATTAAGTTCAATATTGCAAGTCTAAGAAGAAAAAAAATTTCATGTCTAACTTAGATAATGTGGGAACTGTTCATTAGCATTTAATCTTTGAGTGCTGAGACAAAATTCAACGTTCACTGTTCACTATCAGGTTGTACAACTTCATTGAGTTTAGTGATTTACACAAGGCTTATTAATGTACCTTTAATACATAATAGGAAGGGAACTTATGAATGTGTTACTCATTTGTATACATATGAATAAAACAGAGATGCTCTTCATTCTAAGTGTTTAAAAATACTAATTACATTTTATTGTTTCTTTCTTGGTATACTGTTCCCATTGTAAAATACAGTGTTTCACAATTTCACTTAATCTTTTATCATACTTTTCTTTGTGGACTACATGTGTTAACTAAGTTATACTACATGACAAGGTTAATTAGTTTAATGAAATTGTATTTTAATATTTCAATATTTAGGGTTTACCAAACATACATCTACAATAACTATGAAACTTACAAGTACTTGTAAAAGAAAATCATAAGAAACTTTAAAATGTTCATTGAGTTTTGTACTTTTTGCTAATCGTTTCTTCACAGCAGTTTGTAGGCACTCTTTCCTGGAGATATGTATAAAACGTATTTTAACTGGGAAACATAATCACCTTATATTGTTAATACAGGAGAGGAGTCACTCACAATTTTTGTGGACAAGCGGAAGTTGAGCAAACGATCTGAAGGAAGTGATACCAGCACCAATAGTTCATCTGTCACTTTGGAGACCTTACATCAGTTGGCTGCTTCCTATTTTATCGACAGAGACAGCACCCTTCGCAGACTTCACCACATCCAAATTGCATCCACTGCCATCAAGGTAAGCATGAAATTACTAAAACATTGTCCTTTCCCTTCATTTATCTATGATATCTTTCTGGATATTTTGCTGACCATTTATTTGAGTAATTATGCTTAAAATATGTTTTGCTTTTTCAATTGCTGTTAATTATAATACAAAATTATATGCATCTTGATGCAGTATTTTCAATATAAAAGTAGTATTGTAAAATTTTTTGTGTAACCAAATGTAATTAAATTTTACTTGCATTTTGAAGTTCTTGTTAAGTGTGACTCTTTGGAATGGTTTATATAAGATAATAATGTATATTATCTTTACAGCTAATTCCTATGTTGTGCTTTTATACTATAGGATGATGTATTATTTTGATACAAGTGACTCACAGAAAAATAGATAGAGATTTCCTTTTAAAGGTTTAAAAAGTAGAGTTATAATATATAAGTTCTGAAAGACAATGTATACCATAATGTGGAATTAGTGGAGTAATACTATCTACTCACTAAAGACATTTGGCTCTGTACATAGTAAGGTTGACTATCAAAACTGATACAATGACAAATGATGTAGGTTAAATTATTAAGGGAAAAAACAAAGGATAAACAAAGAATAGGGTTTGGAAGGATGGGGTACTAAAACAATATTATTTTAATAATAATTCTACAGAATATTAGGATAATCATTTTAATGTTTGGAAAATTTGAGTATTTTAATAACTAAATGGGGAATAGGCATAGTAATTTCTTGAATGAAATTGCTATAACAAAATAATTAAAGAATATTTTGTCATCTATCTCACATTTCATACTCAGTACAAGAAAGAAGTATTAAGTATAACATTCATTGCTTTATTACATTAAAATGAATATGTGCGTGTCATTTTTGCCTGTATGTTGAAAGGTTATCACTTTGATATTTGGTGAAACGTGAGCATATGTACATTCAGACATGTACAGACATACACACACAGTTATACACAAACACACACTCACATATATTAAAGATAATGGAAATATTGAAATCTTTAGCAGAAGGATTACGGAACAATATGGAATGTTCTAACACGTTTATGTTTAGTGTCTCTAGTACAAGGAGCTGAGAATTTTTCTGTATATGTAAATTATAAAACACTATATAAATAATTTATACTTTATGAGATCTATTTTACAATGTAGCAGTCAGCTTATAAATGTGGAGCTTACACAGAGGAACTGAGCATAAAAGAAATATTTAAGTTGTAAAAAGAAATATGCAGTTAGTGCAATTTCAGATATCTTAATACAGAGAAGCTTCAAGGTAGGATATTATTAGATAATTTACTTGATGATGCTAAAAAGGACTAGAATTTCTCAAAAGTCAATTTAAGTAATAAAAACTGTATGTAAACCTATAATTTTTAATAGAGAAAACATAGATGTATGTTTATTATACAGTTATTGACTTTTGTTTCACTAAAAGTAGAATTACAAAGCCAAGGTTTTAGTACTTATAAGTAAACAAACATTCACTCACATCTTAAGATTAAATTTAATAAATATTTGCCAAAAGACTTTTTCTCTCACAAAAAATATACTGAAACTACATATATATACATATATATATATATATATATGTTCCTATGCCAGACATTTTTTTGTTTGTTTTGATTTATTCATCTTGTATCCCAGATGCAGCCACCTCCTTCATCTCCTCCCAGACCCACCCACTATCCCTCTTCTCCCCCTATGTTCCTCCCCTAGACCCCTGATATGGGAGGACTTCCCTCCTTTCTATCTGACCCTAGCCTATCAGGTATCATCATGGCTGGCTGCATCATCTTTCTCTTGGCCTGGAAAGTCTGTACACCATAGGGGGAGGTGATCAAAGAGCCTGGCACTGAGTTTGTGTCAGAGACAGACCCTGTACCGCTTACTAGGGAACCGACTTGGAAACTGAGCAGCCTATGGGCTTTCTCTGAGGAGGGAATCTAGGTCCTCTCCGTGCACGAACCTTGGTAGGAGTATCATTGTCTGGCTGCCCCACTGGGCACAGGTATTTTGGCCCCTTTGTTCTCCATGTGGAGCTCCTGTCCCCTCCAGGTCTTTTTATCTCCCTCTTCTTCCACAAGGGTTCCTGCACTCTGCCAAAGTTTGGCAATGAGTCTTAGTATCTCCTTGGATACCCAGGTTGGTAGAGTCTTTCAGAAGTCCTCCATGAAAGGCTCCAGTCCTGTTCTTTGTCTTCTCCTACTTTCAATGTCTATCCTGTTTGCCCTTCTGAATGACAATTAAGCCTTATCACTAGGATCCTCCCTGTTGTTTATCTTCTTTAGGGCTATAGATTTTAATATGTTTCTTCTATATTATATGGCTAATTTCTACCTGTAAGTGAGTATATACCATGTGTGTCTTTCTGCCTCTTGCTACTTACTCAGGATCATCTCTTCTAGTTCCCACCACTTGCCTGTAAATTTCATGTTTTCCCTGTTTTTAAAGCTGAGTAGTTTTCCATTGTGTAGGTGTACCACAACTTCTGTATCCATTCCTCAGTTGAGGGACATCTGGGTTGTTTCCAGGTTCTGCCTATTACAAATAAAGCTGTTATGAACATAAGAAGACAAACAAAACGAAAAGCTCTGAGCCCAGAGCGTCCTGCAGAGACTGATGCACCATGGGAGGGCATGCATGCAAGGGGCCTATACCCCCTGCTCAGATGTGGCCATTGCAGCCAATTTCCATGTGAATCACTGAGTGAGGGCGGCAGGAGTTGCCTCCGTAGTGGATTCAGTTGACTGCTCCTTGATTGCTAGTCCCTAGTAATGTGGCCTTGCCAGGCCACAGAGGAAGACAATCCAGGCTGTCCTGATGAGACTTAACAAGGTATGGGGAGATGGCAATAAGTGGAGAATTCCCACTTTCAGTGGACTAGGGGAATGAGAGCGTTGGAAGAAGGAAGAACGGTGTAACTTGGGGAAGGTGAGGGATGGGTATTAATCCGGATATATAATGACTAAACTGTTAAGAAAAAATGCAAAAATTAAAAATTAAAAAAAAGAAAGACCTGGAGGGGATATTAGATCTACTATGAGACCAGCAGGGCCAAAAAGCCTAGGATCAAGAGGGCCATCAAAGACTGATGAATAAGGAAAAGACAAGACCTAGACCCTTCTTCTCAGATGTAGCCCATGAGCAGGTCAGCCTCCATGGGGGTTCCCTAGAAAGAGGAACAGGGCCAGTCATATGCATGAATGAGGTTGCCTGCTTTTTGATCAACTTTCCCTGAGGAGGTGGCCTTACTAGACCACATAGAAAGAGGATCCAGACAGTCCTGATGAAACTTGATAGGCTAAGGTCAGATAGGGGAGGAGGACTTCCCTTATTAGTGGACTAGGGGAGAGGGATAGGGGAGGAAGAGGGAGGAAGCAGGGGGCCTGGAGTAGATTAGGGATAGGGCTACAGCCAGATACAAGTTAATAATAGTAATAATAATGATAATAATAGTAGTAATAACAATAACATAATGAGGAAAAGGAGAATACAGTGAAACAAAAAATATAAAAATGTAAATGATGCATGTGCTAGATCACAATAGCTGGTTTGATTTCTGGCACAGAATTTTCTCAAGTGCCAAACATAAGGACTTAGAAGGAGGCAACTTCATCTCTCTGACCTTAATTTTGTCCTCAAAGTTATTGATATTTAGAGGAACGTGTAATTTTTAAGTGTCTGGCTATGTCTGAAACATGACAGCTGCATTCTGGGTTACTCTGAAGGTTTTATGTCACTGTGCTGTCTTTAAGCTGCCATGAAGCCCACTGATGTATGTCCCTATCAGCGTCAGGTCTACAGACTTCTTAAAGAGCAAACACTCTAAAAATGGCCCTATGTGGATAAAACAATATGTCACACATGATGTGTACAATGATACATATATTAAACACATGTGTAAATGGCACACTACACACCATAAACATGCACAAAGGAAGTAATGAGATGTTTGGATGCTTAAGTGCATTTAAATACCAAAAAAATGGCCCAGATCTACTTTAAGGAAGACACTCCAACAATTATCCAGTGGTAAAGAAAATAATTGAATAAAGAGGGTTTTTATATTGTGTTAAAATTAAATTTAATTTCTTTATTAAATCCCCAGAATTTCTATTCATTCCTTTTATATATTTAATGTTATATTTATTTTATATATTTATATAAAATATATTTATACTTATGATATAAAGCTGATTTTAGAATAAATTCATAGTTTCTTTGTTTATTAATATGTGAGTGTTTTTGAAGTACCATGTATTGAGTATTTTTTCTTCAATAAATGTTGAATGCTTTTGCTTTTCAATTCTCATAATTTAAAAGGCAAAGTACTGCTAAAAATAAGAACAAATGATATGATCAGACATCAACAAAAATACAATTAAATCTTCACAATCATGCCAACTTTATTCATGTGAATTTTGAAAAACACAAAGGAATTGAGCAATTAGTGCTAACTATGAGCTGCATTCTAGAAAATGAAATACAGCAATTTGTTGCATTTATCTCCTATAATTATGAAAGTAAATGTGAGCAGTAGCTCATTAATGCAACTGTAAATTTCAAAACAGAGGCTCAAGCTGCTGTGGAGCTCAATATTACCCTATATAAGTGTGATTAATACATTGACATAATTGAATTCCTCAATAAATCATTCATTGTACTGTCAAATAAGAGCTCAAGTCAACTGAGTTAACTGACATATAATTTCACTAATATAGTCTTTATTTTGAAATAGGCTGGTAAAGTTAAAAGTATTAAGAGGGCCATTAAAGAAAAAATAAAAATATAATTTATCTGGGGAGTATTTCAATGAAAAACTAATTTTGATTATACATTTGCATTATAGTTAATGTTTTGTTACATTAAGTTTTAAAACTTATTCAGTAATTAAAATTGAATTATTTGGTATAATTTAATTAATTATTTTAGAATAGTATAATTGTTATTTTATTGAAATATCTTATGTCTTGCTCTTCCATAGTTTGCTATATGCTATGATAGAACAGTAATTACTCTAAAAAATTTGATATAAATTTTTAATTTTTAGTATTTGTATGTTAAAATGCAGAAACACACACATTGTATGCTAAAGTTAACTAAGTTCACAAGTGTTTTTCTTGTTTCATATTTAGAGTTCTGCAAGTATACCAGGGATCAGCCCCAGGTGAGGTCAGGGCCTGAAGAAGCGTTGGTGCAAGAAAGAGCAGGGAGGACTAAATTAGGCACAGGGCCTGAGAGGAGCTTTACATTCTGACTGACTGGCAGTCTGGGTGCTTGTTAAATACAAAACTTAGTAGGCAGGGATAGATTCATGTTGTTCCAAAACATAGATATGATTTTTGATTCCCAGAAATGTGTGTTAATTTTGTTTGATCATAAGTTTATCATTTATAAACCATGGGAGAAAAGAATGATCTTTTACAATCATTTTCCCTCTTCAAACCTAAAACCCAACTTTTAGAGCAATATTCCAGTTTCAAGTGCATGTTTTGCCAAAGCATGCCAGCCTGGTGTCAGGCTGGTAGTTCTTGCAGTTTCAAGGGTAGTACATAGAAAGAAAATCTCCAGTCATATCCAGTCTGGGCAGCTTGCCTTATCCCAAGCAGTGTGTTATCAACTTTTAATAGTCAGAATGAAAATTGTCATTAGGCCCAGAAAATGTCTTCAGGCCAATGTTGCTGCAGTTATTATTCATTTCCTGCCATAATTCCATGTTTATGTCTACATATTTATGGGATTTATATATCTAATCTTGGTATTCATATGTACCTTTGTCATAGGACACCACAGTGGCCCTGTATGAGTTCACTTTTCTAAGAAAGGGAGGCCTTAATATTTTGTCTTTAATCATTTATCCACAACATTCTTTGTCCAACTGTAATAGGAAGAGGCTTTTAATTTGATCTACTGCCAACTTCTCTAGCCTACAGAATATTGTTTACCTTTTAACATTTACTTTGTTTTAATTATTTTGTTTCTTATTAAGTGCAGGGGCAGATATTCCAAGATTATCTTCTAGTCAGAGCTTCATAAAGAAGTCTCTGGCATATTATTTGAGTCACAACCTCCAGAGCATAAGGAAGAACTTCAAGTAGGGCCAGGTAATATCTCCCTAAAAGCAGGAAGGATGGTACAGTCAGGACACACCTGGGAAAGCTTAGAAACAATACTCCTGGGAAAAGACAAAAATGATTCATAAGAAAATTTTCATCAATCCAATATCCCCAAGTTATATAAATAATGAAATTCCACCAAGCAGGCAACAGATAGAGATCAAGGCCAAAGCAGTGGGAGACTGTACCACAGTGATTGTATCACTTGGATCAGCTTTCTGTATCTTTGTAGAGCAGCTGTGCTGGTTTTATGACTTTAGCTGTTCTCATTAAATGTGGCTGTGCCACAGGTAGAGTTGAGAAAGGTTGCACATGTTGCACATGCTTTGCATTCCTTTTTCCCTCTAACTTATTTTATTTATTTATTTATTTATTTATTCATTTATTTATTCATTTTACATACCAATCACAGTCCCATCCCTCTTCTCCTCCCACTACCACCCTCCCACCTTGTTTTCCCATTTTTCCCTTTCCTTCTTCACAGAGAAGGGAGCCTCCCATCTTCCCCTCCTGCCCCTGCCTCTTGCCATCCTGTCCTGCCACCTCATGTTGCATCATAACTAACCATGTCCTCTTCCAATGATGCTAGACAAAGCTGCCCAGCTAGGGGAATGTCATCCATTAGCAGGCAACTGTGTCCATGTCAATGTCAGCCCCCACTCTGTTTACTAAGGGAACCACATGAAGACCAGGCAGTCCATCAGCTCCATAAGTGTAGAGGGCCTAGGTCTAGTCCATGTATGCACTTGGGTTGGTGGTTCATTCTCTGTGACCATCCATAAGCCTAGATTAGTTGACTCTGCTGGTCTTCTGGTGGAGTTCTTGTTCCTTTCAGGTCCCTCTAGCCTTCTGACTTCCCCACAAGATTCCCAGCTCTCTGTCTTAAGTTTAGCTGTGAGTCTCAGCATTTGTTTTGTTCCACTGCTGCGGGGAGCCTCTTGAAGGACAGTCACCTTAGCTCATGTCTGCAAGCATAGCAGGTTATCATTACTGGTGTCAGGGGTTTGCTCTCTCCAATGGGGTGTGTTTCAGGTTGGGCCAGTCATCGGTTGGTCATTTCCACAAATTCTCCTTCAACTTTATCCGGGTCCATCTTGTATGCAGAGTAAATACTGGGTAAATTTTTGTGGGTGGGTTTGTTTATCTTCCCTCCATTGGAAGTCCTGCCTGGCTATAGGAGATGAACCCCTTCTGTCTCTATATTATCTGCTGCAAACAGTCTCAGCTAGAGTCACCCCATATCCTCCTCAGAACATACCTGCACTGTCACAGGTCTCCAGCTTGTCCCAGTGATCCCCAGCCATCGGCTTCTCCTCGCTCTCCCAGCCCTACTGCCTCCCACACCTGCTTTTCTGCACCTGGTCCCCATCCTCATTCCTCTCTGCCTACCTCTCCCACCAGTTTCCTCTCTACTTCTTCTTCCAAGTTACAAATCTTTATGACTGAAAGACTCTGTCATAGCTGTGAGATTTAGAACCACACAAATATGATTGTACCTTTGTGTGTCTCTGTGTGTCTCTTTCTGTTTGTCTCTGTGTGGTGTCTGTGTTTGTGTGTGCAAACCCATGCATGCCCCTGTGCTCCTGTGCTGTATTATCTAAATTAGTTCATTGAGGATAAAATACAAACTTCAAATATGACAGGAACCATTCATCAGGACGGGGTTAATCACAGTCTGAACAGAACAAAGAAACACACAGCCTCAGGGCCAAATTTCTTGACTCTCTGCTTCTTAATTGAAGATTACATACAGTCAGCTTTTCCAAGCTCCTTTCACATTGATGTCATTGCAAAGACAGACTGTCCTATCAACGTGTAAGCCTAAGTAAATTCTTTCTTAACTTGCTTCTGTCTGTCCTTTGTTGAAAGAACAAGACAAATACCATATATGTGTGTATGTGTGTATGTGTGTGTATATGTATATTTAATATTTGAATACACTTATAAAATTAAACTTGTACATCACTGTTAAGAATTATTGTTTATATTTTGAAATTAAAATTAGTTACTATTAATTTTACTTTATATAGTTAAAAGGAATTTCAAGAGTGTGAAAATAAAGCTAGACCCATAATCCCTGTTATTCAAAATGTTGAAATATGAAGATTATAAATTCAAGGCCTAAAATTATTACAGCATATGATCAATTTAGAAAGACCCTCTCATTATCCTAAAGTAAAAATAAATTACAAAACATTTGGGATATAGCTCAGTGCTAATGCGCTTAAAATGAAAGTCAGCTATGATGAGTGAAATTTTTTACAATCAGTCTACTTGACATAGTCATCATGGTACAAGTTCACCTCATTTGCCATACTCTTTACAATGATTTCTTTTATTTTTTGAGATTTTAATTTAATTATATAATTTCCCCTTAAAATTTCCTCCCTTATAACCCACCAATACACCCATTCTTAATTCTTTTCTAATTCATGACCTCTTCCATTAAGTGTTAATATATATGTATATCAAATTTTCACTAATTGTATATACATACATTTTGCATATATGTATACATATGTATATATACCCACAAGATAGAAGAAATGATTCAGGGGAAGGAACTCAGATATTTAGTCAATAATATTACTGCAGGTATTTTGTTGGCTTCTGGAGAAGGGATGCCAAACACATTGTAGTTCTATAGTGTTCTCTGAGTGTGAGGAGGTGAGGCTTGGGGCTCTGAGTGTGAGGTGGGAAGCCTGCCACACTATGACATCAGCTTTCAAGAGTGTTTTTTTTTATGGTGCTCTTAGAAGAATTAAGTGATGCACTGAGGATGATAAGACTTTGGCACTTTCTTGTATATATGTGTATAAAAAGTGTATGTATTTATGTAAATTGATACAATGTTTCTCTGAGTTCCTAGTGCAGACATATTTTCCTATTTCTATTTTGGCAGCAAAGGTGATTAGAAATTGTTTTTGTGTAAATAATGGAGGTGTTCTGTCAGTTTTAAATCTGTGGTAATAAAATAGTCATGATCAATAATACCATATGGGTTTAGAATTTGCCTAATATTCACCACAATTGTCTACTTTGCATTTTAGATATTTTTTCTCTTGTTGATCTTTAATTTTATACAATTCTACTTGTTTTTCTGGTGTCTTTGGCGCGTATGGCTTCTGCAAACCTTCCTCCCCTTCTTCCATGGGGTTCCCCTGCTGTACATAATGTTTGGCTTTGGGGATCACTGGGACAAGCTGGAGAGCTCTACATCTCTACATCTGTTCAGCTCAGCTTCAAGAGAAAGCCTCTCTAGTGAAAACTGGGATAGGCACTGTTCTATGATTGTAGTGGAATATCTTTTGGATTTGTTTTCCATTCATGTCTTATTCTAGCTTAGGTCTTTGAGCCCTCTAGCTTCCAGTTCCTGACTGTTCAGGCTGTATGGGACATGGCCTCCTCTCAAGTCTTAGGACTCAAGTTAGAGCAGTCATTTGGTTGAGTACTTCACACTAGCTCTGAGCCACCATTGCCTCAGCATATACTGCAGGCAGGACAAGTTGTGGGTCAAAGGTTTTGAGGTTGGGTTTCTCTTGCAGCCCCACCACTAGATGCTTTGTCTAGTTACAGAAGATGGCCAGTTCATGCTGTGTATACTCCATAACTAGGAGTCCTCACTAGGGTCAGACTCATATATTCAAGGACCATGTTGCTTCACTAGCTTTCCCCACCATTCCCTAAATCCCCTTCAATTCCAGTTGCCTCCCCCTGTACTCTCTTTCTCCATCTTTCCTTCCCCCACCAAACCAAGCACTCCTGTTCCCATGCCTACCTGCCTCCAATCCATCCACAAAATCTATTTTATTTTCCCTTCCAAGAGAGATCCATTTCTACCTGTCACCCCTAGGTTCCCCCCTTGTTATTAGCCTCTCTTGGTCTGTGGATTGTAGTGCACTCTCCTTTCCTTAACAGATAATATCTATGTGTAAGTGACTATATAACATGTTTACTTTTATGAGTCTATTTTTTTTCTAGTTCAGCCCATTTTTGTGCAATTTTTTTCTTTTAAGTGTAATTTACTTATTTTTATATTAATCACAGGTTAGGTACTTTGCATCCCAAGTGTAGCCCCCTCCCTCATTCCCTGCCACTCTCCCCCTCCCTCTCTCATCTCCTCCCCACCCTCTCCAAGTCCACCAAAGGAGGAGGACCTCCTCCCCTTCCATCAGACCCCAGATCATCTTGTCTCTTCAGGGCTGGCTGCAATGTCCTCCCCTGGGATCTAGCCAGGCTGTTACTCCCTGGTGTGTATGGGGGAGGGTCAAAGAGCCAGCCATCGAGTTCATGACAGAAACAGTCCCTGTTCCCCTTACTAGGTTCTTCAGTTGGACACCGAGCTACCATGGACTACATCTGAGCGGGGGTTCTAGGCCATATCTATACATGGTCCTTGGTTGGAGAAACTGCCTCGTAAAAGACCCCTGTGCCCTGCTCAATTTGGTCTTTGTGGAGCTCTTGTTCTCCCCAAGTCTTACTAACTTCCCCTATTTTTATTATTATTCCATGCCCTCTGCCGAAGGTTTGGCTGTGAGTCTTAATATCTGCTTTGATACATTGCTATATCGATTCTTTCAATGGCCCTCTTTGGTATGCTCCTGTGCTGTTGCTTGTTTTCTCTTCCATTCAATGTCCATCCCGTTTGTTGTGATGTCATTTTTTATTTTAAATCTGAATAATACTCTATTGTGTAAATGTATTATATTTTTATTCCATTATTCAGTTGAGGGACATCTATGCTGTTTCCAATGTCTGATGATTATGTATAAAACCACAATGAACATTGTTTAGCAAGTGTCCTTGTGGTAGGATTGAGAATCTTTCGTGCATATCGCCCAAGGGGTATAGCTGGATCTTGACGTCGAGTGAGTCCTAGTTTTCAAAAGACCTACTGTACTGAATTACATAGTTGCTGAAAAAGTGTGCAATCCCACCAGAAATGGGGAACTGTTTTCCTTGTTCCACATCCTTGTCAGCCTCAGCTATCACTTGAGTTATTCATCTTAGGCATTTTTACAGGTGTAAAGTGGAATCCTAAAATAGTTCTGATTTGCATTGCATGATAGCTAAGGATGTTGAACATTTCTTTAAGTGTTTCTCGACAATTTGAGATTCCTCTATCATTCTTTTTATTCCTTCAATTTCATGCTTTTGTTAAAAATTGATTCCTTTCTTGTGGAATATATCTTAATTAGTTTCCCCTTCCTCTAATCCTGCCAGTACAATCCCATTTCCTTTCCCCTCCAGATCTGCTAGTTTTTTGTCACTCATTAGAAAAGAGCTGGCTCCTAATATATAAATAAAATATAATAAGAATACAAAAACTAAGACAACAAAGTTGTACAAGACAAAGCAACTGAAGAATGATGACCAGGAGAAGGCACAAGAATCAGAAACCATTGGTTCACACGCTCAAGAGTTTCAGAGAAATAATGAACTGAATGCTGTAAAATGTATGCTGAGGATCTGGTGCAGATCTAAGCCATATGTTTCCTGTACTTTCAGTCTCTGTGAGTTTAGATGTGTTGTGTTTAGTTGATTTAGAAGGTCTTATTCTCATGGTGTTCTCCATCCCCTTCAGCTGAAATACTTCCACTTCAGCTTCATCTTCCACAAGTTTGTCTGAGTTTTGAGGGGAGGGATTTAATGGAGATATGCCATTTAGAGCTATGTGTTCCAAGTTCTCTGCCTAATATCTAACTGCTGGTCTCAATGTGTCTTTCCATCTGTTGCAAGAGAAAGCTTCTCTGATGACGGCTGAATAGACACTGATCTATGAGTATAGAAGAATATAATAGTAGTTATTTTATAATATTTATGACCTTTTTATATTTTTTTATTCACTTTACATTTCTATTACAGCAACAGCCCTTCTCTCCTCCCTTTTCTTGTCTCTTTTCCCCCTATCGTCCTCCCTTTATTTTAAGAAAAGCAGAGCTCTACCACCAACAACCTGCCCTGTTACATCAAGTCGCATCAGAACTAAAAACATCTTCCACTGAGGCCCAACAGTGCAGTCTAGTAAGGGGAAAGTGCTGGATGGAGCCTTTCAGAGGATAATTATGCTAATTTAATGTTTGCAAGCATAGCATAACACCAAACACCATTCATAGTGTCAGGGATTGGCTTTCTCCAAAGGGGTGGGTCTGAAGTTGGCTCAGTCATTGTGTAGCCCTTACCTCAGTATCTACTTCATCTTTTTCCTTGAGCACCTTGTTGGCAGGGTAAATTCTGGGTCATAGGTTTTGTGGGTGGGTGGTGACCACCTATCTCTACTGGAAGTTCCACCTGGGTATAGAAGATAGCCACCTTTTTGAAGACTAGTAGTATTTTGTTTTACTATAATTATATGCATTCATTAAGAAAATAATATACAATTATAGTTAATAGGGCTTGAGGCAAAAAATTAAGTATGACAATTATCATGAGACTATTACGGACAACAAAGAAAGCATAGATAAGAATACAAATTCTCAAAATCATGGAAGGAGATGAGAGAGGGTGGGATTGGGATGGGGTAGGGAAGGGGGCTACAGCTGGGATGCAAAGTGAATAAACTGCAATTAATTTAAAAATTAAAATTAAAAAATCAAATAGATACAATTTAGTCTCATAATATCAAGGAGCATGTGAAATATAAGTAACCATATATATATGTATATCTATCACACACACACACACACACACACACACACATATATATATATATATATATATGATATAGATTTTCATCAAAAAGATTTTCAAACAAAATCCAATTTAAACTTTATTTTTCTCAGTTATCATTTGAAATTTCAGTATAGATTATTAATTAATCCCGCATTAGGCAACAGAAGCAGGTAAATTTCTGTGAGTTCAAGGCCAGCCTGGTTTCTATAATGTGCCCTAGCAGAGGCAGGGATAAAATATCCTGATAAAACAGAACAACAAAGAGTAAAGACATGATAATAGGTAGACCATGCAGGTAAAATGCAAATATTAGAACAGAAGACCTTAGAGAAAATAACCAGTTTAGCTATATTCAAAAGAATATCATAGTTAATCAGCCTAGAAGAAATGCAATTTTTAAAATTTGGTAAATAAAAGAGCTTAGGCCAATTTAAGAAACAAGAAAATAGGAAAATGTAACAATTTCAGATTTTAACACCTTCTGTTTTCTTTTTACTGGAAAGAAACATGTAATCAGCAATAAATAAATATATAAATAGATAAGTGTGTATAATAAGCCATTCATACATTAATCAGTGATAAAAAGAAATATTGAAAGTCATCAAATAGAAAACAAAAACAAGCTTTAAAAGTATCTATAGGTCTCCACAAGGACCAAATATATGAGGGCATAGGAGTCTTTTATGAGACTGTTTTTTCTAAACAAGGACCATGTATGGATATAACCTAGAACCCCTGCTCAAATATAGCCCATGGTAGCTCAGTATCCAAGTGGGTACCCTAGTAATCAGAACAGGGACTATTTCTGACATGAACTCGATGGCTAGCTCTTCAACACCCCCCCCCCCAGGAGGTACAGCCTTGCTAAGCTACAGAAGAGGACATTGCAAGCAGTTCAGAAGAGACCTGATAAGCTAGTGTCAGATGGAAAGGGAGGAGGTCCTGCCCTATCAGTGGACTTGGAAAGGGGCAGGGAGGAGATGAGAGAGGGATGGGGGATTGGGAGGGAATGAGGGAGGGGTCTATGGCTGGGATGCAAAGTACATAACCTGTGATTAATATAAAAACAAAAAGAAAAGTGTCTACAGGTCAAATAAAAAGTAAGAAGAAATAGCATTGAAGAGATGGTTCTTTTCTAGCTCTATCCATTTGACTGCAAATTTCATTATTTACTTGTTTTTAATAGCTGAGTAGTATTCCATTGTGTAAATGTACCACAATTTCTTTAGTCATTCCTTGTTTTAGGGACATCTAGATTGTTTCTAGATTTTGGCCAGAAAAGATTATCCTGAGTGAAGTAACCCAGAAGCAGAAAGACACATATAGTGAATATGCACTTATAAGTGGATATTAGCCATATAATATAGGATAAATATATGAAAATCTATAGTTCTAAAGAAACTAAACAGCAAGAAGGACCATAGGGCAAACAGGATTGTCACATTCCTTAACAGACAGCTTTCTCAATCTTATTCAAGAATATATAACCTTGTATTACTCAATTCTTATTAGACAGGCTGATGTTTAGTTAAAAAAACATCTTGCTAAAAAGACATCCTGCCCAGATGGCTCCAGTATTAAATTTTAACAAATATTTTTATACAATAAAATTATATCAATCTTCAAAAATCATATAGAACATTGAGATGGATTGAGGATGCCTAGACCGTGTTGTGAATTGAAATCATTTTGATGCTAGATTGGATAAAGTACCACCAACAGAGCTAGGGGAGTGTATAATAGCCCTCATACAGAGTCACACTAAATTAAGGTATCTTTAACTAAATGTGTCCAAAGTTAGAGGATGATTCCTTCAGGAACATGGAAATGTTAATAATTTTATTTATCCTATTAATAATATTAAATATAGGATCATAAATTTAATAAATGTAGGCATTTACTGAGATACAGAACAGAACTAAATCAGAAATGGGTTTCTATTAAAGAAAATAAAATCAGGAAAAAATGGTTCATCCTTGCTTGAGAAGGCATAAACAAAAGGCATAAACCCATACACCCATGAATATTTGATTTCTTGACCAAGAAGCCAAAACCATACAAAGGGGAAAATGCATCTTCAACAAATGATGCTGGATGTCCACATGTGGAAAAATGCAAATGGAACCCATATTTATCACCCTGCACTTTGATCCAATTGGATTAAAGACCTCAACATAAAACCAGACAAACTACATCTATTATAAGAAAAAGTGGGGAAGAATCTTCAACTCATTGGCACAGGAGACAACTATCTGAACAAAACACCAATAGCTCAGACTCTAAGATCAAAAATCAATAAATGAGAGTCCACGAAAATGAAAAGCTTCTGTAAAGCTAATGACACCTCAACATAACAAAACATCAGCCTACAGATGTGGAAAAGATCTTCACCAACCTCACTTCTGGCAGTAGGCTAATATCCAGATATATGAAAAAACTCAAGAAATTAAACACAAACAAAAGAAATAATTCAATTAAAAACGGGGTACAGAAATAACAGAATTCTTAATAAAGAAATATTGAATGCCAGAGAAACACTTAAATAAATGCTCAAAGTCTTTAGTCATCATGGAAATTCAAATCAAAATGACTCTGAGATTCCATTTCATACCCATTTGAATATCTAAGATCAAAAACTCAAGGGACAGCACATGCTGGAGAGATTGTGGAGAAAGGAATACACTACTCCTTTGCTGGTCGGAGTGCAAACTTGTAAAACCACTTTGGAAATCAATCTGGCACTTTCTCAAAAACCTTTGAGAATATATGTACCTCGAGACCCAATTATACCACTCTGAAAGATGCTAAACCATACAACAAGGAAATTTACTCATCTATTTTCATAGCAGCTTTATTCATAATAACCAGAGCCTAGAAATGAGCTAGATGATATACAACCAAAAATAGATGAAAAATTGTGGCCATCAACATAATGGAATACTACTCAGCTATTAAAAACACGAAAATCATGAAAATTTGAAAGCAAATGGATGGAACTTGTGAGGTAACCCTGAACCAGAAAGAAACACATGGTATATATTCTCTTATAAGCGGATATTAGCAATATATTAAAGGATAATCATACTTTTATTCACACACCTAATGAAGCTAAATAACAAGGAAGACCCTAGGGAAGACGCTTACTTCTCATTCAGAAGGTAAAGTAGAATAGACACAAGAAGTAGGAGAAGACAGGGAACAAGAAGGGAGCCTTCCACAGAGGTCCTCTTGAAGACTCCACCCAGCAGGAGACCAAAGTGAATGCTTAGACTTTGAGAGCAGTCCCTGGCATGTACTCTGATGCTAGCTCTTTGATCTCTTCGCACTGAGAGTGAGGCCTTGCCAGGCCACAGAGGAAGAAGATGAAGGCAGTCCTAATATCCTAATATTCTAATGAGACTTGATAGGCTGGGATCGGAAGGCAGGGGAAGAGTGCTCCTCATTTCTGAGGACTAAGGGAGGGGAATAGTGGGAAAGAAGTATGGAGAGTGTGTCCTGGAGGAGAAGAGGGAGGGCGTTACATTCGGGATGTAAAGTAAATACATTTTAAATAATATTTTAAAAGGCTCCAAACAGGTGTTTTCTAATTTCAGTACCAAAACTGGCTTGTTATTGCACTGTTCCTCAGGTTGCAGCTCTTTCCATCACTCAATTCAAAGAACTAAGTCATTTTGATATGACAAAATCTAAACTGTCTTTATTCACAAGTGGTGTAAGTGCTAAAATTCCAATGACATCTTTAAAAGCACAGAAAATAGAGTGGCATTTTTCATGCTTATAGTATAATACCGTCTTAAAATCCATTTCTATAGAATTCAGAACTGGTAAGAATGAATGTTTCTACGAAAATAATTGATGCCATTACTCAAATTCTTCTGTTTTTTAAACTTTAAATATTTAAAATATTAAACTTCCACCGCTTTAAAAACAGATGGAATACATATGCTTATGTCAGTGTCATCATACTTGTACAATTGCTGTGTCTATCAGTACATCTCTATATACATATGATGATGTAAACATATGGATTTTTTTCTCTATGTTGATATTTTGGTTTTTGTTTGTTTGTTTGTTTGTTTTTTGATACAGGATTTCCTTGTGTAGTTTTGGCTGTCCTGGACTCACTTTTTAACCAGCCTTTTCATTGCTTTCTACACATCTTGTTTTCATCTTCTACTTCCTTGTGCTGTCCCCAAGCATTTGAAAAGAAATGCCCTGCAATTAGTAGCAACCTGGGGAATAAATTAGTTGACTTTCTTTGCTTTTCATTCTAGTTTTTTTCCCCCCAGAAGTGGTAAAGGTCAAATGTCTAATATGAAGGTTTTTTCAGTTCATCTCACATGCCTAAAATATATGTGAGCATAGCCTTTTTATTTACAACCTTTGAGTCAGAAACAGTTGTCTCTGCCTTCATTCTTTGCACATTATTTAATATACAGCACCATTATACACTTAGAAAAGGCTGATGGTCTCAGTTTACTGAGTAGGTTTAAATTAATTTTGTAGTTTTAATCTACCATTTCATCCCTAAAAAGAGGAGTTAAAATTTTCTTTACATATTTCTTTATCTTATTCAGTACAGATATTTCTCTCAACTTTCTGCCTCGGATGAAGGCAGCAATGCATCCCTTGTATGTAAGAAAATTTATGATTTTCTGAAAGCTATTTTATCAACAGCATCCTCTGTCCTTGATAACTTAAAATGTCAACATTTTTGTTAATCTCACTCATCTCATTTGGATGACAGAGATAGCCTGTTGTGAGTTTTCAAACGTATTTAGAATTGGAAGCCCTTGCTTTTATGATTGGTTTTGCATGTCTACTACCTGTTATTTATTTATTTATGTAGTTATTTAGTTATTTATTTTTTATTTAGTTAGTTTCTTTTTCCATTGCACTGCAATAATAGGGAAGAGTAAATTAAAGGACAAAAAGAACTTCCTTGGCTCTCAATTCTATGTTACAGTAACTAGTGTGGGAAAATCAAGGCAACCCAGAACTTTTTTTTTTGTAGTTTTTTTTTTTCAACCCAGAACTTTAAGCAACCAAAAAAAGTTCATCCACAGACCAGAGCACAGAACAGTGAATTATTACGTGCCTGCCAGTGGTCAAGCTTTTAGCTACACTTTTATGTAGTCCAGGACCCCAACTCTAAAGCATAGTGCTTCTCAGAGTAGGTAGGTCTTCTAATATCAATTAACACTTTAAGATAATAATCCACACAAATATTCTAAGAGGATCTTATAGCTGATTCTAGTTTTTTTTCCCCCAAGATAACATTTGAAGCGAATCAACACTGTCTGCTATACAAATGTATTCATTTCTCCAAACCTCTGACTTGAATTCTTCATCTTTACCTATGTGCTTCAAATTCCTTTAGATACAAATAATTGGTTTTAGTAGTGCACTATATTTCCAGCATTAATCCATTGGAACTTAAAGAATTCAATGTAAACCTCTCCATCCTGTTAATATAATACAACGAACTAGAAAATAACTGTAGAAAGTAGAATGAGTGAAATCAAAGTAGATTCGGCACTTGGAAGTATCATTTTGTAGTTCAGACCCTCAAGGCTTCCAGCTGTTCCACCTAAATTAAACTTAAATATCTAATTCACAAGCAGAATCATTTCAAAAATAAAGATTACACCTTCTCTGATGGATCCTCTCAATTGATATTCTGTGAGGGCAGAGCTGAACATCCATAATCTCTTTCTTCAGTGACATTTATCAGATATGCTTTTTATTTTTGATAAAAGAATTTGGGTATTAAAAGAAGCTGAAAAAGTCTCATCAGAATGGTTCTCCAAGACACACTAGCCTAAAGAAAAGACAGCTTCCTTCTTAGTAACACTTAGGTCAGCTGAAAGAGGCTTTTTTCTTCAGAATTTTATGGTGATATTTTTCTTATTTTTACAGTGCTAGAAGAGTAAGTCTGTCTGTGCATTAACAATTACTTGAACAGCAATTCAACTTGTTTTTTAATGAAATACATATTATTATTATTATCATATTTTAAAAAACATGTGGCCTTATGTTTTAGATTGTTTGTTACAGTATGGATATATTAACATATATACAATTCATTTATTCTGAATTTTGAGATTGAAGGTTCAGGTTAATAGCATTCTGCTACATACAGGTCATGTATTTCCACTAAAACTCAGTGTTGGCTTATTATAAACAATAATCTGGAACAAAGACTCTCGCGGGTAGTACTTTTAGTCAATAAAATTGTGAACACCATTTCTTCCCACATATGCCTTAAATTATAGATCCTAAGGGAATATCAAACGCACAAATATAAAGTAATAAAGGTAGCAGTCTATCCTGTTTAGTAAGGGCAAGTGGTTAATAAAGGGTTTCACTAAGCCCGTATGGCTCTCTCTGGACATACTTATCTCGGTAGAAAAGTTGAATTCAGGTGTAATAAATGCCTGATATATTGATCGGAGCTTCCTTCATTTTTGAGTTGCTTCTCTAACTGTATAGTGTGTGTGTGTCTGTGTGTGTATTTACAAACAAATTTATCTTTTCCCAATTTCTCAGACTCCTAAGTTAGTTTCCTACCTACTTGAAGAACAAAATATCAGCTCTTCAAAAATGCTAATTAAGCTGAATTTTTAAATAAGGGAATTTTCCTAAAATTAAAACATAATTTAAATGAAAATGACATTTTACAGAAGCACTATATAAATCCCTAGCAGATTGAATAGAAGATGACGGATTAATTTTTATAAATTTTAAAGGCACATGTGAACGACAATATAAACATCGTATGCAGGAAATAAAAGTCGTAGGCTTACAATGAGTTTGTGTGTAGCTTGTCCTACCACAATGAAGAGACAAGATTTGCCAGTTTTTATGTATATCATCATCCTTGATTTTGAAATCAGCTTTTGGAGGACTTAATTTATATTTTGCATAATTCATTGAAAATGTCTATTTCAATGAATTTTAGTATAGGGAAAATGTCAGCCCAGAAAGATTTAGAGTATCTTTATCAGCGCATGAGGAAACCACCAGCCCTTTATTTATAACTACACTCAAATGCCTGTTCCCATAAGTGGTCACATATTTTCTTCTTCTTCATTTCCTTGTATAAGTGGCAACAAAGGAGTGTGTAAATATAAATATTTTAAAATATATCTTGCATTTAGAAAAGTCTTTTTGAGTATTTCCATAGTTGTAGCATGAACTAAGAGGTTTCTGACATTTTTTCTTTTTTTATTTACTATTTTTATATTAATTACAGTTTATTTACTTTGTATCCCAGCTGTAGCCCCCTCTCTAAATCCTTCCCAATTCTACCCTCCCTCATCTCCTCCCTGCAACTCTCTATGTCCACTGATAGGGGAGGTTCTCCTCCCCTTCCATCTAATCAGATCTCTTCAGGGCTGACTGCAATGTCCTCTTCTGTGGCCTAGCAAGGCTGAGCCTCCCTGGGGGGAGAGGGGGGAAGCCAACCATTGAGTTCATGTCTGAGACAGACCCTGTTCCCATAACTAGGAAACCCACTTGAATACTGAGCTGTGATGGGCTATATCTAGGTAGAGGTTCTAGGTTTTATCCATTCATGGTCCTTGGTTGGAGAAACAGTCTCAGAAAAGACCCTGGGCCCAGATATATTTAGTCCCTGTGGAGCTCCTATCCTCTCCAGGTCATACTGACTCCCCCTTCTTTCATATGATTCCCTGCACTATGCCCAAGGTTTGGTTATGAGTCACAGCATCTGTTTTGATACACTGCTGACATTTTAAGACTGTAACACTCCACTGCTTACACCTGTAGTTCTGTAGTTATTGCATTCATCAACTGATGGATATGAGCTAGTTAAGATCTTAGAAATCTTACTATAAACATTTATAGAAGATGACTACTTGAACAAGTGATTGCTTTTCTCTTTAAAATATGCTGAGGAGTTAGTTAATTTGTCTTGTTATAGATTTGTGTGTGATTATTCCAGGAAGTACCAGATTGTGGCTGTGCAATTTTTTTCTTCATTCTGGATGGAGATCACAATTTCTCCACTTATATGCCAGTATTTTATACTCTCAGATATTTTGTTGTAGTTACGTTTGTGGGTTCATAATCTCTTTGAATAGCACTCCCTGGGAGAGAGCAACGTCAAGGTTCTTTTTATGTATCTATTGGCCATCCATACATCATCCTTGGAGATATTCATATTTTAATCTTGTGCTATTTTTCTTTCTTTGATACAAGGTTGCATAAGAGTCATATATATATATATATATATATACATACATTAGAGATATAATTACATAATCATATATATAATGGGTCAATGTTTTTTTTCTTTATGCTGGTAGCTGCCTTTTTAAATTTCATTGTGAAATTATAAAACATTTTATTTTAAGAAGTATAATTTATTTTTAACTTTTATTATTTATGGTTCTTGAAATTTTGTACTTATAAAGAAATAGTATAAATAATTGTTTCATTTCTCATAATAAGGGGAGATTATGTACTCCTTTGTGATTATCTATATCTGTGAATTTTCATAGGCATTCTTTAACATGTGCACTTTCTAGTTTAAATGATTGTTTTTTTATAAAAGAATGTCAAAATATCAAATGATTGGTATTTATTGAGATGAGCATTGATTTAATAAATTTTTCAGTCAGTTTCAATATTTTGTGATTTTCTAGCTATATTCTAACTTCACGGAATTATATAATTTGATGATATACCATTATTAGAGAAGTTATTAGTATCATTTAGATTTCTATAAAGTGAGAAATATTATTCCTTATCTATTCTTGAGTTTTAGTTGTTTTAAATATCCTTATTTCTAGCATGTGTCTTTACTATTTAAATTCAGCTAGTGTTGCTTTTTATTTTAAAATTATTTAAATATTGTTTTAAAAAGCAGCTTGTGTTTGCCACTTTTACAAATTTTTCTTTGCTTCAATTTACTTTCTTCTCTAGCTACTTGGTTCTGTTTATGTAACACTTGTTTCAATATAGGAATCTATAACTACTGATTTATTTGGGGGGGTTATATTGTTTTGTTTTTATTGTTGTTCTTTGACTGTGTGTGCATGAGTGTTTGTTTCTATTTGTTTTTCTATAATACCTGTCCTGTGTATCTTTGTGCTTATATTGTAGAGTATTTATTGAGTTTTTAAAGTGTGTATCTTCTTATCTGTGAATAAATTTGTAACATTCTCATACACATTTTGGTACAGTAGATAGTATTTTAGAATTTTCTAAATCTCTGCTGTTTTTCTTTTATATTTTTTCATGTTCTTTGGATTGTTCATTATAAGTTGACTTACATAGGTATTCATGTTTCTCCAAGTCTAGCATTTTAAATCTATTTTGAAACTACGTGGGCATTTTTCTTTAGTTTTAAACTATACACACAAATTTCATTCATTTTTATCATGTCTATCACATGATTTATACTCCAGATAAAACTGCTATCACATTTTTTTATTTCTTTGAAATTAAAGTATTTATGTTGTATGTTTTCAAATTATTGGTGTTATCTATATCTTTGTACCATGTACCTACCTAGTGCCTAAGTGGAAGACAAGGAAAGAATTGCATCGCCTAGTCCTGGAAATTCATAGGGTTTTGTGATGCTTTGAATTTACTGGGGATTGAACCAAGATTCTCTAGTGAAGCAGTCAGTGCTCTTTACTACTGAGCCATCTATAGTGCTTTCATTATTTTTAATTCTTTTTTTTCCCAATTCAACAACTGGCTCCTTGTTAAAATAATTTATACGGGCCTCTCTCCAGGGTAAGGGTCATGATTTTCATTTTTATTGTATGCTTCTCATTGTTTGTTTACTTTGTTTTTATAAAGAGAATATTTAGGTAATACTTGAAGGATGGAGGGAGGGAAAGTAGGGTCAAAATGTAATATATGAGAAAAGAATAACTTTTTAAAATTAAATAGTAAGAGAAAAAAACTAAAAAAAAAAAGAGAAGATAGTAAAATGTGTTCCTAAACTATAAACTATGGGACAATTTTGAAATCTGTTCCTGAAATTGCATACAACCATGCTACAGAGAAGCAGTCGTTTTTGCTGCTTTGATTAAAACAAATTCAGTTCTCTTAAAATCATGTCTATTAGTCATCATTGTCTGAATATGAAAATAAACTGACGTCATTTCCACATCTCTGGTAAGTGAAGATCAAAAGTGATGCCTGGGATTGGAAAATATGTGATAGTTTTACAGCTATCTGTATTTGTGTCCTTTCAAAATTATAATAGAGAGGTATATTGTTATGTATATTGATCGAAAATAGTAATTTTGCATTCTGTTACTTCCACACTGCTCTGGTAGTTTAGCTGCCTGCCAACACAAGAAGGCAGATATTGTCAGCCACGGCATGCTGTACTCAATTTGTTGCCTTTTATAGCTCTTGAGTAAAGAAATAAATAGCCAAGAGATTTAACTCCCTTATGTACCTTTGTTCCACCCACTTGTAAAAATCCTGTGCCATAAATTGCCAGATGATGTCATACATAGGCTTGTGTGCCAATATGATTTTGAATCCTTGATTTGGCAGTATAGCTACACTAGTGATATGTGATCTTTTTTTATTTTATTTTTTATATTTTTATTGATTGCACTTTATTCACTTTGTATCCCCCCCTGTAGCTCCCTCCCTCCTCCCCTCCCAACCCCTCCCTTCTTCCATGCATGCCCCTCCCCAAGTCCACTGATAGGGGAGGTCTTCTTTTCCTTCCTTCTTTTTTTTTCCAATTTTTTATTAATTTATTTATTTTTATATCAATCACAGGTTAGGTACTTTGCATCCCAGGCTTAGCCTCCTCATTCATTCCCTCCCACACTCCCACTCCCTCCCTCATCTCCCTCCTCCCCGCCCCCTCCAAGTCCACCAACAGGGGAGGACCTCCTCCCCTTCCATCCAACCCCAGCTCATCCTGTCTCCTCAGGGCTGGCTGCAATGTCCTCCCCTGGGATCAAGCCAGTCTGTTACTCCCCAGCTTGTATGGGGGAGGGTCAAAGAGTCAGCCATCAAGATCATGACTGAAACAGTCCCTGTTTCCCTCACTAGGGTCTTCAGTCCTACACCAAGCTATCATGGGCC
>CM053759.1:42763984-42811476 GCA_028658305.1 Pachyuromys duprasi | reverse complement strand
TTTTTTTTTTCTAGAGCTTTTAGTTGGGCCATTAAGTTGCTTGTATGGGATGTTTCAAATTTCTTCTTGAAGGCACTTAGTGCTATGAACTTTCCTCTTAGCACTGCTTTCATTGTGTCCCATAAGTTTGGGTATGTTGTGCTTTCATTTTCATTGAATTCTAGGGAGTCTTTAATTTCCTTCTTAATTTATTCCCTAACCAACCTGTCCTTAAGTAGAAGGTTGTTCAGTTTCCATGTATGTGCAGGTCTCTTGCTATTTCTATTGTTGTTGAGGTCCAGCTTTAGACCGTGATGGTCAGATAGGATACAAGGGATTATTTCAATCTTCTGTATCTGCTGAGGCTTGCTTTGTGACCAACTATATGGTCTATTTTGGAGAAGGTTCCATGAGGTACTGAAAAGAAGTTATACTCTTTTGATCCAAGATGAAAGGTCCTGTAGACATCTATTAGGTCCATTTGATTTAAGGTGTCTGTGAGTGACCTTGTTTCTCTGTTTTGCTTCTGACCAGATGATCTGTCCCTTGGTGAGAGTGGAGTGTTGAAGTCTCCTACTATTAGGGTGTTGGGGTCAATGTGTGATTTCAATTTTAATATTGTTTGATTTACATATGTAGGTGGTCTTGTATTTGGGGCATAAATGTTCAAAATTGTGATGTCCTCCTGTTGGAATTTTCCTTCGATGAGAAGGAAGTGCCCCTCCTTATCTTTCTTGATTAACTTTGGTTGAAAGTCTATTTTATTAGATACTAGGATTGCTACCCTAGCTTGTTTTCTGGGTCCATTTGCTTGGAAAATGGTTTTCCAGCCTTTTACTCTGAGGTAGTGTAATAATCAGCAGTAATCTCCAATGTAGAAAAAATAAATTAGAGTGGAAATGAGAAAAGATCAACCTGAGTGAGGTATCCCAGAAACAGAAAGACACACATGGTGTAGACTCCCCCATATAAGCAGGGGAGTGACAGACTGGCTAGATCCCAGGGGAGGACTTTGCAGCTAGCCCTGAGGAGACAGGATAAGCTGGGGTTGGATGGAAGGGAAGGAGGTCCTCCCCTGTTGGTGGACTTGGAGGGGGCAGGGAAGAAGGAGATTAGGGAGGGAGTGGGAGGGTAGGAGGGAATGGGGGAGGGGGCTACGCCTGGGATTCAAAGTACCTAACCTGTGATTGAGATAAAAATAAATAAATTAAAAAAATATATTAATTAAAAAAATAAGTGGATAATAGACATATAATATAGGATAAATTTACTAAAATCTGTACACCTAAGGATACTAAGCAAGAAGAAGGACCCTGGGTAAGATGATCAATCCTCACTCAGAAAGACAAACCAGATGGACATTAGAAGAAGGAGAAAACAGGAAACAGGCAGGAGCCTACCACAGAGGTCCTCTGAAAGACTTTACTCAGCAGAGTATTAAAGCAGATGCTGAGACTCATTACTGAACCATGAGCAGAGTGCAAGGAATCTTATGAAATAAGGGGAAGATAGTAAGATGTGGAGGGAGCAGGAGCTCCACAGGGAGAGCAACAGAACCAAAATATCTGGGCACAGGGTTTTTTCCTGAGACTGATACCCCAACCAAGAACTATTCATGGAGATAGCCTAGAACCTTGCACAGATGTAGCCCATGGCAGCTCAGTCTTCAAATGGTTTATGCTAGTAAGGGGAACATGGACTGTCTCTGACATAAATTCAGTGGCTGGCTCTTTGTTCACCTCCCCCTGAAGGGGGAGCAGCCTTGCCAGGCCCCAGAGTAAGAAATGAATACAATCAGTCCTGATGAGACCTGATAGGCTAGAGTCAGTTGGAAGGGGAGGAGGACCTCCCCTATCAGTGGACTTGGGGAGGGACATGGGAAGAAATACGGGAGAGAGGGTGAGGTTGGGAGGGGCTGAAGGAGGGGGTACAGCTAAGATACAATATGGATAAACTGTAATTAATATAAAAATTTAAAGATTTGTCTTACTGTTTCCAAACTAAGCTGCTTATTAGAGGAGTAAGAAACATTTTTAACAATATTTTCCTTGTATATTTATATATCTATAAAAATATATATTATTTATAATATATAAGTATATTAAAATATTTCAGTGGTAAGCCTTAATGATTTTTGCTCTACTGCTGGGATTAGTGCTAGTGTAAGTTATGGACACATGATGATGAAGATGAATTTTTAAAAGCAATTAAATAATAAAAATTTTGATTGCCATGATTATCTTATATTTCTGAAAATTCTCAACAATGCTCAATTTCTATTTTTCCTAAACTATTTGGCACTACTCCAGAAATAATTGTTACTTTAGCAGTGCCAAACCAAAGCCTATGTTGAAACCTTATATCAATGCCACAGGGAAATTCATATTTGTAGCATACATGTGCATACATATGACTGTTCTAGTCACCAGCTATAGCAGCATCTCTGCTCTGAATATTAATATTGAAGATGAAAAATTAGAAATATATGATAGTTTTTAAAGTGCAGATTTTGAAGATGAATCTATTATGTCAATTCCCATTTGGATGACAGAAGGCTGTGCCATGGCAACATTGAGGTCTGGAAGTGGAAATTAGGACAGCGAAAGTGGGATGGATACTGAGAATTTTCTTGCCAAATAGTTTAGGAAAACTAGAAATTGAGCATTGTTGAGAATTATCAGAAATATAAGATAGTCAAGGCAATCAAAATTTTTTATTATTTATTTGCTTATAAAAATTCATCATTATAATTATAATGTTATTATTAACTCACTTTGTATCCCAACTATATCCCCTTCCCTTCTCTCCTGACATTCCTACCCTGCCTCTCTCTTTCCTCCCATGTCCCTTCCCTAGTCCATTGATAGGAGTGGTCCTTTTCTCCTACTATCTGACTGTTGCCTGTCAGATCTCATCAGAATTGTCTGGATCCCCTTTCTCTGTGGCCTAGTAAGGGACCCTCACCAAGTTGAGGTGATCAAGGAACTGGCCACTGAGTTCAAGTCAGACAGAGATCCTCCTCTTCTTACTAGGGAACCCCTCTGAAGACCAAGCTACCTATGGCTACTCATGAGCAGGGAGTGTAGGTCCTCTCCATTCATGATCCTTGTTTGAGGTTCAGTCTCTGCAGGAACATCTGAGCCCATTTTTTTTTGGCTGTTTTCATCTCCTTGTAGAGCTCCTATCCCCTCCAGATCTTTCCATCTTCCTCTTCTCTCATAAGATTGCCTGCACCCTGACCAAGATGCTTTTAAGTTAGTTTTATTTCAAATTCAGGGACAACCAAGTGCCTGAGTTACAGTGCTTCACCAACAGGAAGCTTTATAATTCTAAAATAGTTTGATATCCTATTTGTGGATTAAAGGGGAAGCGTCCATAAATATTTGGCCTCCGGTAAAGTTTACCACAATGGCTTAGAAGAAAGCAAACTGTGGTAAGAGAGTTGTCTCTTGTCTCAGCAGTGCAGAAAAATAAGACCATACTAAGGAATAAAAGAGGAAGTATACAAAGTGATGTGATGCATTTAACAGAAAATGGCAGTAATTACATGGGGAAACAAAAAAATACAAACTTATCTGAATACATTTACTTATTATTACATTTGCATTATATTTATATAAACGTATTTGAATATACAGAAAGTTGCGGTTTGAGAATTGCCTCGGTAGTAATGAGTGTTCACCATTTTTGGAAGATTCTGATTCAACTCTCACCACCCATGTCATGACTCATATCCATCTCTAACCCCTAGTGCAGAGTATCTGATACCCTCTTGTGTTTTGTCTCATGTGGTCACCAGACATGTAAGAGGCTCAGAGACATGCATGCAGAGAATACTTACAAATGAAAATAATATTTTTAAAGAAGGAATTTTCAGGTTACTACTGGTTAAAATATGTTATTTTCAAAATATGAATATGAGGTTTTTAATGTGCTATGTTAATATGGCACAAGTTTTGTGCTTTATGTTTTTGTGGCAAGTAGCAAATCTGCACTCTCATTTTTGAACGGCCTCAAGCATAAGTTCTTTTCAAGTGTCAGTATAAGTGAGAAAAATCTCATCGGTCTTATTGAGTTTACACTAAATTCTTTTTGTTATTAATTTCACTTTATTCACTTTGTATCCCCCCATAAACCCCCCCCTTGTCTCCTCCCAATCCCACCTTCCCTCTCCCTTCTCCAAACATGCCCCTCCCTAAGTCTACTAATTGGAGATGTCTTCCTCTCCTTCTTTCTGATCCTAGTTTATCAGCTCTCATCAGGAGTGGCTGCATTGTCTTCCTCTGTGGACTTGTAAGGCTGCTCAATCATCAGGGCGAGGTGATCAAAGAGCAGGCCAATCAGTTCATGTCAGAGGCAGTCCCTCTTTCCATTACTATGGAACCCACTTGGACACTGAACTGCCATGGGCTACATCTCTGCAGGGATTCTAGGTTTTCTCCATGCATGGTACTTGGTTGGAGTATCAGTCTCAGGAAAGATCCCTGTGCTCAGATTATTTGGTTCTGTTGCTCTTTGTGTGGAGCTCCTGTCCTCTCCCTATCTTACTATTTCCCACATCTTTCGTGAGATTCCATGCACTCTGCCCAACAGTTGGCCATAAGTCTCAGCATCTGCTTTGATATTCTGCAGGGCAGAGCCTTTCAGAGGCCTCTGTGACAGGCTCCTAATTTGTTTCCTGTTTTCTTCTTCTTCTGATGTCCATCTGCTTTGCCTTTCTGGTTGAGCTTTTTAGCCAGAGTCCTCCGTCTTGATTAGTTTCTTTAGGTGTACAGATTTTAGGAGGTTCATCCTATATTGTACGTCTATATGAGTGAATGAATATATACCGTGTGTGTCTTTCTGCTTCTGGGATAGCTCATTCAGGATAATCATTTCCAGTTCCCACCATTTACCTGCAAATTTCGTGATATCCTTGTTTTTTATTGCTGAATGATATTCCATCATGTAGATGTACCACAATTTCTATATCCATTCCTCAGTTGGGGGGATCTGGGTTGTTTCCAGCTTCTGGCTATTACAAATAAAGCTGCTACAAACATGGCTGAGCAAATGTCGTTATTGTGTACTTGAGCCTCTTTTGGATATATGCCTAGGAGTGGTATAGCAGTAGTAGATCAATGGAACCAAATAGAAGAGCTTGAAATAAACCCACAGACATATGAACACCTGATTTTTGAGAAAGATGCCAAAACCACACAATGGAAAAAAAGATAGCATCTTCAATAAATGGTGCTGGTCTAACTGGATGTCTACATGTAGAAAAATGCAAATAGATCCATACTTATCACCCTGCACAAAACTTAAATCCAAGTGGATCAAAGACCTCAACATAAAAGCAGACACATTAGATTGGTTAGAAGAAAAAGTGGGGAAGAGCCTTGATCTCATTGGTATAGGAGACAACTTCCTGAACAGAACACCAACAGCAGAAGCTCTAAGAGCAACAATCAATAAATGGGACTTCATGAAACTGAAAAGTTTCTGTAAAGAGAAGGACACTGTCATCAAAACAAAATGACTGCCTACAGATTAAGAAAGAATCTTTACCAACCCTATATCTGACAGAGGGCTAGTATCCAGTATCTATAAAGAACTACAGAAGTTGAAAAGCAACAAATCAAGTAATCCAATTAAAAAATGGGGAACAGAGCTAAACAGAGAACTCTCAATAGAGGAATGTTAAATGCCAGAGAAACACTTAAAGAAATGCTCAATGTCC
Source organism: Pachyuromys duprasi (assembly GCA_028658305.1). Lineage (NCBI taxonomy): Eukaryota > Metazoa > Chordata > Mammalia > Rodentia > Muridae > Pachyuromys > Pachyuromys duprasi. The sequence goes on along the minus strand of CM053759.1, from coordinate 42,805,775 downwards.
TTAGCCATCAGGGAAATGCAAATAAAAATGACCCTGAGATTTCACCTCACACCTATCAGAATGGCTGAGATCAAAAACTCAAGTGACAACACATGCTAGAGAGGTTGTGGAGAAAGGGGAATCTTCCACTGCTGTTGGGAATGTAAACTTGTACAACCACTCTGGAAATCAATCTGGCGCTTCCTCAGACTACTAGGAATAGCACTTCCTCATGATCCAGCTATACACTAAATTCTTAATGGTTGTAATTAACCTTGATACACACTATTCTCAATTTTATTCTCCATATTTATTCTTTGGGTTTATCTTTCATTACTTTCACTCCATTCTTGACAAAAATATAGAGGAGTTCATTTTAATGCCTTTTTTCCCTCAGTATTTGGGAGTTTCAGATTCAGCTTGAATGATATTCCTAGATTTACTCTTTCTGACATTTTTTTATCCAATATTCCAATGATTTCTGACATACTCATGGTTTCTTATTTCCAGTCATACCTGCTGTCACTGATTGAGTAGTCTCTACTATTGGTGATGTACTGCTCCTGAATCCTACTGAGACATTTCCTCACTGAGTTGAGCAGTTTTATCAAATTTTAAGAAGATGTGTAGGAAGTAAATGTCCTTCTCAGAAAGCTTATGTACAAATGATTATAGAAATGAATATACTTGCACCTTAGCCAGAGTCCTCCTTCCTGGTTAGCTTCCTTAGGTGTACTGATTTTAGTATGTTTATCCTATATTATATGTCTAATATCCACTTATGAGTGACTATATACCCTGTGTGTCTTTCTGGCTAAGATGCTCAATTGTCATTCAGAAAGGCAAAGAGGATGGACATCGGAGGAGAGAACAAAGAGGGAACAGGACAGGAGCCTACCACAGAGGGCCTCTGAAAGGCTCTACTCCGCAGGGTATCGAGGCAGATGCTGAGACTCATAGCCAAACTTTGGGCAGAGTGCAGGGAATCTTATGAAAGAAGTGGGAGATAGCAAGACCTGGAGAGGACAGGAGTTCCACAAGGACAGCAACAGATCCAAAACTCTGGGCACAGGGGTCTTTCTGAAACTGATACTCCAGCCAAGGACCAGTCATGAAGATGGCCTGAAACCCCTGTACAGAGGTAGCCTATGGCAGTTTAGTATCCAAGTGGTCTCCACAGTAATGGAGGGACAGGGACTGTCTCTGACATGAACTGACTGGCCTGCTCGTTTCTCACCTCCCCCTAATGGGAGAGCAGCCTTGCCAGGCCACAGAAGAAGACAATGTAGCCATTCCTGATGAGAGCTGATAGACTAGGATCAGAGGAAAGGGGAGGAGGACCTCTGTTATCAGTGGACTGAGAGAGGGATACAGGTGGGCAAGAGGGAGGGTGGGGTTGGGAGGGGAAAAGAGAAGGAGTTACAGGGTGGATACAAAGTGAATAAACTGTAATTAATAAAATTTTTAAAAACAGAAAACAAAAACAAACAATAAATGAATATACTAAATAATAAAATAAAATAAATATGTTGTTGACATAAAAATGAAGTTAAGAATGGGTGTTGTTCTTTCCAATTTAATAATCTAAATATTTAACAAGTTATTTGTGCATCCTGTAAATTTGAAGAGTTTGTTTTTTCTGGATTTAAAACAGTCTTAACTATGTTTAACTAGTAATTTGTGGTACAGTCTATAATAAATTTATTTCCCAATTAACAATATTTATTGTGACACTTACCATCACTTCATCAGTTGATGTGAGGTGCACAGAATCTATACTGCACATTACTACTTTTCCCTCTATCTACAATGTGAGAGACAGCAGTTAAATTGTTTGTGCATTAGCTTCCTAACACCTTTCCCCTTAAGTACATCACAGCTTGATATGAACTTGAATTATATACTATTAAATTAAGACAGAAATTTGATTAAACCTTAACTGTATTTTCCTCACTTTGAAACTACAGAGTTCTGAGTCTCAGTATCTGCTTTGATATACTGCTAGGTAGAGTCTTTCAGAGGCCCTCTGTAATAGGCTCCTGTCCAGTTACTTGTTTTCTCCTACTTCCAATGTCCATCCCACTTGTCTTTCTAAGTGAGGATTGATCATCTTACCCAGGGTCTTCTTTATTGTTTATCTTCTTTAGGTGTATAGATTCCAGTATGTTTATCCTATCTTATAGGTCTATATAAGTGAATATATACCATGTGTGTCTTTCTCCTTCTAGGAGACTTCACTCAGAATGATCTTTTTTAGATCCTACCATTTGCCTGCAAATTTCATGATTTCCTTGCTTTTAATTGCTGAGTAGCATTCCATTGTGTAAAAGTACTTCAATTTCTGTATCCTTTCCTTTGTTGATAGACATCTGAGTTAGGCAGAGTGTAGGGAATCATAGGAAAGAAGGGTGAGTTAGTATGACCTTGAGAGGACAGGACCTCCACAAGGACCAAATATATCTGGGCACAGTTGTTTTTTATGAGAGTATATCTACAAGCAAGGACCATGTATGGATATAACCTAGAACCCCTGCTCAGAACCCCTGAGCCTAACCCGTGACAGGCCCCAGGCAGAGAAGCTCTGTGTGTGCACAGAATGACTTAATGCTTGTCCAGGGCCCATGAGGCCAGCATTTTACCTGCGCTGTTTTGCGGGTGGGAAAAGTGAATCTTGGAGAGAAACTCCCTCAACTGGGTCCACAGAGCTGAGAAGTGTCAGAACCAAAGCTGGAACCCAGGACAGCTGAGTTCAAAGCTCCTCTATTGTTATTGTTGTCTCATGAGGTGTGTGTGTGTGTGTGTGTGTGTGTATGTTGCTGAGGATCAAGCCTAGAGTTTTGCATATGCTAGGCAAGTGTTCCAGTGTGGCGCTACACACCCACTTCCCTAAGTGCATTTCTTTTTTTTTTTTTTGACAGAATATTAACTATAAAGCATTTTGAAAGTACACAGACAGTTTAGTGTGATAAAGCACACTTCTGCCTCTGCTTTAAAACCTAGTACATAGGTCCAGAGAGTTGGCTCAGTGAGTGCTTCCTGCACAGGCATAAGGATCTGAGTTCAAATCCCCAGTGTTCATGTAAAATGCTGGCCCAGAACTCACTGAGTAGACCAGGCTGGCGCCAAACTCACAGAGATCCTCCTCTTGCCTTTATTTCCAGAGTGCTGGGATTAAAGGCCAAGGCCACCATGCTGAGCTTGCCTCCTGTCTTTTACAAGGCTGTTTCTGATAGATATGCGGACTTCCTTTGTCACTCTGTCCCTGGAAGCACTCCTTTTCATTCCTCAAAACCTACCTTAGAGAGTTCCCTCCTCTTTGTACCTTTCCTTGAAATGTTGTAATAGGGCCTGGCCAGTTAACAATGCCATTATCAGAATACCGAGGAGGTATTTACGATCATCCAGGCAGCAGCGGAGTGGCTATACCTGCTCAGATATAGCCAATGGTAGCTCATTATCCAGTGGGTAGCCTAGTAAGAGGAACCTGGACTATTTCTGACATGAACTCAATGGTTGGCTCTTTGACCTCTTCTCCCCTGAGGGAGGAGCATCCCTGCTAGGCCATAGAGAAGGACTTTGCAGCCAGGCCTGAAGGTACCTGATAAGCTAGGGTCAGATGAAAGGGAAGGAGGTCCTCCCCTATCAATGGACTTAGAAAGGGGCAGGGAGAAGATGAGGGAGGATGGAGTTAGGAGGGAATGAGGGAGGGCAATACAGCTGGGATACAAAGTTAATAAACTGTAACTAATATTAAAAATAAAAATATAATTAATTAAAATATATAACAATAATAAAGGTCATAATGAATAAAAAGAAACTACAGAGTTCTGTTACAATGTTGTGAGTCATAAATGGAAATTTTTGTTTTCCTTAAAAAGATATTTTCTTTCAAATTTAGAGTCTTATGTGAAAACTATAATAATTCTGTCAGCTTTAAAATATATAGCATTAGTCACTTGTTACTTACGTCAGTTGGAAATTCTGGAGTCTGTTTTAGTTAGGTGTATGAAAAATGTACTTTTACCTTCCCACAACTCAAAAGTGCCTGAAGCAATTTAGATCTCTCTCAGACAAGTTCACCTTTGGTCCTAAAAGTCAAGACCTCATCTGAGATATAATCATACATAGAAAAAATTGTGATTTACACAGGAACCAGAAGTTAGGCAATCATTCCCTTTTAAAACTAGATACATGTACCTATTATTTAACTTATCAACCCTTATTTTCTTTTTAAAAGATAATAAAATATCTAATAATTATCACTTGTTGATATTAATTTTAAAAAGAAGATATTTACACCTGTGAATTTGTAATTGCTTTGATTAGTTAAATTTTGACCACCTAGTTCCTGGAATTTTCTCTGACATGTTACAGATTTTTCAGATAAGGGGTCTGTATAATGAATGTCAGTGCACAATGGTGATATGCTCAGTACTGTGGGGTCCGTAGGCTTTGTAGAAAGAAATAGCACCATGTTTGTCTGTGAGGTATTTATTTAGAAGAGTAGGATATCGGAACAGTACAAGACAATGAGACATAATTAGAATTAAGTCAAGAGCCCTGATTGTTTTTACCGGAGGGAGTATTTAAGGACTCTTAACCCTCTGTAACTTTAAGCCGCATGGCTTAGTTCTCTCTAGTATACTCTACTCTTCTCATGAGTCCTGCACCTGACTTGTTCTACTATTCATTTCTTTGAATTAGTCTAAATGGCAAATTAGTCTAAAAGGCAAATTGAGTATGGAATAAACTGAGAAAAAATAGAAAACAGAATGTGCACCTCAGAAGATCTATAGCCAATACAAATGATTTTTGCCTTTTTAGCAAATACTAGTCAATAGTAAATTAACTGAAACAATTTTTACAGAAAGATTGAGATGAACATCTAAATGTAATTGAAATATAAAAATATGTTTGACAATAAATTATTCTGAATGGTAAAGTTTTTTTTTAAGTATGCAGAAACTGTTTTTCCATTAATGCTTTCAAACGGAATGAATGTTAAAGCTAAAGAACTAAGATAGGAAAAAATGAAAGCCTAGTTAAGTGGTTCTTGGTCCTGAACCTCCACATACATAAGATGTGAATACAAACATGGAAAGAACATATGTGTTGTTGATGTCTGTTTCAGTGTGAAGGCAAATGCACAGATTTCTGAAAGGGGTAAGGTTGTGTTCAATCCATTAATTTACCAACAAAACCTCCAGTAATAAAAAAAAAAAACAACAAAAGAGTAAATCTTTCTCTAATGTAGAGGTATGTTAACTCTGAAACAAAACAAATACAAACACAAACACACAGGATAATTCTCTCTTTGCAAAGACTAGAAAGGGAAGTAGAATGTTTCAAGATGATCAGTGTAAGTGTTAGAAAAATGGAAATTTCTCTAAAAATTTTAGTTTTTATGACCTAGAGCGTTCTCATTGGTTAAGGCACTGGCTGCTCTTCCACAGGATGGGGGTTCAATTCCAAGCACCTACATGAGAGCCCACAGTCACCTGTGACTCAAGTTCAGGGGATCTCTTTATAAATTTAATTATTTTCTATTAATTACTGATTATTCACATCGTATCCTAGCTGTAGCCTCTTCTCTCATCACATCCCAATCCTATCCTCCCTCCCTCATCTCCTTCCATGCCCCTCCCCAAGTCCACTGGTAGAGGAAACCTTCCTCCCCCTTCCTCTGATTCTAGCCTATCAGGCCTCATCAGGATTAGCTGCATTGTCTTCCTCTGTGGTCTGGTAAGGCTGCTCCCCCATTAGGGGGAGGTGATCAAAGAGCCAGCCACTGAGTTCATGTCAGAGATAGTCCCAGTTCCCCAACTTGGAGACTGGGCTGCCATGGGCTACATCTGTGCAGGAGTTCTAGGTTTTCTCCATGCATCATCCTTGGTTGGAGTATCAGTCTCAGAAAAAAGCCCCTGGCCCAGATTTTTTGGTTCTGTTGCCCTCCTTGTAGAGCTCCTATCCCCTCCAGGTTTTGTTTTGTTTTTGTTTTTGTTTTTTTTTTGATCACCTCCTTCTTTCATAAGACTCCCTGCACTCTGCCCAAAGTTAGGCTATGAGTCTGCTTTGATACCTTGCTGGGTAGAGTCTTTCAGAGGTCTTCTGTGGTAGGCTCCGGTCCTGTTCCCGGTTTTCTCCCTCTTCTGATGTCTATCTCGTTTGCCTTTCTGAATGTGGATTGAGCGTTTTAACCAGGGTCTTCCTATTTGCTTCTATAGGTGTACAGATTTTAGTATGTTTATCTTATATGTCTAATGTCCACTAATCAGTGAGTATATACCATAAGTGTCTTTCTGCTTCTGGGATGCCTCACTCAGCATGATCTTTTCTAGTTGCCACAATTTGCCTTCAAATGTCATGATTTCCTTGTTTTTAATTGCTGAGTAGTATTCCATTGTGTAAATGTACCACAATTTCTAAATCCATTTATCCTTTGAGGGACTTCTGTGTTGTTCCCCTTCCTCCACATCCTCTCCAGCATGTATCGTTGCTTGAGGTTTTGATCTTAGTCATTCTGATGAATGTAAGGTGAAATCTCAGGGGCGTTTTGATTTGTATTTCCCTGATGACTAAGGACATTGAACATTTCTTTAACTGTTCCTTTATCATTCAATATTCCTCTAGTGAGAAGTCTCTATTTAGTTCTGTTCCCCATTTTTTAATTGGATTATTTGATTTGTTGCTTTTTAACTTCTTTAGTTCTTTATATATTCTGGATATCAGTCCTCTGTCAGATATTGTGTTGGTGAAGATCCTTTCCCAGTCTGCAGGCTGTCGTTCGTTCTGAGGACAGTATCATTTGCTTTAAAAAAGCTTTCAATTTCATGAGGTCCCATTTATTGATTGTTGCTCTTAGAGCATGTGCTGTGGGTGTTCTGTTCAGGAAGTTGTCTCCAATGTGTTCAAGGCTCTTGCACACTTTTTCTTATAACACGTTTAGTGTGTTTTGTTTTAGGTTGAGGTCTTTGATCTACTTGAACTTTAGTTTTGTGCAGGGTGATAAACATGTATCTACTTACATTTTTCTACATGTAGACATACAGTTAGACCAGCATCATTTTTTTGAAGATGCTGTCTTCTTTCCATTGTATGGTTTTCTCAAAAATCAAGAATCTGTAGGAATGTTTCCCAAGGGATCTTATGGGAACTATACATGCACTTGTTCCTCAGTAATACATTCAGGCAAAAAAAAGTACACATAAAATAAAATACAATATAAACTATATTTATAAAAATTTCATGTAATAGAAAATGTTTTGAAATTAGCTTTTGGATGGAAAAGAATTATATACTAAAGAGGAAAAGAAACTTCATTTTGCCATACTAGTGTAGGGAAATTAAAATTAAAAATTTCTGAAAGACAGGTGGATATTAATGTTTCCAGAAGAAATGAATACCAATTTGGTTTAATCAATAAAGTTTGGAAAAGCTGAAATAAAACAATGAAAGTAAATAAAAGATATAACATTTTTGTCTGAAGCTCTAACATATCTACATAACCTAGAGATTACACTTGCTTTAAAAAAACAGAAGAAAGTTTGAAATAAAGAGTAAAAAGTGCAATTTGAGATTGATGGATTATACTCATCTGGTGAGGCAAGTATGAGACCACTCAAATTACATAATTAGAAATTATAGGTTAATGCTGTAAAAAAATGTCTTCTGTGAATCCAACATTTTGACAGAAGGCAATGTGTAACTGGAGTGGAAAATTCCTTGCAAATGGCTGAGTAGGTAATGGTGCTTGCAGAGTTCCAGTTCCAGACCAATTTGCTGGCAGAAAACTAACTGCTGGGCACTCTCATCAGATCTCAACACCTGTCTCATGGTACACTCTTGTTTACACACACACACACACACACACACACACACCATTCACACACACATACCATACACACATGCACACCAACTCTTTGTAAAATGAAGTTCAGCTGAAAAAGAAGGTAAAATCTTCTCCACATTTCTTAATTAAAATGGACTTAAATATTTCTTGATATTTCTTTTGAGGCTCAAGACATTAATGGAAACAGGTCATCTGTAATCCTGTAAAATGTTACAGACAGTAAAGTTTATACACTTAAATTATTCCCACTATAAATACAAAGATGCTTTTAAAACTGACATTAGTTTATAATATAAAAATATTTTAAACAGAGGTTGAATGTTGGCCTTTAATCTACACTTTAAGGATGTAGAAGCAGCAGAATATCTGAGTTCACATTGAGCCTAATCTTCAAAGCAATTTTCAGGCTAGCCGAAATTAGATAGTGAGATCTTTAAAAATATATATATTAAATTAAAATTAAAATAATGAAAAACAATTCCATAATCCTATTATTGCAGTCTTTTTTACATTTATTTTTATTAATTACAGTTTATTCACTTTGTGTCTCAGCTGCAGAACCCTCCCTCAACCCTCCAAATCTCACCCTTACTCCCTTATTTCCCCCCATACCCCTCCCTAAGTCCACTGTCCCTCTGACACTAGCTTGTCAGGTTCATCAGGACTGTCTTCCTATGTGGCCTTGTCAGATTGCATCCCCTCTCAGGGGGTGGTGATCACAGAGCCTTAATATATACACAGTAGACCTGGTGCAGATCCATATAGGCCCTGTGCTTGGTGCTTCAGTCTGTGAGTTCTCATGAGCTTTGCTCAGCTCATCGAGAGGGTCTTGTTCTCCTAATGTCTTTGCTCCTCTCTGGATCTTTCTTTCTGGCCTCCTTTCTGTGGAAGTCCAGGAGCTCTAGGGAACGGATGTGATGGAGACATCTAAGAGATATGTGTTTTCAAGTACTCTGCCTGTCTGCACAATGTATGACTCTCTGCATCAAGAGGAAACTTATTTGATGATGACTGAACAAGACACTGATCTCTGAGTACAACAGAATATCATTATGAATAATTTTATTGATACTTTTTTTTAAATCAGTACTGTTCCGTTTTACCTTAGGTCTCTGGGCTATCTAGTGTCTGGCACTTGATCATGTTAGCATTGTCTGTTATGGGTTCTATCTTGTGAAGTGTGGCCTCTATTAAAATCAAACATTGTTGACTACTACAAGAAGTTCGGTACTACCATTGCCCTAGCATAACATGAGGGCAGGATGACTTTTAGATCAAAAGTATTGTGTCTTCATTGGTGTTTATAACTGTTTGCTACAAAAAATAAAAATAAAAAACTTTCAACATATATATTGATTGTACATGACATTATATTACATAAATGTTTCCGTACAATAGTTTATATTCTAAGTATATGATGTTCCTCAGTTTTTTAAATTCTTTTTTAATTAAATTTTTATTTTTTTATATTAATTACAGTTTATTCACTTTGTATTCCAGCTGTAGCCTCCTCCCTCATACCTCTTAATCTCCCTATCACTCCTTCATCTCCTCCTATGCCCCTCCATATCTGGGCACAGGAGTCTTTTCTGAAACTGATAAACCAACCAAGGACCATTCATGGATATAACCTAGAACTCCTGCTCAGAGCCCATGGCAGCTCAGTATACAAGTGGGTACCCTAGTAAGGGGAACAGGGACTATATCTGGAATGAACCCAGTAGCTGGCTCTTTGACTATCTCTTCCTGATGGGGGAACAGCCTTGCCAGGCCACAAAGAGGGTCAATGCAGCTTGTTTTGATGAGACCTGATAGACTAGGATCAGAGGAAAGGACATCCCCTATCTTTTTCTAAGTTTTTAGAGTGCTTTTCTATCATACTTGAAATCCTGACTCTCATACTCACTGCATGATTTACATGAATTTGAATGATTTCATCAAAAAAATGTAAGGTTATATGTGAATAAATGTCTCCAGTTTCCTTGTTAATATTTTAAACTTAAAAAATATTAAAGAACACATAGAATAACAACAATCAAATTGTAATGCTTATAGGCCACCAAAACCAGGCCAGCCTCAAACTTGTGATCCTCCTGCCTCTGCCTCCTTCAGCAAATAATATAGAATGACCTAAAAGGGATAGAAGAACCACAAGGAGACCAACACAGTCAAAAAATCTGGGCCCGGTGTCATGCAGAGACTAATGAATCAACTAAGGACTATACATGTAGAGGACCTAAACCCCCTGCTTAGATGTAGCCCATTGACATCTCAGTCTCCAAATGGGTCTCCTAATAAGGGGAACAGGGGCAGTCACTGGCATGAACTTGTTTGCTTGCTCTTTGATCAACACTCTTGGCAGGCAGCCTTACTAGGCTACAGAGAAAGAGGAACCAGACAGTCCTGATGAGACCTGGAATGGGGAGGGTCAAAAGGTAGGGGAGGAGGACCTCCTGTATCAGTTGACTAAGGAAGGGGGGAACATGGGGTGGGAGGTGGGGTGGGATGAAGTGTGGGTCCAGGAAGAGATGAGGGAGGATACTATGGCTGAGATGCAAAGTAAATAAATTGTAAATAATAATTAATAATTAATAATAATAACAAAGAAAAAAGATCTAATGGTATAAAAGCTAATAAATTAAATTTTAATTAATTAAAAATAAACAGAAATTAGAATAGCATTTTATTTTGGTATATCATTATATTTTATGATTAATATTATTAAATTTTATAATTAAGTCTTGCTTTGTATTATTCTGGTGTGTTATTTTTACTTTATTTTTTATTTTAATTTAGTATTTTAAATTTATTTGGTTTTCATCCAGATCATAGCCCACTCCCTTCTCTCATTCAGATCCCATCTTTTCCCCCTCCCTTAATCCTCAGAAAGGGGGAGCCCTCCTCCTCCATTACCATCTGGCCCCAGCCTATGAAGTCTCAACAGGACAGCCTTCATCTTCTTCCTCTGTAGTCTGGTAAGCCCTACCTGCCAGAAGGAAGTAATCAAAAACAGGCAGCAGAGTATGTGTCAGGGACAACTTCTGCTTCCCTTATATAGAACCTACTTGGAGACTGAGCACCTATTGCTACATCTGAGCAGGGGTCTAGGCTTTCTCCATGCATGGTCTGTGGTTGGTGCTTCAGTCTCTGCCTGTCCCCCAGGGCCCAGCTTTTTTGGCTCTGCTGGTATTCTTCTGGAGCTTCTGTCCCCTCAGAGTCATTCTATCTCTCCATCCTCCATAAAACTCACTCTACTCTGCCCAAATTTTGGCTGAATGTCAGCATCTGCTTAGATCCCCGGCTGGGTGTAGTCTTTCAGAGGCCCTCTGTGGCAGGCTCCTATCCTGTTCCATCTGTTCAACCGCTTTTGGTGTTTATTCTATTTGCCCTTCTGGATAAAAATTAAGTGATTGTTGTCTTTTTGTTACTTGCTTGCTTAAATTCCAAAAAGAGGGTAGGAAACTATAATCCAAACTATAATGCCAAAAAGAGGGTAGGAAACTATAATCAAAAAAAGAAAATAGAATTGAAATAAAGAAGAAAATGGAATCTCCAACCTGAATATTATATATAACTCATTTTTAAAACTTCCTTAATGAGACTCTAAAGCAATTATTAAATTTAATATATATTTTCAAATTCTTTAGTAATATATGTACATATTTTCTGAGAATGGCTCTTGAAAATCTGTCATGTTATGTATTCAATTGTATAAGTCTTGAAAATTCTTGTATATTAAATTTATTTTCAGAAAAATAGTAAATATTTACACAAAATATTACATACAGAAAATTAGTTTTGATCAAATTTACTTATTATGTATACTTTTAATTTTCACTTTTGAGAGCTAGTAACCATGTGACATTGTAGCGTAAAAATTTTCATTAATTTTTAAATAAAAGCAAAATAAAAACACTTTTATATAAAGCTTTGCCAAATTTATATATATATATATAATTGTGTATAAATGTGCTTATATGTGTATATTTACATATATAATTTAAGAATATATTGTATGAGTTTATTATATTGATGTATACAAATATATATATATATATGAAGAGAAAGATTTATCTCCAATAATATAAATAAATACTGTGTATATTTAACTTCTAGAAAAAAAGCTCTCAGGTCTCTAACTTTACGTACATATTTTACTTACATAGCTTATAACTGAGAAACTTTGAAATAGAAATAAACCTCAGGGCTATAATGCATTTCCCTTTTTTATCTTAAAAGCTGTCTTTTCTGGCACTAATAATTAAGAATACTATCAATATTTGTATTTTGAAATTTATGGTTTTATACATTTGTATGTGAGTTTTTGTGTCCTTGTATAAAGATTTTAAACAATCTAAAATGGTAAAAGTACTTCAAGTGGTTCTTACTAGACTTCATTCCATTTTACTGTGGGCATCACGTGATTCAGAAGGAAGAAAGGATTTGGTCCAAAACTGCCAAACAGGATATTTTTGCTTACTCACTGATTATGGATTAGTAATTAGCTTTGGAGAATGATATAAAACGTAGTAATACTTATATCTTTTGAAACACAGAAAACAGATGTTTATCAATCTAAAGAAATCAACAAAAGTTTCTGTAATACTAGTAATTGCTTCTACAATAAGCTAGGAGATATAGCCTTGAGATTGTTGGATAGACACTTCAAAGCATCACATTAAAATGACAGCTCTGGCCTTTCCTCCTCTTCAGAGCATAGAAAATAGCACAATGCTTCACACTCATCAAAATTCCTTTGGTATTATACATTATTAAACAATTTATGATTAGAAACATTGTTTTCTGAAACACAGTAACACAAACAACTCTACAATAAAAGGATCTGACATCCACTGGTCACAAATATCTATCAACATCAATGGATTCAAGTCTCCAATAAAAAGACACAGAGTAACAGAAGGGTTGCAGAAATAGAATCCACCATTCTGCTGCATAGAAGAAACAAACTTTTGGAAAAAAAAAAAAAAACTATCTGAGATGTAGCTCCTTCCTTCATCTCTCATACAAGATGAATAAATTGAAAATAACAACAACAATAATATGTATGTTTTAAAATTTTTTGTGTGACTCTTCCAGCATTGCCGTTCTTATATTAGCACAGATTAATAATATCATATCAAGTTTTTGGGTATGGTAAATTAAATTCTGACTAGTTCATGATAAACAAAATTTATGAATTTTCTATTTTAACAAAATTCTATTATATTTTAAAATAGCAATCTGATTATTTGGTTGTCACTGACCTAATTATATGATACATTGTGAAATATTTCTCAAAATATCCTTCTAGGATGAAATCATTTTTAAATTTTTATTATCCTTGTTCTTGCCATAGCAACTTGATATTAATTATATATTATTACAGATATGTTTACATGCAAAAAAAATCCTATCTCAGAGACTCATAACCAAACTTTGGGCAGAACGCAGGGAATCTTCTGAATAAAGGAGGAGACAGAAAGGCCTGGAGAGGACAGGAGCTACATAAGGAGAGCAACAGTAACAAAATATCTGTGCACAGAGGTCTTTTCTGAGACTGATACTCAACCAAGGATCACTCACAGATATTATCTAGAACCCCTGCTCAGATATAGCCCATGGCAGCTCAGTGTCAAAGTGGGTTCCCCAGTAATGGGAACAGAGACTGTCTCTGACATGAACTCAGTGGCTGGCTCTTTGACCACCTCCCCCTGATGGGGGAACAGCCTTGCCAGGCCACAGAGGAGGAGAATGGAGCCAGCATTGATGAGACCTGGTAAGCTAGGGACAGAAGGAATGGGAGGAGGACCTCCCTTATCAGTGGACTTAGAGAGGGACTTAGGACTAGATGAGCAATGAGCAAGGGAAGGTAGGATTGAGAGGGATTGAGGGAGGGGGCTACAGCTGGGATACAAAGTGAATAAACTGTAATTAATGTAAAAACTACATTTAAATAATAGCAAAAAAGAAAAAAAAACTATCTCAGAGTAAAGGGCCAGATAATGTTTTTTCAAGCAAATGGACCCAATAAACAAGCTGGGGGAAGCTATCCTAATATCTAATAAAATACACTTTCAACCAAAATTAATCAAAAAAGGTAAGGAAAGGCAGTTCATTCTCATCAAAGGAAAATTCGACCATGAGGACATCACAATCCTGAACATCTATGCCCCAAATACAATAGCACATGCATTTGCAAATGAAACATTATTAAATCTCAAATGACACAACCCTCACAACACCTTAATAGTGAGAAACTTCAACACTGCACTCTCACCAAGGTGAGAAGCTAAATAGGGAAATAATGACACTTACAGAGGTCCTAAATCAAATGGACCTAATAGATGTCTACACAAATTTTTACTCAAACTCAAAGGAATAAAACTTCTTTTCAGTACCTCAGGGAACTCTCTCAAAAATTGAGCATATAGTGGGGCACAAAGCAAGCCTTAACAGATACAAGGTGATTGAAGTAGTCCCTTGTATCCTATCAGATCACCATGGCCTAAAACCAGACCTCAAGAGAAATAACAAAAAGCTTACATACAGGTAGAAACTAAACAACTTTCTAGTCAATGACACCTTAGTCAGGGAAATATATATATTATATATATATTATATATATATATATTATATATATGTATGTATGTATGTATATTAGAGACTTCCTAAAATTTAATGAAAATGAAGACACAATTTACCCAAACTTATTGGACACACTAAAAACACTGCAAAGAGAAAAGTTCATAGCACTAAGTGCATCCAGAAAGAAGCTGGGGATATCTCATACAAGCAATTTAAAGCCATACCTAAAAACCCCAGAAGAAAATGAAGCAGACATACCCAAGAGGAGTAGACAATTGGAAATAATCAAACTCACACCTGAAATCAATGAATTAGAAACAAAGAAAACAATTCAAAGAATCAATGAGACTAACAGCTGGTTCTTTGGGAAAATCAATAACATAAACACACCTTAACCAAGCTTCCTAAAACGCAGAGAGAAATTATCCAAATCAGCAAAATCAGAAATGAAAAGGGGGACATAACAACAGACACTGAGGAAAACTAAATAATAATTAGGTCTTACTACAAAAGCCTATATGCCACAAAATATGAAAATCTAAAAGAAATGGATGGTTTTCCTGATAGATTTCATTTACCAAAATTAAATCAATATCACATAAATAGATTAATAGTTCTAAATCCCCCAAGGAAATAGAAGCAGTCATCAAAGGTCTCCCTTCCAAAAAAAAAAAAAAAAATCCCAGGACTAGAAGGTTTCAGGGCAGAAGTCTACCAAACCTTCGGAGGAGTTAACTCCAATTCTCTTCATATTGTACAAAATAGAAACAGAAGAAACATTACCAAACTCATTCTATGAGGCCACAGTCATCTTGATACCTAACCCAAAGACCCAACAAAAAACAGAACTTCAGACCTATCAGTCTTATGAAAATTGATGCAAAAATACTCAATAAAATATTTCCAAACCGAATTCAAGAACACATCAAAGATATTATCCAACATGACCAAGTAGGTTTCATCCCAGGTGTATGGAGGGGGGTTCAATATGTGTAATCCATCAATGAAATCTTCCATGTAAACAACTGAAGGAGAATAACCACATGATCATCTCCTTGGATGCCAAAAAAGCATTTGATATAATCCAACACCCATTCCTGTTTAAAGTCTTGGAGAGGTCAGGGGTACAAGGCAAATACTTAAGCATAGTCAAAACAATATATAGCAAGCCTATAGCCAACATCAAACTAAAATGAGAAAAACTTAAATCAATCCTACTGAAATCAGGAAAAGGCAAGGCTACCCACTCTTTCCATGTCTCCTCAACATAGTACCGGAAGTCCTAGTTAGAGCAACGAAACAACTAAAGTGGATCAAGGGGAAACAAATCAGAAATGAGGAAGTCAAAGTATCTCTATTTGTAGATGATGTGGTAGTATATATGAGCGACCCCCAAAATTCAACTAAAGAACTACTTTAGCTGATAAACACTTTCAGCAAAGTGGCTGGATACAAAATTAAAGAAAAAGAAAAAATATATGTACCTCTCCTGAATATGAAAGACAAAAGGGCCAACAAAGAAATTAGGGAAACAACACTCTTCAGAATAGCCACTAAAAAAGTAAAGTGATGTGACTCTAAATAAGTGAAAGACTTGTTTGAAAAAAAAAACTTCAAATCTCTGAAGAAAGAAATTGAAGAAGATATAAAAAGATAGAAAGATCTCTCATGCTCACAGGTAGGTAATATTAGCATAATAAAAACGGCCATTCTGCCAAAAGCAATCTACAGATTCAATGCAATTCCTATCAAAATACCAACATAATCCTTTACAGACCTTGAAAGAACAATTCTCATTTTCAAATGAAAAAAACAAAACAAAACAATAACAACAACAAGAACAAAAACAAATCCAGAATTGCTAAAACAATCCTGTACAACAACAGATAGTCTGGAGGTATTGCTATCCCTGATCTCAAGCTGTACTACAGAGCAATAGTAATAAAAACTGCATGGTATTGGCATAGGAACAGAATCCTGGATCAATGGAATTGAATAGAAGACCCAGAAATAAACCCACACAGCTACAGATACTTGACTTTTTACAAGGTAGCATAAACCACACATTGGAAAAGAGATAGCCAATGGTGCTGGTCTAACTGGGTATCTACATATAAAAAATGCAAATAGAACCCATATTTATCACTATGCACAAAACTAAAGTCCAAGTGGATCAAAGACTACGACATAAATCCAGAGACACTAAATCTATTAGAAGAAAAATTGGGGAAGAGCCTTGAACTCATTGGTACAGGAGACAACTTCCTAAATAGAACACTAACATCACAGGCTGTAAGATCAACAATCAATAAATGGGACCTCATGAAATTTAAAAGCTTCTATAAAGCAAAGAACACTGTATTCAGAACAAAACAACAGCCTACAGATAGGGAAAGGAACTTCACCAACCCTGTATCTGACAGAGGACTAATATCCAGAATATTTAATGAACTCAAGAAGTTAAACAGCAACAAATCAAGTAATCTGATTTAAAAATGGGGTACAGAGCTAAACAGAGAATTCTTTGTAAAGAAGTGTAGAATGGAGAGAAACACTTAAAGAAATGTTCAATGTGCTTAATCATCAGGGAAATGCAAATCAAAATGCCCCTGAAATTTCACCTTATACTCATCAGAATGGCTAAGATAAAAGTGTCAAGTAACAACACATGCGGGAGAGGATATGGAGAAAGAGGAACCCCCCCTCCATTGCTGGTGAGAATGTAAACTTGTATAACCACTTTGGAAATCAATCTAGTGCTTTTCCAGACAATTAGGAATAGTACTTCCTCAAGGTCCAGCCATACCACTCCTAAGCATATACCCAAAATATGCTCAAATACACAACAAGGACTCTGCTCAACCATATTTGTAACGGCTTTATTTATAATACACAGAATCTGGAAACAACCCAAATGTTCATGAACTGAGGAATGGATACAGAAAATCTGGTTCATTTATACAATGGAATACTACTCAGCAATTAAAAACAAGGAAATCAGGAAATTTTCAGGCAAATGGTGTGGGCTAAAAAAGATCATACACAGTGAGGTAATCCAGAAGCTGAAAGACAAACATGGTATATACCACTTATTAGTGGCATACAACTTAAACCTGTAGACATAAAGAAGCAGCATAAAGAGGACCGTGGGCAAGATGATTAATCATCACTCAGAAAGACAAACTGTACAGACAACAGAAGAGCTAGAGAACAGGCAAAAGGATAGGAGCCCACAAGAGAAGGCCTTTGTAATTCTTTACCCAGCATGGTATCAAAGCAGATGCTAAGACTCTTAGCCAAACTTTGGGAGGAGTATGGGGAAATCTTATAAAAGATGGGGAAATAGAAAGCCCTGGAGGGGAGAGGAGCCCCACAAGGAGAGCAATAAACCCAAGAAATCTGGACACAGGACACTTTTCTGAGACTGATGCTCGACCAAGGACCATGCATGTAGGTAACCTAGAAACCACACACAGATGTAGCCCATGGAATCTCAGTGTCCAAGTAGGTTCACTAGTAATGGGAATATTGACTGTCTCTGACATGAGCTCAGTTGCTAACTCTATGATCACCTGTCCATTTATGGGGTAGTAACCTTACCAGGCCTCAAAGTAAGATAATGTTTCCAGTCTTGAAGAGATCTGATAGGCTAGGGTCAGAGGGAAGGGGAGGAGGACCTCCCCTATCAGTGGACTTGGGTAGAGGAATGGGAGGAGATGAAGGAGGGAGGGCGGGATTGGAAAGGGATGTTGGAGGGGGCTACACCTAGGATACAAAGTGAATAAACTCTAATTTATAAAACAATAAATTAAAAAAATCACTCTTTTGAAGCAAATATAGCAAGCAAGGGAGGTCATAATAGGATATTTTTTCTTTCATAAATTGAGCTTCTTGTAAAGGAAAACTTAAGATCTAAAAAGTTTCCAGAAAGGAGATGCTGGAATCAGGTATGCAGTATAAAAATAAGAAATTATAAAATTATATTTTTAGGTCATAGGACTGAAGAAGTATCTCAGATTTTTTAAATCACAAATTAAATGTTTAGGTTATTTTTCAGAACAGAACAGTGAGAAATTTCTGGGGAGTAAATAATAAACAGGAACAAAACTATGCTTTACCAAATAAAGCAAAAGAAAAAAATGCATAATTACATTCTTGGAATATTTGAACATTTCTGAAAGCAAATCATTGTGGAAGATTTTATAGCTGTAAATATTCTCTTTCATTTGTTTCTGTCCACAGTTTAGACAAGTGAAGGTAGCAATACTGTTAATGAAAAAATCTTTCTAATATTGTCTGCAAATTTATATGCATATAAGTGTGTTAGTTATGTGTTGCATGAACACAGAACACATATGTAAGTACATTATTCATAAGTGTGTGTGATCACACATGTTGTCAGTACAGAAAATAACCCAATGCTTACTACTAATACATTTAATTGTTTATATTTATTTTTAATCTTATTTTTGAGGCATCAATGTCCTATGCATCCTATATTGCCTTGGGTGTTGGAATTACAGGAGTATGTCAGAGGTGCTGATTGCTACTCATTATAACATGATAGTTTAAGGTAAATAAAGATGGTTCATAGGACAACAACAACAACCAAAAATCAAAGAAAACTTTTCTGTAATCTTTTATTTAAAAAATCAAATATAAAATGAAGTTCTCTCTAAGAATTTTATTTCCTTCATAATTTTATTACAGTTTAGTCGATTTTAGTATTTGGAAGGATGAAACATCTCTAACTGGCTTGGGGAAGACCAGCTTGGAGATGCAGATTCACAGACACAGGACTTCATAGCATGGGCTTTTCTGTGGCATGCTGTTGTACTGTCACAACTTGACTGTTCTTACTTTCAATAAAGCTGACAAACAATCTTAGAAATACCTCAGAAGTACGGAAGTGTCTTTGAAAATCTTGTCTTTAAAAAAGCTAAGTAGTGAGGAGGACCTAATACAAAGGATAACTATACAAGATGGACGACATCAGGAACAAGAAAAAAATGTCTGAGAGCCCACAGATTTATTACATTTAAACATTTTTTTTCCAAGAAACAGAAAAACTTAGCTTAAAATAAATAATAGTTTTCATTGCATTCTATCATACTCTCATTAATGTTAAAACTTAAAAGTATTGTGAATTATATACTTCAATCAATATTTCAAATGAAATTAAATTAGGAGAGTGTCACAATAAAAGATATGATGAAATATCATAAATCAATTTGATGAGTGCTTTGAATATTTATGTCTTTTGGAATTTCAATAATTCTTACACAATTTATGTGGCTCATAAGATTATTCTTTTCCTCTAAAATTTATTTGTTGTCTGCTAAAGTCACCTTAGTGTTGACTTTTGTTGATTATTAGTGCCAAAATAATTTGAATTTCCACTTACTTTTTGTAAGCAAAGCCAGTTTTATTCAGATATGAAAGGAATGGTGGAACTGTGTAATGGCCAGTTACAACAAGAAATCCACTTCTGTCTTGCTAACGATGCTCAAGCCCAGAGATTTGCTGTGCTGTTCTCATCAGTTCTCTGGGGTGCTCATGTAATTGGCTGATAAATGGTGGGATATTCCAGTTCCAGTATGCAAATTCAGCAAGTCTATGCACAGGCATTATTTGCACTATTACAAACAGATAACTGAAGTTAGCAGCTATGAAAATCTTTTCAGAAATATGTGATATGGCTGGAATTTCAAAAGGCACAAGTAATAAGAACAGCTTTAATAAATATTTCAGAATGATAATGTTGAATATTCAGTTTTAGAGATAATAATCAGAACTTTTGTGTTAAGTTTTTTTTTTAAGGTAGAAGACATTTAGAAAAATGTTCTAATATAGTACATTGTTTCCTAAACCAAGGAAAATGCAAAAAATAAATTATCTGGTTAAATTTGAGACAAATAAACAAAAACTGATTTCTAACCAGGTACCTATTATTGGTGTGTTAATATACGGTAACACTTTGGGAGATGGTTGTTGGCATTCTGACAGTGACAGATGGACCAGGGTGTGCTTTGCGTGAGCTGCTATACATGTTGGGCTGTCAGCGACCTTGATTCTGCTACCACTGTCCTCTAATGCAATGATAGGGACTTAATGCCGGCTCTTGACATTTAATCTTGAATATTTCCAATTACTCTGTCAAAGAAAAGAAAACAGAGAACTCAGTTTTTAATGTGTAGCTTTTGGACCATCAGCTTATTTCTCACTGCTCAGAGGAGCAGTGCACTGTGGTAAGCAGGGGGGATGATGGTGGCTAGTTCTCCACAGTAAAGGACTGAGTCTTGATACAACATCAATAAACTATTTATTTCTATTTGAGTGTTAACAGAGATTTGATTTTGATCTTGCATTGTGCTCAGTTGTAGACCAAAGTCTCTGTCAGCCATGTTTCTCCATTATTCCATTACATAAAGACAGGGAATATTAAGATTCAACAATATCTGGGAGTTTTTCAGATATTGATGGTATGTGAAAAATCACAAACACACACACACACACACACACACACACACACACACACACACACATACCAAGAAAAGCCTGATTATGTTCTGTCCTAAACAGAGAACACTATCTCCAGGGCTAATTTTTTTTTCAAATCCTTTCTGGAATATGTAGTTACACTAAACATAGACTTTCTGAAGACATCAAACTCAGTATTTTTGTATATAAGAGAACACGGATCATTTTATAATTTAAAATGATATTATCTGACAGAGGGCTAATATCCAGAATATAAAAGGAATTCAAACACCAACCAACCAACTAATGCTTTAAAAACAGGGTATAGAGCTAAACAGAGGGATATCTAATGGCCATGAAACACTTAAAGAAAGGCTCAACTTTGATAACTGAGGAGTTATCAAAGAAAGGCAAATCAAAACAACCTTGAGATTATATATTACATCCATCAGAACGGCTAAGATCAAAAACGCAAGTGACAATACATGCTGAGATGTGGAAAAAGGGTAACCCTCCCCCACTTCTAGTGGGAATGTAAACTTGTACAACCATTTTAGAAATCAATCTGGTGCTTTCTCACACAATTAGGAATGGTACTATCTCAGGATCAAGCTACACCACTCCCAGGCATATATCTAAAAGATGCTCAAGTCACAATAAGGACATTTATTCAACCATTTTCATAGCAGCTCTATTGGTAATAGTTAGAATCTGGAAACAACCCAGATGTTCTCAAAGGCAGAATGGTTCCAAAAATTGTGGTACAATTGTAAAATGGAATACTTCTCAGCAATTAAAAACAAGAAAATAATGAAATTTGCAAGCAAATGGTGGGACCTAGAAAAGATAATCCCGATTTCGGTATCCCAGAAGCAGAAATACACACATGGATTATACTTACTATATGTGGTATTAGACATATAATATAGGATAAACATACTTAAATCTGTACACCTAAATAAGTTAAGCACGAAGGAGGACAGAAAGGGAAGCTGGACGGACATCAGATGAGGGATAAGACAGGGAAGAGGAAAGGAGTCTACCACAGAGAGCCTTTGAAAGACTCTACCCAGCAAGTTATTAAAGCAGATGCTGAGAATCATAGCCAAACTCTGGGAAAAGTGCAGGGAATCTTATGAAAGAAGGGGAAAATCGGAAGACCTGGAGGGGACAGGGCTCCACAATGAGAGCAATAGACCAAGGAATCTGGGCCCAGGGGTCTTTCCTGAGACTGATACTCCAATCAAGGACCATGCATAGAGATAACCTAGAACTCCTATATAGATGTAGCCCATCTCAGCTCAGTCTCCAAAAGGTTTCCCTAGTTATTAAAACAGGGACTGTCTCTGACATGTACTCAGTGGCTGGCTATTTGATCACCTCTTCCTGAAAAGGAAGCAGCCTTACCAGGCCAAAGAGGAAGACAATGCAGTCATTCCTTCTGAGACCTGATAGGCTAGGGTCAGATGGAAGGGGAGCGACTTCCCCTATCAGTGGACTCAGGGAGGGACATGGGAAAATATGAGAGGAAGAGGGTGGGATTGGGAGGGTTAGAGGGGAGGACTACAGCGGGGACACAAAGTGAATACAATATAATAAATGAAATAAAAACAGTTATTATTTTACCATAAAAAACAACCTCAAGTGACAATACTTGCTGGGGAGGTTGTAGAGAATGGGTAACCCTCCTCCATTGCTGTTGGCTATGTAAACTTGTAAATTCACTTTGAAATTCAATCTGGAGCTTTGTCAGAAAATTAGGAATAGTGTTATCTCAATATCCAGTTGTACTTCTCCCAGATATGTATTGAAAGATGGTCATCCATTCAGCAAGGTCTTTTGCTCAACTCTTTTATAGCAGCTTTATTCATAATAGGCAGAATCTAGAAGCAATCCAGATGTCCCGGAACTAAGAAATGGATAAAAAAAATGTTGTATATTTTCACAAGGAATACTACATTGCAATTAAGAACAAAGAAATCATGAAATTTGCAGGCAAATGTTGGGAACTAGAAAGGATCATCCTGAGTGAGGTAACCCATGAACAGAAAGTCACACATGGTATGTACTCACTTATAAGTAGATATTAGCCATACAATATAGGATAAACCTATTAAAATCTATAGTCCTAAGCAAGCTAAGCAACAAGGAGGACCCTAGGGAAGATACTTAATCCTCATTCAGAGGGCAAAAAGGATAGACTTCTGAAGTAGGAAAAGACAGCGATCAGGACAGGACTCTTCCACAGTGGGCCTTTGAAAGTCTCTACATAGCAGGGTATTGAAGCAGATGTTGAGACCCATAGTCAAACTTTGGGCAGAATACAGGGAATCTTATGGATGAAGAGGGAGATAGGAAGGCCTGGAAGGGACAGGAGCTCGACAAGGAGACCAACAAAGCCAAAAATTCTGAGCCATTGGGCCTGCAGAGACTGATGAGTCAACCAAATACCATGCATAGAGTGTACCTAGACCACCTGCTCAGATGAAGCCTATGGGCAATCCAGTCTCCATGAGGGTTCCCTAGAAAGGGGAGCAGGCATAGTTATTGGCATGGAATTTTTGTCCACTCTTTAATCACCTCCCCCAGGGCAAAATGGCCTTACTAGGACTCAGAGAAAGAGGATCCAGACTGTCTTGATGAGACCTGATAAGCAATGGACAGATAGAAGTGGAAGAGGTGTTGCCCTATTCTTTTGACTAGGGAAGGATCACAGGGTGGAAGAGGGAGGAGTGCCTGGACTGGGAGGAGATGACGGAGGGAGCTACAGCAGGGATACAAAGTGAAAAATTTTAATTAGTAATGATAACAATAGTAAAAATAATAAACGGGAATGAAAAATACTGCCTATTTTATAATAATGTTATATTGATTCTCTAAACTTTGATGTAGAAATATTAATGCCTTTTGTACATGGAAGTCTTCAGTCAGTTTTAACAGAATAAAATCTTAAATTTGGGGGCCAATGAGAGGGCACAGTGGTTCAAGGTATTTGATGCCAAGAATATTGATCTGGGTTCTATCAGAAAGCTGACTCCAGCATATTCCGACATACACAAGGGTGAACACACACATACACACACACACATACACAAATGAAAGAATGAATGGAAACATAAGCAAAAAATAAAAATATAGTCCATATAATAATCAAAAAGAAAAGCAGAGGAAAAATCATACACCAATTTACTTTTCAGTTTGTTTTCATTTATAAAATAAGTACAGTGAACTGTTGCCTTGTAATTCTCCTTCCAATTTCTGATAATATCATTTATTTGAAATAAAACTACAACTTTGGAGCTTGCATAATAATCTTACTACATGCAGACAACATGTATCATCCCTGTCTTGCACTGGGGCAGGCTGACTGTTATCTCTGTGCATGTCCTTCTGCAGGAAGTTTTTCTTTCTCTTCAGTATTTGTACTGAAGATATCAGATGACACCCAGACAATTTTAGTGTAATAACAAAACACTGTTTACAGCTTGATAATAGAGCACAAAGTTACACTGCAGAATACCATCAGTTACAACTATCACAAACATAACCTAAGCCTTTGTAATGTATATCCTGGTAGTTAGGCACCCAATACTGTCTCTCTCTCATTTTTTTTTTCTGTCTTGCTTCATTTATTTTAAATTGCTGCAATTTAAGACCTAAAAGTAAATTAAAAAATAACATATGAAGGAGTGAGTCACAGGTTTGACAGCTCCATGGCCCAAAATTACTAACTGTGTAAGCTCCATGGAAACCATGGTTTAAGTACAAAGAGACCCAGTTTTTGTCAGGCAAGCTGGCTCTGACGCCATTGCATCTAGTTTACCTATTACACATCACATCAATAGACAATGTAAGAACTCCTAAAAACATTTTTTTCTACCCTGGTGTGTAATTCTGCTTGTTTTTTAAAATGTGTCCTTATATAGTGCACAGAGTTTCTCTCAATAGATTGGCATGTGGCTATTTGTGGGTAGGAAGTCTCAATATTACTTTGATGGAAGATAATTTGTAGAGTACAGAAAAGTAGGCCAGTCATTGTAGCCATGTGTGCACCCATGGAGTCAAGACCAAAAAGAAACCACTTTGAAATAATTGTGTACCTGAAAAGTAAACGCTACTGTGTCCACAAATAAATCCATGTTCTAGTTTTCTTAACAGTCTTCTCAAACTGTAACTCCTCTCTTCACACAAACTCATTATGTTTGTCATTGTTTTAATTTTCATGCTTTAGTAACTTATGCTAATATTATTTGCCTTGTATATATGTGATGGCTATACATAATAATGTTTATAATATTGTTTTGAGACATGGTGTTACTAGGTAGCCTTGGCTGACCTCAAAACACCCTATATAGTCAGGTAGTAGGGAAGAGGACCTCCTCTATCTGTGGAAGAGGGGAGGGACATAGGGGAAAAGCAGAAAGAGGGTTGGGAGAAGATGAGAGAAAGGGCTACAACAGGGACACAAAGTGAAGAAATTATAAATAATAATAAGATGTTATTATAAAGAAAAAATTAAAAACACTACATGCATTGTTTGTAGATTTTTAACTTCTTGGCAGATATATAGGAAATGTGAGCTAATAAAACATGAAAACATTTATGTTAATCATTTTTATTGACTGGTTTTCTCTGTGGAACGAGAGAAAGTAAAAGTAGTCCAATGCAGAGGTCCAAAGTGGAAAAATAGTGGAGCTAGAAAACCTACTGACATGAACTTCCTAGGAATTTCAACACACTGTGTGTCCAGTAAAGTTACTGGGAGCTGTGTGACTAATTCTCTCTGCACAGTCCTAAAAATGTACCCTGCAGTATAGGAGAGTCTGAGCAACCACAACAAAACAAACAAATAAAAACACCTTATATAGAACATGAAGGCCTTCATCTCACAGAGATCTTCACGCCTCTCCCTCTCAAATGCAAGGATTAAAGATTTGCACCACCACACCCAGCTACTGTATCACCTTTATTTTTATTTTTTATATTAATCACAGGTTATTTACTTTGTATCCCAGCCCTAGCTCCCTCCCTCATTTCCCCCCAATCTCCTCCTCCCCTTCCATCTGACCCTAGCTTATCAGGTATCTTCAGGACTGGCTGCAATGTCCTTCTCTGTGGCCTAGCAAGACTGTTCCTCTCTTGGGGGTGGGGGATAAAGGAACTAGTCGTAGAGTTTCTTTCAGAAATAATTCCTGTTCCCCTTTACTGCATTGTCTTAATTGTATAATTTAAGTATCTAAGCTCCAAACACAAAAGAACTTCTGAAGAAGATTCCAAAGTGACTGCTGTGGCTGGACAGAGGTCTCTGCTTCTGTAGACACTACAGGGCAGTTCTGAGCATCTAAATAGAGGGCACACATGATCACCTTCATAGTCAGCTTCAGACACTCTGGTGCTGTGTGCTAAAGAGTCATCTGCACTCACACATGTATGTGATCTTATACAGATACGCAGTATATACATCATTTTGGCAATACATAAATAAAAAGTAAGAGAAAATAAAACGAATCCCTATAAATGAATTAATGCAATATCTAAATATATATTAAATCAATTGACATTTTAGGGAGTAGAATTTAGGTAAGCAATATCTGCAATAAATTATTGGAATAGAAATGTAATTCAATACTAGCGTATAGTATGGGGAAAACTTGTTTGAATGACAGTTGTGCTTTTCATAGGAAAATACTGGCAATATACATAATAATTATGTATAATAAACTATTTCTTACTACTGCTAAATAGACGGAGCAGGTTCAAGAAAACAAGGACATTATATATATTTAATTCATTATAGATTTAATAATGTATCATGCACTAAGAATAATGTTCATTACTTTACATAGATTTTAAAACATTGATTTGTTATACTCATGTATTTTTATCTGGAAGTACTCGACATATGAGTCCGTATTTTTCAAAATAATATATTAAACAAAACAGTTTTGAAACTTACAAAATATTTGATCCTAAACAAAACTTAAAAGACCATTTTCAAGTACTTTATAAGAATACTTTCAAGAACTTTATCATGATTATGTCTGAAAATTCATTTATTGGTTAAAAGTCACTCCTTAAAATATTTCTGTGAGATAAAGAACTGTGTCTACATGGGGGCACAGTCTGATGTAAAAGGCTTAATAAACATTGAAATGAATTAATAACAGTCAGGAGAAAATGAAATAGATGTCTGTAATAAATGTTTCACTATCTATATCCCACACAAACCAGAAAAATCCTAAAGCTACATGTTTAGTTGAATAAATAATAAAGTCATTTTTGCCTTTGGTATCAGCAGTTTTAATGTTTTTAAGTTTTTATAGTTTAAGCAATATGCAATGAGGAAATATCCTTTAGAATTAGCAGAAAACACTGGTGATTTCTAAAACCCCAAAATTTTAACTTTTGTTTTTTTCTCATAGATTTTTCTAAGACATTCTTAAAAAGTTTAGTAAATTAAGTATCTCTTTGTAATAAGGCTTTTTCTTTACAATTCCCTTGTAATAGTGTCTAAGAAAAATAATAGTATTCACGTACTGATTTACTGCGTAGCTACTGAACTATAATGGACACTTGGACTCTATATTTTATTCCTCCAGGTACAATACAGTTATCAGCAAGAAGATGAGCACTAAACACACATTATTTCCTTCATTGATTGTCTTAATAAAGCCTACAAACGTTTGTGCTTAAAAGGTGAAATAGGATAGGAGAAATGCCTTCAACACATTAATCCCTAATTATTTGCATATTTCTTCCTCAAGTTCTTTTGTAGTCCTGGGAAATAATGCTTTTAATAGTGTTTGAAACATAACTTCTCGAAATTATTTTACTTAATGGTTTTCTGGAATGTTTTTTTAAGAGGGACAAACCAAACAGGAATTTATTAACATACTGTATTAAAACACTAGTAATTTTGACACCATTCGAATGTCCTTAAAACCACAAGTTCTGCCTCATGCAAGAGAGGCCCTCCAGACCTTCCCATCCCCTATCTCAGGGGATGACTCTGGCACTCTTTTTTTTCTTAATTTTAACATTTTTATTTTATATTAATCACAGGTTATATACTTTGTATCCCATCCGTAGCCCCCTCCCCCGCTCCCTCCCTATCCCACCCTTCCCTCCCTCATCTCCTCCCTGCCCATTTCCAGATCCACTGATACGGGAGGACCTCCTCCCCTTTCATCTGACCCTGTTTATCAGGTATCTACAGAATTGGCTGCAAAGTCCTCCTCTGTGGCCTAGCAGGGCTGCTCCTCCCTCGGGGGGCGGGGAGGTCGAAAAGCCAGCCATTGAGTTCATGTCCAAAATGGTGTACCCATTTGGGTATTGAGCTACCATTTGCTACATACAAGCAGGGGTTCTAGGTTATAACCATACTTGGTCCTTGGTTGGAGAGACAGTCTCATAAAAGACCCCTGTGCCCTGATATATTTGGTACTTGTGGAGCTCCTGTCCTCTCCAGGTCATACTAACTCCCTCTTCTTTCATATGATTCCCTGCAGTCTGCCAAAGGGTTGGTTATGTGTCTTAATATTTGCTTTGATACCCTGCTAGGGATAGTCTTTCCGAGGCCCTCTGTGGTAGGCTCTTGTCCTGTTACTTGTTTTCTTCCACATCCAATGTCCATCCAATTTGACTTTCTAAGTGAGGATTACTCCTCTTACCCCAGGTCCTCTTTCTTGTTTATCATTTTTAGGTGTATAGGTTTCAGTATGTTTATCCTATCTTATAGGTTTCTATAAGTGAGTATATACCATGTGTGTCTTTCTGCTTTTGGGATACCTCACTCAGGATGATTGTTTCCAGGTGCCACCATTTGCCTGCAAATTTCATGTCAATAATCTCTTCAGCCCCTGAATTCATTTATTGATTGATTCACAAGAATTATTCATTTTATGTCTTTGTGTGTTTGGCCTGCATGTATGTTCATCACTTATACTACTGATACTCTCAAAGGCCAGAAGAGGGCATTGCTTCCCTGTAGACAGAGTCACTGATGATTGTGTGCTGTCATGTGGGTGCTAGGAATTGAGCCTAGGTCTTCTGGAACATCAGCCCATGATCTTAACAATGGTAGCATCTCTCTGTCCTTGATGCACAGATTTTTGAATGGACAAATGCATAAATAGGCAAATGAAATCCATATTTCAGACTGGAGATGGATATGACTTAGTACCTGTCCTGATATAATTCATAAAGAAAAATGCTAACTTTATTAATAAAAAGATATTAACTTATTAACTATGTTTGTTGTCAGTACATAACATAGCCAGATGAATCAAAATTTAACCATTTCAGCATCTATTGTATATATCAAATTTAGAAAGTTACCAGAAGTAACAAATCCTTTTATGTCTTTACTATTACTTCCTGCACTCAGAAAATACCATCCTGGTCTCTGACACTAAATTATATTGCCAAATTTTTAAATGCGTAACAATGTAGCATTGTATTCACCTATTTTTGTTTAATATAAGCAAAAGAGACATCTGTAATATGCCATTTGAGAGACCTGTCCTTCTTATTCTATACCGTTGTCTTTAATATTCTGCTATAGCAGTCAAGCAATCAATTTATTTCCACATTATATTAGTAACTGAAAGAAGTTGTGACATTTTCCTAAATTGCACTGCTCTCAGGCTCTGCATACTGAGACTGTCCTTGCTGTGAATGTCTTTGCATGCCTTTGGGTACATTCATATTCATTTATACTGGACACACAATGTAGCCTCTTTCTCTGCTTACAGAGACAGTTTTGACTACATTTAATTTCTGCCTTGTGCTCTTGATTCTTTTGCTAACTAATGACCTCTTCAACTTCCTGATTTTGGCAAATGTGTTACTTTATTCTCACTAATAGTCCATTGTTAATCTACTTAGGCAGAGTTTTATCACTCACTAACTACAAGTTTGTGAGTACTACTTTGGTACAGCCAATTTTTGCTGTGAAATACAACTTTGTCTTTTGAATAAGAAAGTCTGTGGGTAAGTTCTCCTTTGAAGTTCTGGTATAACTTTGTGAGGAATGTGTGAAGGATGATGCCTACTGAATGATCCCTACTGGGTGACCCCCACTCATGTTTGCATTTGGGCAGCTTTAATCAGAATCAGAGTAAAAACTAACTAAACAAACAAACAAACAAATAAATATTAAAACAGGAGTTTAGGAGGGAGATAGGATGGAGGGCTCAGGGGAAGAATGGGAAGGGGTGAAGTTTGATATTATCAAGATACATTGTATACATGAATGACATTTTAAAAGAGTAAATAAAAAATAAAGTGATAAAAATCAAAGAGCTGTGAAAGAAAATTACTGTGAATATTTTGATTCCTTGAACAAACAGAGGTTATGAACAGCAATTTCTTCCCGTTTCCAATATTTTCATGTGTAATAAAACTCTGAAAGTAAACAAGCAAAAATGGGCAAAATATTAGCAGCTATTCCTCTGGGCTAGTCATTTATCTAGTTGCTTGCATTTACAACATGGACATTTATTACTGTTTTTATTGAAAATGGCAGGTTGAACAAATAATAATGTTGCTACTCTCTAGTTCTTGTACTCATGTAACCGAGGAGCAGTACATAGATGACAAGACACTGTCCAGGGAAAGACAAATTGATGTCTTTTTCAGAACTAAAAAGAGAGAAGAAATTCTTCCCTTTTAGTACTTCTTAACATTCTTAGAAACATTATGTT
Organism: Pachyuromys duprasi; assembly: GCA_028658305.1. Classification (NCBI taxonomy): domain Eukaryota; kingdom Metazoa; phylum Chordata; class Mammalia; order Rodentia; family Muridae; genus Pachyuromys; species Pachyuromys duprasi. Next base: position 42,775,178 of record CM053759.1, on the reverse strand, counting down.
TCATAAGATATATATTTTTAAAAACCAGAATCACCAAAACGATCATGTACAACAAATCATCTCAAGGTATCTCCATCCCTGACCTCAAGTTGTACTACAGAGCAATAGTAATAAAAACTGCATGGTATTGGCATAGAAACAGAAAGGAGGATCAATGGAAATGAATAGAGGACCCAGAAATAAACTCACACACCTATGAATACTTCAGTTTTGACAAAGAAGCCAAATCAATTCAATGGAAAAAAGAAAGCACCTCCAACTAATGGTGCTGGTCCAACTGGATGTCTACTTGCAGAAAAATGAAAATAGAAACATATTTATCACCCTGCACAAAACTAAAGTCCAAGTGGATCAAAGACCTCAACATAAAACCAGATATTCTAAATCACTTAGAAGAGAAAGTGGGGAAGAGCCTAGAACTCAATGGCACAGGAGACAACTTCCTGAATAGAACACCAACAGCATAGGCTTTAAGAACAACAATCAATAAATGGGATCTCATGAAAATGAAAAGCTCCAGCAAAGCAAAAGACACTGTTGTCAGAACAAAACAGCAGCCTACAGACTGGGAAAGGATCTTCACCAACCCTGCATCTGAGAGAGGGCTGATATCCAGAATATATAAAGAACTAAAGTTAAAAAACAATAAATCAAGCAATCCAATTAAAAATGGGGTACAGAGCTAAACAGATAATTCTCTGTAGAGGAATATAGAATGGCAGAGAAACACTTAAAGGGATGCTCAACGTCTTTAGCCATCAGAGAGATGCAAACCAAAACAACCCTGAGATTTCATCTTACATCCATCAAAATGGCTAAGATCAAAACTCAAATGCCAACACATGCTGGAGAGGTTTGTGGAGAAAGGGGAACCATGCAAACTTGTACAACCACTTATGAAATCATTCTGGTGCTTCCTCAGACAACTAGGAATAGCACTTCCTCAAGATCCAGCTATACAACTCCTAGGCATATATCCAAAAGTTGCTCAAGTACACAACAAGGGCATATGCTCAACCATGTTCATAGTAACTTTATTCCTAATAGCCAGAACCTGGAAACAACCCAGATGTCCATCAACGGAGGAATGGATACAGAAATTGTGGTATTTTTACACAATGGAATACTACTCAGCAATTAAAAACGAGGAAATCAAGAAATTTGCAGGCAAATGGTAGGATCTAGAAAAGATCAATACGAGTGAGGTATCCCAGAAGGAGAAAGGCACACATGGCATATAATCACTTATTTAGACCTATAAGATATGTTAAACATACCGAAATCTCTACACCTAAAGAAGATAAACAAGAAAGAGGACCTGGGGTAAGATGATCAATCCTCACTTAGAAAGACAAATGGGCTGGGCATTGGATGTAAGAGAAAACAAGTAACAGGATAAGGTCCTACCACAGAGTGCCTCTGAAAGGCTCTACCTAGCAGTGTATCAAAGCAGATACTAAGACTCATAACCAAACCTTGGACAGAGTGCAAGGAATCCTATGAAAGAAGGGGGAGTTAATATTACCTGGAAGGGACAGAAGCTCCACAAGGACCAAATATATCACGGCACATAGAGCTTTTCTGAGACTGTTTCTCCAACCAAGACCAAGGTTATGGATATAACTTAGAACCTCTGCTCGGATGTAGCCCTTGGTAGCTCAGTATCCAAGTGGGTACCCTAGTAAGGGAAACAGGGACTATTTCTGATACGAATTCAATGGAGGGCTCTTTGACCTCCCCACTCTGCAAGGGAGGAGCAGCCCTGCTAGGCCACAGAGGAGGACTTTGCAGTCAGTTCTGAAGATACCTGATAAACAGGGTCAGATTAAAGGGGAGGAGGCCCTCCCCTATCAATGGAGTTGGAAAGGGGCAGGGAGTAGATAAGGGAGGGAGGGTGCGATTGGGAGGGGATGAGGGAGCAGAATACACCTGGGATACAGAGTTTAAAAATGTAACTAATAATAACAATAAAAAGAAAAGAAAAGAAGAAAAATTAAATTTAAAAAGATACTACGAACCTGTTAGAAAAATTTAACAGTTACAAAATATATTAATAACAACAACAAAAATATTATGGCATATTGACTTGCAATAAGTGATAATCATACATTATGTTGAATTTTAAGAAGCAATAGTCAGCTTTGTCATTTGATGACCTAATCTGTTTTTATTTATTCATTTAAAAGACTCAAAAACAAAAGCTGTTGCTCAGATAAAAGTTATGTATAGGACCGTGGTTGTTGGTAAGTAGAACAGCAGTTGCTAATAACACAGCAGAACCTGTATTCTGTATTTAATATCCACCATGATAATGGTGAATAATAAATAAATGATGGATAATTAGGAATTGTACTCAAATCCTATTGCTAAAATTAAGTGATGATAAAAAGTAGGATACTTTAAAATAAAATATATGTTTATTCATATGTGCATTAGTTTCCAAAGCACATATAATTTATGCTCAATGTAAATAAATGTTTTTATTTAATCTTATTTCTGAGAACTCAATAGCATCATTAGGCACAGAACAGCTGTTTTTGTAGCTATTTTGTAGTTCTTTCCTGCTACGTGATATTTAACTCTGCTTCTTCCCTTAATCAACATAGCAGTATTAGTGTTCCATTTGTCAGTCTTATATTATCACTTACTTACTTGTAGTTTTGACAATAAATATATACACATGTACATATATTCAGATTCTCTGAGAAGTATTATTTGGAATTATTAACTTGCAAACATATTTTATTTATTCATGAATAAAAAATTAATGCTATACAAAAGAGCATTGTGTTTCAATTGACTATGCATTCAAAAATATGTAAATACAACATGCTCAGTCATTGTAATGTTAGAGGTATGTATATGTTCTTAGGAGTAGGCACTTGGTATTGGATATTGTGGGGTCTCCTGCTTTCAGCACTCCTTACTTTCCTGAAGTTCAATGTTTAGGGTTGAGACTCCCTACACTCCCTCCTTCCGTGTCAGTAGATGTCATCCTTGTTCAGATCTTGTTAGGCATACATTAGTGAGACTTAATGGCTGTAGTTTCTGTGACATTTCTAGAAGACATCTCACAGCAAACTTCATCCTCCTTTTTATTTTTTTTAATTTTCCTCTCTTCTTCCTCTATGATATCTGAGTCTTAGGAAAAGACATATTGTAACAGATGAATGAGTTGAGAGTTGGCCACACAGATTTTCTTGTTCTCTGAATTTTGATGGGCTATGATTTTCTATAATGGTTTCTATCTGTTGCACTGGTGGGTGAACTCTATATTATCTGTGAGGATAAGCATGGTTATCCAAAATGTAATAGGGATTATGCCAGTTTGGAAAATTGGCAGTTATAGATTCTTCTCCAAAATAGTCAATTTTGTTATGTAGGCCTAAGTAGTTGGTTTTTAGTGGAAAATTTAATTTTTATCTTGTTGAGAACATTAAGTACAATTAGACAGACTATGATTACTGGATTTGAGTATTGCATCCTTTGACATATAATCACATGATTGATCACTGTTTTAGTTCATAGGCATAGAGTTAGGAAGAATATTTTTGTTGAATTTGTAAGTGTACTTTATTGGAGTATAGGAATTCTCTTACTTTGCTTAGTTTATTTATTTATTTATTTATTTATTTATTTATTTATTTATTTAGAATTCACTTTACATCCTTGTAGCCTCATCCCTCTATCCCCTCTTTCCTCCTTCCCCTACCTCCTTTCCTCAGAAAAGGGAGCTTCATTTCCCATCCAGTTATTAATCAGCTTATGAATTAGGATTGAGTATGTCCTCTTCACCTGTGGTCTGGCAAGGCTGTCCTGCCAGAAGAAGTGATCAAAACCTGGCAAGTGAGTCCTTGTCTGATACAGTCCCCACTTCCTTTCCTTCCACTAAATTGCCCATGTGCTACATCTTTGTAAGAATTCTAGGTCAAGATCACATATATCATGGTCCTCTGGGCTCTGGTCTGTTGGTCTTCCTGTGGACCTCCTGTCAACTCCAAGTCCTTTACTCTTTCCTCCCACTTTCCCACAAAACTCCCTACACAAAGCCAATGTATGGGAATGAGTCTTGGCATCTGTTTTGAGGTGCTGCTGGGTAAAGCCTTTCAGAGGACAACTTTGTCAGGCTCTTGTCTGCAAGAATAGCAGAGTATTGTTTGTGGTATCACAACAACAGGTATCAGCACTCTCCACTAGGGTGGGTCATCGCTTGGGCATTCCCTCAGTCTCTGTTTCCTCTACTCTATCTTTATCCTGGGAAAAGATGACTGTTTCCCTCTATTGAAAGCTAGCATGGAGGCTTCTATTATCATAAAAGTTAGTTCTCAAGCAGGCTTCTTTCTAGTCAGAACCACTTCAGATCCTCAAGATTACATGTTTAATGGCATATCTTCAGCAATAGGAATATATTTCTAACTTCTGGGTGGCAACCAAGGGCAAGAGTCAAATCTTACATGACTTTGGGAGTCTCCTGGAAAACCCAGACAAATCACTCAGATGGGATTTCCCAAGCCTCCTATTGTAGCTATTCTTAGGTCTTCTAGATCTATTTCAGGAAGCACTGTTTTCCTTGATAGGAAGGGTTTGTTTTATATAATATAATATAATATAATATAATATAATATAATATAATATAATATAATATAATATAATATAATATAATATATATTATTCCCCAAAACTTGAATTAATTAATTAATACATTTTTTGTAACTTTATATTCTGTCTGTAACCCACCCTTGTCTCCTCCCAGTTCCACCAACGTCTTTCCTCTATGCCCCTCCCCTAGTCCACTGACAGGGGAGGATCTCCTCCCCTTCTATCTGACTCTAGCCTATGATAAACATATTAAAATCTATAGTTCTAAAGAAGCTAAAGAGCAAGGAAGACCCTAGGGAAGAGGCTTAATCTTTATTCTGAAGGGCAATCAAGACAGACCCGAAGTGGGAGAAGACATGGAACAGGACAGGAACTTTCAACAGGGGGCCTCTGAAAGACTCTACCCAGCAGGCTATGGAAGGAAATGCTGAGACTCATAGCCAAACTTTGGGCAGAGTGCAGGGAATCTTATGGAAAAAGAGGGAGATAGAAAGTCCTAGAGGGGATAGAAGCTATACAAGGATACCAACAGTGCCAAAAAACCTGGGCTCAGGGAGCCCTGCAGAAACAAGTACTCCAACCAAGGACCATACATGGTGAGAAAATAGACACCCTGCTCAGATAAAGCCCATTGGATACTCAGTTTCAAAGTGGATACCCTGCTAATGGGATCAGGTGCTGTCTCTGACAGGAACTCAGTGCCTTGCTCATTGATCCCTTCTCCCTGGGAGGTGCATCCTTGCCAGACCACAAAGGAAGATGATGCAGCCAGCGCTGATGAGCCCCTATAGATTTTAAGGTAGCAATGATAGATAGTTCTTTTTATTTAGTTAACTGTACACATTTTAGTTAATCTAAGCAAATACAGCCTGTATTATTTTGTCACAAAATTACTATGGTTTTTCTTGATTTAGAAAGATATCTGGACAGGAGCTCCACAAGGACCAAATACATCTGGGCACAGGGGTCTTTTCTGAGACTGTTTCTCCAACAAAGGACCATGCATGGATATAACCTAGAACCCCTGCTCAGATGTAGCCCAGTTCAGTACCCATGTGGGTACTCTAGTAAGGGGAGCAGGGGCCTATTTCTGACATGAACTCAATGGCTGGATCTTTGACCTCTGCCCGTCCTCCCTCACCCCCGCCCCACCCTCCGAGGGAGGCTCAGACTTGCTAAGCCACAGAGGAAGACAATGCAGCCAGTCCTGAAGAGACCTGATAAACTAGGGCCAGATGGAAGTGGAGGAGGACCTCTCCTATCAATGGACTTAGAGAGGGTCAGGGAGGAGATGAAGGAGGGAGTGTGGGATTGGGAGGGAATAAGGGAGGGGGCTCCAGCTGGGATACACAGTAAATAAAGTGTAATTAATACAAAAAATAAAATTTTAATTAAAAAATGAAGATGTCTGTACTCTATAAAATTCTAGAACTGTAAAATAATTGAAACAGTAGAAAAGAAGTTGAAAGAAATTTTCAAAACTACATTTTTGCTTTTTGTCAATGTTTAGTCGGGTTTTGTATCTTCAGTGAAAATAACATGGTAGTGTAAAGAAAATACATATAAATGCTCAGAGACTAAATTGATACCTCATTACCATATTCAGACAGCATGTTCTCTATAAAGAAAAATTTGAGCAGGTTTAGCTTCACCTTCCGGAGCTAATGAAGCTCTACCTACAATGCAACATGTTGCACAGCACACACCCTCCACAGGTCATCAAGTCCTTGGGAGGTACACATACAGCCAATTCCAGCACTCCAACCCAAGAATAAATCTGTTTTATAATGTAGATGCTATGATTTCTTGCTTTCAATATTCTGTCCCTCAAATAAATGAAATAATATAAAACAAAAACATTGACGCTATCAATCTCACTTTTTAAAACTGTAACCACATTCACCAATGAATTACATCTGTCTCCATCAATTTATTTAACTTACCAAATCACCCCTAGTTTTACATATAGCACATAAAAAATCCGTAAGTAGGACATTTATATTTCAACTTACGCCCCAAAATTCAGATGATCATGTTGAATATTCTATCTTTGGCAGGATGTGGGCCTGTCTGAAAACATTTGTTTAATAATATGAGATTTAATTTTTTATTTCCATCCATTTCATTATTAGATTAATAGTAAAATATGCGTGAGCACTTTTCCTAGCTTTATACCTAATAAGCCATTCAGGATTCATCTATTAATATAATATAATTTAAAATGATTTCCTAATAGAAAGTTTTAGGACTCAGAGTTTAACAAAATTAAATACTGATCAGTGAAATCATTCTTGGTAATATGAAGATAAAGTTACATTATATATATATATACATATATATGTAACTCACTATATATATATATATACATAGAGAGAAACTATGCAAAATATGAAATTTCTTAATTCTATACTAAAGCAATTCCTTGAAAATAGAGGCCTTTTGTGTGTCTCTCCACATGAGCATAATATTGAGCAAAAATAAAATAAAATAATCAACACAGAGAAAGAGAACATTCTCATCAAATTTGGCTGGAGGAGGAGCCAGTAAAGGTAAATTATTCAAATTAAGATGTTACTGAACAGAGACACAGCCTGCTTGCTGTGTAGATGGAAGGTAAATACCTTGAAAGTTGCTGCATTCAAAAACTGGATATATTTTGAGTTCATTTAATAATGATAGTTGATTTTAGATGGCTTGGGAAATGACTTTGATTTACAAATGATTATGTTAAGTAAACATTCTCTAAGAGCCTTTAGAAGTATAGCCCTGTTATTCCTCTGGAAAAAATCAGTGGTTATATGTTAGTTACATTTTTTTTCCAAAGTGATCATTAGGTTTATCAGATTTCTGGAGACAAGATTCTTTGCTCATCTTTGTGCGTTGAAGTTCCTCTTGCTGTTATCTATTCCATCTCTGAAGCTTCAGTGATGTTTACCATCAAATATTGTGGTATTAGATAAGCACACTCAACAAAAACAACAAAAATACATTGGAAGAGTCTGATTTAGTTAACAAAGTTGATGTTTTGTTTATCAGGTGACAGAAACACGGACGGGTCCTCTTGGCTGCAGTAACTATGACAACCTAGACTCTGTCAGCTCTGTTCTGGTTCAAAGTCCTGAGAATAAAATTCAGTTACAAGGTATGTAGGTAAATTTTCATAACTCTTTATGAGTCTAGATGATATACTATCTGGTTACAATTTATTTCATATTTATGAAATATAAGTCAGCTGGCACTGGAAAGATGGCTAACAAGCACGTGGTCCTTTTCCAGAGGATCTGAGTCGGGTTCGTAACACCCACATACAGACACTCACCACCCTCTGTAACTCTGGGCCTAGAGAATCTAAAACCTCTTGCCATCTTGGGCTCTGGCACTGTTAATAAATACCATTTACTTTAAATATTATACAATATTTAAGTATTTTAAATTATATGGAATTCATTATTCATTTGAGTTTGAAGTTATTGAAAATATTTTTATTATTTTTAAACAGTAAATACACTGTTCACAGTACTGTTAATTCTCTATGGATTTTTTTCTTTAAATGTGAGACATTTTTCATTGTTATTTTACACTCAATCAAAATACACAGGAACTCTAGAAAAATGCTATTTTATTTAATTATCTACAAAAATCATTTATGATGGAAATGTGATTTCATTATTTGTGTATTATTGCATAGTTTCACAATATAAAGAGAAACTCACGACCGCTGAGATGGTCAGCGCACAGACACACTTTGACTCTGAGCCTGAAAATGGAGTCTGGTTCCTCGGGAACAAAAGTTGGAAAGAGAACATCAGTTCTCAGAGGTTGTCTATCCCCTGCCTCCAAAACACACACACACACACACCTATACCCTCAGTCACACACACATGCATGCACACAACACATACTCACACATGAATGTACAAAAACACACAGAAACACACACACAGAGAATTACAGGTACACATGTACAGAGATAAACACACTCACAAAAACAGAGAGAGGGAGAGAGAGAATTGCAGGCATACATATACAGTAACAACAACAACAACAACAAAATACACACACAGGCACCATAATTTACAAAATGTCAACTGCCTTTACTGAAAAACATGATGAAATAAATTAATACTTATCTACTTTTATTTTAAAAAATTTATTTATTTATTACACTTTAATCATTTTTGTGTCCACTCTGCAGCCTCCTGCCTTGTTCCTCCCAGTCCCACCCACCCTTTCCCTAGTTCACTGATAGGGAAGGTCCTCCTCCCCTTCCATCTGACCCTAACCTATCAGGTCTCATGAGGACTGGCTGCATTGTCTTCCTCTGTGGCCTGGTAAGGTTGTGCCCCATCTGGGGGAGATGATCAGAGAGCCAGCCACTGAGTTCATCTCAGAGTCTGTTCCTGTCCCCCTTACTAAGGCACCCACTTGAACACTGAGCAGCCAATTGACTATACCTGAACAGGGGGTCTAGGTCCTCTCACTGCTCGGCCCTTGGTTGGAACATCGCTTTCTGCAGACCACCGTGGGCCCAGGTTTTTTGTTTCAATTAATGTAGGTCACAACACCAAATTCTTCTCCACTATTTTTTTTTATGTTAGGCCTCTATTTTCAGTTGTATCTTTCAACTTTATTTGCACATCCAAGAGTAAAACGACTTTTAAAATCACCTCTAGAAAATTAGCTAGGAGATTCTATTCCCCCACACATTTTTCTTCATGTCAATTTTAACGACAGTACTTTTCTTTTGAATCATCCTTGTAGCCTCCTTTTAACATTATACCATCACTTTTCTGCATTAGTGATATCATTATATATTTCTTTTTCTGCCACTTGTTTTTTTTCTTTCTCCTTTCCTACATGTGCTTATGTTAAAAGCTTGAATAAAATATTTCACCGCATATGGAAAATTAGAAAAACTGTTTCTGAATCTCTTACTAAGGATATGTTTTATGTCTTTTTGTCTTACACAATTCCTTAGGTAGGTGTTTCAGTAGATGGCTAGAGACTGATGTGCATGATGGTTGGATTATAAGGAAAAATACTGTGTTTTATTGTATTATGTTCCTAAACCGGGGTGAAGTTTCCATTCAAGCAGATCACTTTTGGTCTGCAAAATTCAAATATATTATTTGGAAAAGAAAAAATGGAGATTTTTTTTTCTGTAAAGGGCAGATTACACACACTTACTCTCACTGAATAGAAAAGTTGCTTCCAATTTAGAATTTTATTAATATTAATGAAATGAACACTGTTAGGGAAAATCATAATAAAACTCTGAACTTACCTACACACACACACACACACATATATATATATATAATTAATAACTCTTATTGAAATATAAGAAAGGTTATTTCAATACATTGAAATACTTTTGTGTGGGTAATCACACATATAAGGAGTGGAGAGGGGACTCAACTGTAAGCAACTCTTGATGGAAGCTCTTCTAAAACTTCCAGGTTCAGTTGTCAGCATATGCAATGGGTACTCACAGTGGACTAGGACCCTAAATCTAGGGATCACAACCCCCCTCTTCTGGCCTCTGCAGGCACCTCAATCACACTACACAAATATGTGCATTGGAGTACACACAAACATACATATAAAATATTAAATCGTTGAAAAAATATATATCAGTGTGCACTAAAAGACATTTTATTATAGTTAAATTGAATAAATGTTTGCCAGCAGTATTTCAATTTTAACACTTTCTAGAATCTGTAGGCTTGTATTACCAATATATTTATAGAACAGACATTTTTAGTTCTTTTTATTTTTATTTTATTTTTAACAGTTTATTTACTTTGTGTTCCAGCTGTAGTCCCCTCCCTCACTCCTTTCCATCCCCCTTCCCAGTCTCTTTTCTGCCCCTCTATAAGTCCACTGATAGGGGAGGACCTCCTCCCCTTCCATCTGACCATAGCTTATCAGGTCTCACCAGGACTGGCTGCAATGTCCTCTTCTGTGGCCTAGCTAGATTGTTCCTGCAACAGGGGTGAGGAAGTCAAAGAGCTAGCCACTGAGTTCTTGTCAGAGACAGTCTCTCAGGGCATATATTTTTAAAAGTTATAAAATTCAAATATGCAACTACAAATTGATAAAAGTCCATTACTTAAATATTTTGTAATAAAATCATGACATTGCATAGCTAATAATGTTGGTATTACTTTTCTAATAAATAATTCTAAGTGGACAGACAAAATGTATAGTTGAAAGAATTTTACAGTTAGGGAATAAAGTTTTTGTAAAATTGTTTAAATGAAAAAAAGAATTTCTTTTTAAAAATAAATTTATTAATTTTTATATCAATCACAGGTTAGGTACTTTGCATCCCAGGCATAGCCCTCTCAATCATTCCCTCCCACCCTCCCCCTCCCTCCCTCATCTCCCTCCTCCCCGGCCCCTCTGAGTCCACCAACAGGGGAGGACCTCCTCCCCTTCCATCCAATTCCAGCTCATCCTGTCTCCTCAGGGCTGGCTGCAATGTCCTCCCCTTGGATCTAGCCAGTCTGTCACTCCCTGGCTTGTATAGGGGAGGGCCAAAGAGTCAGCCATCAAGTTCATGACTGAAACAGTCCCTGTTTCCCTCAGTAGG
>CM053759.1:42744755-42757810 GCA_028658305.1 Pachyuromys duprasi | reverse complement strand
TCGCGAGTCTTAATATCTGCTCTGATACATCGCTATATTGAACCCCCCCCCCAGATGTCCTCCTTGGCATGCTCCTGTCCTGTTGCTTGTTTTCTCCCCCACTCAATGTCCATCCCATTTGTTCATCCAAACAAGCATTGATCATACCAACCTGGGTCCTCCTTCCTGTATATGCTCTCTAGGTATGTAGATTTCAGCTTGACCTTCCTATCCTATAGGAACATAGTTGAGCAAATGTCCTTGTTGTCATAGTCTTTTAAATATATTCATATATATAACAACACTAACAGTATTAAATCTAATGTAATATCAGTGGTATAATTTAGTTAAGTTTTGCAAATCATGCATGAGACTCAAACAATCAAAGTGATGCATGACATTATACAACAAACAAGTAGAACTGGGGAAGATATATACATTGAGGTTTATTTTTATCAAAATAAAGAATGAAGACTTGTAAGTAGATATTGGACATTGAATTTCAAGAGAATAGTTGATTACTATCACACAATTTCAGTTAGACACAAAGAATAAGATTAGAGAGTTATTGCACAGTTTCATGACAGCAAGAGTAGAAATATGTTTTGGTACTTGAAAAAAACTTGAGAGAAAACTCCTATTATTATTACCTAAAATGTCTGAATTACTGGGAGGAACAATGGATAATTGTATGATTTAGTTACTCCATATTTGTTTTGTACATCTTTTAAATATTTATTTTAGTATTATCATTTATTACAATTTATTCAGTTTGTATCCTGGCTGTGGCCACCTCCCCTGTCTCCTCCCAATTCCATCATCCCTCCTTCTTCTCCCTAGAGGCCTTTCCCCTATGCCACTGATGGAGTAGGTTCCCCCCTCCCAAATCTGACCCTAACCTATCAGTTCTCATCTTAATACTAAATCACATATCATAATTTTAATTGTCAATTTGTAGTAAAATATAATTTAAACATTAACAAAGATGTATTAGCAGGATAGATTTGACAACAATAGAGGTAAGGAAAGAAAATGTTAGAGAAAAGACAAATGAACACTCTGAGATTCTGCAAGTGCTTTTCCTTGGGGCACATTTATCAACCCATGGCAGATTACAAAACTGAAAGACCTACTTAGTCCCTAGAAAATGTTTCTGCTTCAGGGCAAATAACCTCAACAAATGTCTACTGCCCAATTAGGTTATAATGATTATGCTGAGAGTGCAAAGTAGGTAGTAAGTCTTTATATTCTTTTTTTTTAATTCAATCTAGATTTGAAAGCTGATGATTAGATGGTTAAACTAACAAAGCCTGAAGGAGTTGAAGGGAATCTTATACAACCGCATGCCACAAAAGCAAATACAAGATTTGAAATTAAATGTGGTCTAGGGTTATTTCTGAAGGAAAGGTGTTAAGCAAAGCATGATTATAACTTTGATTTTAACTATAGGGGTTTTAAAATGATCAGTTCTTGTAGAGATTATTGAACATAGAACATGTTAAAGAAAGAAATACTGGTCTATTGATGAAAATAGTTTCTAAAACATGTATGAAAGACATGAAGTTTTACTACTATGTTCTCGACTGAACAATATATACTGCACAATATTAAGAAATGTCAACCCATAGATTGCAGTCAGATTCACATGCAAGCAAACATGTGCACGTAGAGGAAGAGAGAGAGAGAGAGAGAGAGAGAGAGAGAGAGAGAGAGAAAATTAACTATACTTCTAAGCTCTTTTTTTCTGTTCCATTGAGCTATTTTACTCACATTCTATTCTAATTACATGTTTCATTGCTTATCTCAGATTCAAGTACCTTTTTAAGTTATATAAACTGCATGCTTCCTTCTTTTTGCTCAGGTTGTCATAGTTATTTGTCATGAACATGTGTTAGAGAGAGAGAGAGAGTTCTTATGACAGACAACTTTACATGCAAAAATCTTAAGAATATGGCTGTTTTCCTGAAGAGACATGATAAGCTAGGGTCAGATGGAAGGGAGGGAGGTCCTCCCCTATCAGTAGACTTGGAGGGGGGCAGGGAGAAGATGAGGGAGGAATGGGTAGAGTGGGAGGGAATGAGAGAGAGGGCTATGGCTGGGATACAAAGTATATAACCTGTGATTAATATAAAAATAAAGAAATAACGTAAAAAAAGAATATGGCTGTCTAAACCAGACCTACACAATGACAATAGCACTAGACTTTCCAATATTGTTGGGGGAAAATCTCATAAGGCCCCAAAATTGGTAGTAAGGTATAGACAAATAATGGCTGTTGAGAGAAAAACTATCTTCTCTTGCTACAAGCCCCTAATAGTCTCTTCCCAAGTGTTCAGTCCTAAATACGTAGACATATGAAAAATACTAAAAACACTCAGTAACTCAGAAATTGCATATATATGCAAATAAACATACATATATAATGTATACATTTATGTGTGTGCATATGTATATGTATACATGTATATATAAATATATACATATGTATGACTCTGTGTAATAATAATATTAATTAAAGAAGAATATATCATGAATTGGGGACAACTTTTTACCAGATGCAGCTGTAGTTGAAAGGGAATAGTAGAGTGGAAATTGTATAAACACAACACTCATTCAAAAAATTATCAAAAATACGTTAAAAAAATGAAAAATTGGGCCATTCCAAACCTGTAATAATCTGATTTTTTCTAGTTCTCTTGTGTTCTTCTTTTCTTGCCTGGTTGTACTCCGTGGGTCCTGCGGTGCTATGTTGAGTGTAAACAGTAGAAATGAATATTCTGTTCTTGGCCCAGACCTGAGACTGAAAGCCATGGGGTGTCCACGTGTTTTGAATGTTTAAAAATTTAGAAAACTATGAAATACTAGAAAACAATATAGGAGCTATGACTTATCTTATTAAAATAAAAAAAGGATATTTTAACAACACTTCAAAGCAATAAAAACAAATATAAAATAAAAACCAAAATGAAAGAACAATAGAGATAGACCTTGAAGATAGAAGGAGATGTTAGAAGATAATCAGAAAAAGACAAATTATTCAGAATATAAGGAACTTAAAATATTAAAGCATTAACAAAAAGTCTTGATTTTTATAAAAAAAAATTACCAAAATAATTTTTTCAAAAATGGCATATAAATGGATAAGAAAAATATTAAAGGGCTTAAATTTTCTATCATGAATGCAATGAAAACTAAAGCATCAATTAAACAATTTCCTCAGTAAGAATGGCTGATCTATCCGGTTAAAAACAACAGCTGCCAAGGCTGTACAATGAACCTGTGCATACAGTTAGGATATGAAATAGCATAGCCATAACAGAAGCAAGATGGCTCTCTATTCAAAGCTTAGCAGTGAATGCCTCATGTACTTGAGTTTCTGCGTACTTGAGATACAGAAACTTCTATATGATTCTATTCACAGGTAAAAGCTAAACAAGAATTTTGCTTAGTGCGAAAGAATGGATGAGAGGAAGGAAGCAGAAAGCTTGATTGAAAATCTTGTGTAGTACTGTGTCATGAGAGATATTAGAAGAACCAGTTTTGACATTTTTAAATAAAAACTGGAAGTTTAGAGACACAGAATATATGGATATCATGCAATGCGCATGTGTCCTGACATGAAGAGGCATACTTTATGTGTCAGTTAAAAAGCACTTAACCAGTGGGAAAAAAATCAGACTTTGTAAGTTGATAATCTAAACACAAAAATGAGTAGCAAATACCTTTCTGCTTTTAATCATGACAGTCACTGAAAGAAATAAAGGACCGTCAGCTTGTTTGGAAGATCTAGCAGGGGAGCGCAGTTACTCTATACCCTTGGCCTAAGACCAGTCCTCCTCTATTATGAGAAGGGCGTCCTCTTCAACCAGAGCAGAAAGACACACATGGGACATAATCACTTCTAAGTGGATACTAGACGTATAATGTAGGATAAACATACTAAAATCTCTACACCCAAAGAAGCTAAGCAAGAAGGAGGACCCTGGGTAAGATGATCAATCCTCACTCAGAAAGGCAAATGGGGTGAACATTGGAAGAAGGAGAACACAGGAAGCAGGACAGGAGTCTACCACAGAGGGCCTCTGAAAGACTCTACCCAGCAGTGTATCAAAGCAGATGCTGAGACCCATAACCAAACTTTGGGCAGAGTGCACGTAATCTTTTGAAAGAAGGGAAAGATAGTAAGACCTGGAGAGGAAAGGAGCTCCACAAGGAGAGCAATGGACCCAAGATATCTGGGCACAGGGATCTTTTTTGATACTGATACTCCAACAAACGACCATTCATGCACATAACCTAGAACCCCTGCTCAGATGTAGCTCATGCCAACTCAGTATCAAAATTGGTTCTGACATGAACTCAGTGGCTGGATCTTTGATCACCTCCTCCTGAAGGGGGAACAACCTTGCCAGGCCACAGAGGAGGACATTGCAGCCAGTCCTAAAGATACCTGATAAGCTAGGGTCAGATGGAAGGGGAGTAGAACCTCCCCTATCAGTGGACTTGGAGAGGGGCATGAGAGGAGAAGAGGGAAGGAGGGTGGGATTGGGAGGGACTGAAAGAGGGAGCTACAGCTGGAATACAAAGTAAATAAATTGTAATTAATATAAAAATAAAAATTTAATTAAAAAGAAATGAAAGGAAAGATGCAAAAGATAATTATACTAAAATCTTCACTAGATATTTAGAATCAAAGTTGGGTTAGGAAAAAATGTATACAACAGAAGAAAAGAGGTGTTACAAATTACTAACTCAAATTTTTCTTTTAAAAGCAGCTTTATACTAGATAATGGCATGATTAATAAACTGAAGTACAAGTTAGTAAAATGGAGATATGAAATTAGTGAGGATTGGATTACAGAAAAAAAAAAAAAAACAGGCACATGACAACCAGGTGTTGGGTGTGTTAGTATATAGTAATGTAAAAGGAACACAATTTTCAGGGTTGTAACAGGCCTAGTGTCTAAAGATATTGAGCTATGATTATAAAAATAATGCTAACATAATGTTAGAGCTAGATGAAAGGGAGAAGGACTATGAGCAGCATCGTACTGGTCATTACAGAGCCGTAGTAGTCATGATAGTTAGTATTGCCTGAGAGGGAGGTTCTCACAAAGCTGTACCTCAACTCTGCTGAACCATTAGGCTCCCAGTATCTTCTGGGAAAGAGAAAGCCATTGTCCTCATTTATATGACCACAGGTCAGCCCAAGGCTTTAATAGGTAGTTCAAAACCTCTGCCTATGTAGGCCTCCTTGGTTAAGCTCAGTAGGTAAAAAGGAAAACACAGAAACAGAAGTATTAGATAAAGACATGAAGAATAGGGGATGTGGTAATTATGTTGAGAGGGATATATGAGATGTAGGCGAAAGAATCACCAATATTGATGTATGAAATTGCTAGTGAAGAAATTTAATAAAAACTACTTTAAAAGTAATTCCCTACACAATCATTTAAAAACTGCAATCCTGTATCTTATTGCTGTTTTCTCAACTACCAGAGAAATTAAATAATCAAAGGCAATAAATCATGATAGTTAGAATTATTTTATTTTAGTCTGCTAAAACTTTAAAGGTACAAGAGATAATAATTTGTCATACCTACCTTTATTGCAAAAATTCAAATCCTTTTATATGTTATATAAAGGAAGACAAACCAAACAAACTAAGGGAGGCTTTGTAATTTACTTTTAAATGGTTGGTACAATGTAAATTGAAAGATAAAGCAAATGGTAGTAATGCACATGGTAAAATATATTTTTTATTGAAGCTGAGCAATATCAGCTTGTAATTCACTAAGTAGGATTATAATTATATGAATTTAGATTTTTTTCAGTTATCAATAGTAGCATGGAGTATGTCAGGGAGCATAGCACAACAATTTAAACAATTTAAATTTAAACAATTTAAACTGCAGTCACCACAGGGGAAAAAAAAGGAGGAAAATAAATTTTGTATCACCTCAGGTCATGATAACTTGTTTCTAAATGCTTTTATGTTGGCTATGCTTATAATTATCACATGTAAAATCCCATCTGTAGATTAAGTAGCATCTTGTATTTGGGTCATTTTGTTCTGTTATATGTAATTCTTAGAAAATAGACTTATTGCAGCCTGTAAATAAAGGTGTCGACAGTTTTAAGAACAGATGTATGTGCTTTTTGTCAGTCCTTGCAATCTGAAAATTTTCCAATTTGTGTAATTACAAGAAATTTTCATTTGAGTTTAGAAGATTCTTTCTGAGAAATGGCAACATGGGTTATTCCAGAGCGTGAACCACAGTTATTTATAAAGCTAATAATAAAATAAAACTAAATGCATTAACTCTTTACATTTCAGATAATGAAACAACTATAACTAATGCTGTTGGCACACAGGTACATCAAGTACAAGGTGCATTACAAATGAAGGGAACTGCAGAAACAGAAAACAGTATTCATGCACTTTTATATTTGCAATAATTAAATATTATTTATTTGATATGCTTAATTATATGAAAGTAACAATTATATGCCCAATGATGGAAAGCCAATTGTCTTTCCCTTATTTGGGCCAAGATTCCAAAATTTTATGGAGAATATTAAAGTCTTGTATATGTATCTAAATTTTGCTTAAATTTAAATTATAATAAAATAATTTACTAAATGCCCTCAAAACAAATAAACCCAAAACAAATGCCATTGTATTTTCTACTAATTTTCAAATTCATCAACTATTTTTTCTAAATGAGAAACTTAATTAGTTAAAGAATGGCTGTGGGATATAAGGATCTTTCACAGGTCTGATAGGGAAAAAAAGCTTGTTTGACATAATGTGCAGTATTTTCTAATATTTTGACATGACACTTCGAAATACTTATGTTACCACTTTGTTTATACAAAATCTAAGGAGTGATGTGCAGTCAACAGATCTCTTCAACAAAATCTTTTCCGATTATTTTAAAATATATTTAAGTGATGTTCCAAGAATATAAGTTATAAAGCACCTCGCAATGGAAAGTGTCTAGGTGTGACTTTTGGAGATGGCTGTACATTTTAACATTTGATCTGAAAAGTGATAAACACCGTAAAGACAGAATTGTATAGAATTTTATGATTTTGAAAAATCCAGGTATCTTCATCTACAATTTAAGAACTTACTCATTCTTCTCAGTTTCATGTACAGTAGTTGTAAATTTTACCTTCTTAACCAGGGCCCAGAGGGACTTGCTGAGAATGGAGCAACAATGAAGGACCATGCATGAACTGCACCTTGGCTCCCTACAAAGATGTGGCAGATGGGTAGCTTAGGCTTCAAATGGGTCTTCTAGTAAGGGAAGTGGGGACTGCATTGGACAGACTCACTTGCCAGCTTTTTGATCACTTTCTTCTGGCTGCACTGCCTTGCCAGGCCATATTGGAAGAGGACATACTCAGTCCTGATGCAACGTGATGAACAGAGGTGTGTGGAGAAGGAGAGCGCAGAGGAGGAGAAGGGAAGGGTGACACTCTAAGGGGAGGGAGGGAGTATGGGGCTACAAAAAGGATGCAAAGTGAATAAAACAACAGGAAATATAGCTGATAATTGACTATCAGCTTGTGAGAAAAACAAAAATAAGACACCAACCAACAAAACAAACAAAAAACCTTTTCTGGGAAACAGCTTCATGCACAAAGAAAAGTCTTAAATGTCAAAGGGCACTTTAGAAATTATAACATTTAGACCAATATTTCTATTTCCTACTCTATTTTTATTTTCCTCTCTGAAAATAAATGACTCCTATTTGCTTTAAGAATTGATATTTCAGGTTTAGCATCACATGACTTATTTTATATACTGGTATATAGCATGGATGCCAAACAAAACCTGATAATTATAAATTCCCCTTTTTAAAGACATACATAACACAGAATAATCCTTTAACTAAGGCACTACAGTTTGTTTGTCAAACATTGCTTGCCCATTACTTATTGACCATGGACTTTCTTTATATTGTCATCCTAGAATATTAGGTAACAGTGCACCCGTCACGTGGAACAACCTCGCATTGCCATGTAGGATGATTCTGTGCCATACCTGACTGAAAAGAGTTTTCAGAAACAGAACTGATTTTTAAAATTAAAAATTATATTACATATTTATTACAATTTATTCACTTTGTTTCCCTGCTGTGACACCCTCCCTTTTCCCCTGCCAATCTCACCCCCCCTTTTCTTCTCCCATGCCCCTTACCTAGTCCACTGATAGGAGAGGTCCTCCTCCTCTTCTTTCTGACCCTAGCCTATCAGGTCTCATCACAACCAGCTGCATTGTCTTCCTCTGGTAGACTGGTAAGGCTGCTTCCCCCTCAAGAAGAAGTGATCAAAGAGCCAGCCACTGAGTTTATGTCAGAGACAGCCCCTCTCCCCTTACTAGGGACCCCACTTACAGACTGAGTATATGGGTTACATCTGAGCAGGGCTTTTAAGTCCTCCTCGGTTGGGGTATCTATCAGGGTCTGCAGGGTGCCCAGGGTCCAGTTTGGTTGTTTGGTTTGTTTGTTTGTTTGTTTGGCTCTGTTGCTCTTCTTTTGGAGCTCCTGTGCCTACCACAGACAGCCTCTGAAAGACTCTACTGATAGAGGTATCAAAGCAGGGGCTGAAACTCATAGCCAAACTTTAGCCAGAGCGCAGAGAATTTTATGAAAGAAGGGGGAGATAGATCAGGATGAGACAGAACTGATTTTTATTCTTCAATTCATGATTTTATTAAAAAAGCTATTTTCTGGTTATTGCAGAAAACAGTTTTAGCAATGATTTTCCCAATACTTACCTTGTGTCATTATTCCACTTCAAGACATATTTCAGTGTCCTTGATATCTCAATAAGCCATTAGGTCAATACTACAAGATTAGGTCTCCAGTGATGACTAGTATTTATCCTTGAAACTCTCATTACAATTTCCGTAGATGTCAAGAAGAGAACACTACAATGGTAAATGACCCTTTACTCTTAGCAAAAACAAATATAGTTTCTTATGTGCATTCTATATTCACTACAGCTTAGCTTATATCTGCTCTTAATTTTGCTTGTTTATGAACTCAGGCTCAAGTAAACACCACTATGTAATGGTTTGGTTATGAGCACACTGGGGTAAAATATCATCAATTTCCATTGGATCCCATGCGAACCTACCTTCACTCTATTTGTAATCATGTTTTATGATGCAGCCTAACTTGACTGAAAGCATAGAAATAGCATTTTACCACGTGAACTGAAGAATAACAGAGTATTTCTGCAAAGTCAAAATGCTAGTCGCAGTTGGATTTTCAAGTGCTGGATATGAAACTCATAATCTGTGCCATCAAGCCATATGATTTCACAACACGGGGGCAGTATACACAGCTTTCCCTTTGTAATCAGCTTTCCTTATTTTGCTGTTCTAGCAAGAAAATGGTATGTATCTATGGTTAAGTGACCTTCAATGTATTGTTTTATTGTATTCATAATTTGCCCAAACTAAGTAGCTAAAGCAAGATACACATGCCTTATTAGTAACAAGCCACACTGAATTTAGCATGTCGCTTGCTCTTTAAAATTCAACAACTTCATTTATCTCATGGTAAGTTTATTTAAACTGATGACATAATAAAGAAAATTATGCTACTCATTAGATTTCCACATACAATGTTGCCTTCTTGTGTGTTACATCATTGTAGAAATTACTTACTAGTGTTTATTACATAATTCCATAAAAGAATTTGGTAAGTTAGAGTTAAACCAAGAAAAAAAAACTTTTGTTTTGTAATATCAAGTAGCAATTTAAATTATTATAAAATATAGTTTTAACTTATGATAACTTTCTCTTTGGATCTACAATAGTTTTTGAATAATTTCCACACAAATACAGTTACTAAAGCCAATAAAGGGCAAAGAATATCAAATTGGTTTTCCTGTTGTTCTGTTTGGTTAGTTATTGTTTTCATGGTGATTGTGTTTAACTGTGTAATATTTAATATATTATGAATAACATCTTTGACACTGACAAATTTTATTTTGTACTTCAATTAATTTTCAGTCTCATCTGAAGTAAGATGTGTGTAGAGTGCTAAGCAGGTGTTTTACGCAATGATGCTTGATTTAGATCCTGGGTGTTACTGCCAAAAAGCTCATATCTGTTCCAGTTGGCCATGAAGTCTCTCATTCCCTGTCAAAATCAGCATTAGCATTTGAAGAGGCCAAGAGGGATTTGCCGATTCTGTGGAGCAAAAAACACCCTATTACTTGTGTCATCACACAAAACCGTGTACTACATGCCAGGCAGAGAAAACATATTAAATCATAATATGTGTGCTATTTAAATGATAATATTATACAGGTGTAATGAATGTATGATCAAACATGTATGTGGTTTTGATTTTTTCAATTGTGTTCTCTATTTCTGAGAATGTCACAATAACTATATTTGCTTTTCATTAAGTGTGCCCTAAAAATAGGATGTTTTCTCTTTTTTTCTATTTATTTATTTATTTCACTTTAATTACTTTGTGTCCTGGCTGTAGCCCCCTCAATCCCCTCCAAGCCCTAACCACCCTCCCTCTTTTCCCCCTATACA
This sequence comes from Pachyuromys duprasi, assembly GCA_028658305.1. Lineage (NCBI taxonomy): Eukaryota > Metazoa > Chordata > Mammalia > Rodentia > Muridae > Pachyuromys > Pachyuromys duprasi. Next base: position 42,747,261 of record CM053759.1, on the reverse strand, counting down.
TCTTTTCTAGTCCAATGACAGGAGAGGTCCTCCTCCCCTTCTACATGACCCTAGTCTATCAGGTGTCATCAGGGTTGGCTGTGTTGTCTTCCTCTGTGGCCTGGTAAGGCTGCACCCCCAAAGGGGAGGTGATCAGAGAGTCAGCCACTGAGTTCATGTCAGAGAGAGCCCCTGCCCCCTTTACTAGGGAACCCACTTGGAAACTGATCAGGGTGTCTAGGTCGTCAATATACATGGTCCTTGTTTGGAATATCATTCTCTTTAGGCCCACCTGGGCCCAGGGTTTTTGGCTCTGTTGTTCTCCTGTGCATTTCCTGTACCTTTCAGGTTGTTCCATCTCCTTCTTCTTCCATAAGGTTTCCTGCACTCTGCCCAAAGTTTGGCCGAGTCTCAGTGTCTCCTTCCATACCCTGATGCATAGAGTCTTTCAGAGACCCCCTGGGGAAGGCTCCTGTCCTAGTCCTTGTCTTCTCCTACTTCCAATGTCTATCCTGTTTGCCCTTCTGAGTAAGGTTTCAGCCTCTTCCTTTGGGTCCTCGTTATTATTTAGCTAATTTAGGACAATAGATTTTAGTATGTTGTTCAAATGGTTAAACACCAACAAACCAATTAATCCAATTTAAAAAATGGGGTTCAGAGCTAAACAGAGTATTCCCAACAGAGGAATATCGAATGGCAGAGGAACACGTAAAGGTGCCCAGCATCCTTAGTCATTAGGGAAATGTAAATCCAAATGACTATGAGACTCCACCTCACAATGATTAGAGTGGTTAAGATCAAAACTCAAAGTATGAGGCATGCTGGAGAGGATGTGGAGAAAGGGGAACCCTCCTCCATTACTGGTGGGAATGTAAACTTAAACAACCACTTTGGAAATCAATCTGGTACTTTCTCAGAAAATTAATAGTGCTAAATCAAAATCCAGCTATACCACTGGGCATATATCTGAAAGATGCTAAACCATGCAACAAGGACATTTGCTCAACTATGTTCCTAAAAATAGTTTTAAATAAAATAAATATTTCCTGTGTTATTTTGAATGTAATAAAAGAACTGTTAATGTTAGCCTTCATTGCATTTTGTTTTTGTAATTTATTCTTTAAATGCTAATTAGAACATGAATAAATTTCTTGAAATAAATGAGTTAGTAGAACATATAGATACATCAGAGAATATATATTTATAATTTTTATTGCTTTGAAATTATTTTAAGAAAATGTCTTTTTATAGTCTTGATATGAGGTTTTTCTTATATTTTCAGTTATATTAATCTGTATGTAAGTCATACTTTACTCCAATACATGTTTTAGCAATAAGCAAAGTATTTAAAGATTCTCAACACCACATAAACAAGATAGACTGTGACCTCATTGAGTCTTTTCATTGGAAAGACTATGGAACCGGAAACAAAGTAAAGCAGTGTAGCTAGAGAATTTTATTTGTGACTCAATCGTCAGCTTTATTAAAGTGTTTCTGATGATTTTGACTAAGATTTTGTTACTTACATGATTATTCATTTTAACTGCATCCTTTCTGAAACCCTGTCAAAGACTTTTGGCCCTCATTGCATATGTTGCTTCCATGATAACCTCATAAGGATTATGTAGATTTTATTAAAATCTTCCACTGTGGTATGCTTGGTACTTTATAAATTATCTAATCTATTATTTTACAAATGTTAGTCTTTTTCTCTTACAGTGGGAAACTACTTTTACTTATTTTGGGGAAATAATATACATTTATTATAATATATGTTATAAACACAAACTATTTGTATTTACTATGTGTATATAGCATATACATATGTATTATTTCAGTGAACATATTTGTATTTGTTTTTTGTTTGCAGTAAATCTAAACAACAGTCTCCCCTCAACTTCTGTCAGTTAGATATATTTCTATTTTTTTTTTACATTTTTTTTATCAGGTTAGGTACTTTGCATCCCAAGCTTGGCCCCCTCGCTCATTCCCTCCCACCCTTCCCAACCCTCCCTTGCCCCTCCCTGCACCCTACAAGTCAACCAACAGGGGAGGACCTCCTCCCCTTTCATCCAAACCCAGCTCATCCTGTCTCCTCAGGGTTGGCTGCAATGTCCTCCACTGGGATCTATCCAGTCTGTCACTCCCTGGCGTGTATGGGGGAGGGTAAAAGAGTCAGCCATCAAGATCATGACTGAAACAGTCCCTGTTTCCCTCACTAGGGTCTTTAGTCCTACACTGAACTATCCTGGGTCCCATCTGAACAGGGGTTCCAGGACATATCCACACGTGGTCCTTGGTTGTAGAAACCGTCTCATACAAGACCCCTGTGCCCTGCTCAGTTTAGTCATTGTGGAGCTCTTGTTCTCTCCAAGTTTCACCAACCTCCTCCATTTCTATCATCACTCCTTGCCCTCTGCCAAAGGCTTGATGGTGAGTCTTAATATTTGCTCTGATACATCGCTACATTGACCCCCCCAGAGGTCCTCCTTGGAATACTCCTGTCCTAATGCTTGTTTTCTCCTCC
>CM053759.1:42720298-42744255 GCA_028658305.1 Pachyuromys duprasi | reverse complement strand
GAGCCTGGTGTCTTCTTTTTCATCTATTCCAATTATTCTTAGGTTTCATCTTTTCATGGCATCCTTGATTTCTTGGATGTTTTGTGCTTGAGACTTTTCCGATTTTCTTTTGTCCTTGATTGAGGAATTCATTTCAGCCAGCGTATCTTCAGCTCCCGAGATTCTCTCTTCCATCTCTTGTATTCTATTGGTGATGCTCACCTTTGTGGTTCCTGATCTTTTCTCTAAGTTCTCCAGTTCCAGGATCTCCTCTGTTTGTGTCTTCTTTATAGATTCTAATTCTGTTTTCATGCTTTGTATCGTTTCCTTCATCTGGTTGACTGTGTCTCCTATTTTGGTTGTTTGCTCTCTGTCTATCTTTAATTGTTCCTGTATGTGGGCAGTTGAATCCTTCTTAATTTCCTTGAGGGCCTTGTTCATTTCCTCTTTTTGTGCCTCCTTTTGTTCCTCTAATATCTGCATAACTATGGTTTTGATATAATTTTCCTGTGTCTCCGCTGCATTAAAATCTCTACTGCTTTTGGGTGTTTCTGGCGGGGCCATGGTGTCCTGATTTTTGTTGGGTGAGTTCTTTAGCCGATATCTTGGCATTTGTTTATATATAATCAAGGAGCTGTTTGTGCTTCAAGGCTGAACTTCAGACTGGAACTGTCAATCACTTGTGTGTGGAGTATTCTTCAAGAAGATTAGGGAGTTCTAGTGGTTTGATAATGTGTGTTGTGCCTCAGTTGAACTCTGTTGTGGGATCTGTGTACCTGGCTTCATGCTCTGTGGTAGAGGCTGTGAGCACCACAGGCTGGTCTCCCCTCTGGTCTGGAGGTTTGGCTCTTCGATCTGTGCCAGAGTCTGCGTGTCCACCTTTGATATCACTGCTGGGGGCACTGCTCTGTTCAGGAGGCTCTGAGCTCTGCCCTGAGCTTGCTGCTAAAGGCTCTCTTCGGGACTGGAGCCTTGGTGCCTTCTTCTGTGTCAGGGGCTTTGCACCAAGTTCTGAGATGGTATTTGGGGCACCTCAGTCTGGACCTGATACTATGAGTCCCAATCTGGGGTTGTGGCTGGGTGTGCATAGCGTTGTGGGTCTGACTGGTGTAACCCGCAGTATCTGGGTGAAACTCAGTACCGTGTGCCCCAGCCCAAAGTGCCGGCTGCTGGCACAGAGGGTTGTGTGCCTGCGCAGTGCAGCCTGTGGTATCTGGGTGAAAGTCAGTCCATCCGGGGTACCGTGTGCCCCAGCCCAAGATGGTGGCTTAGGCGCCCAGCCAGGCTGTGCGCAGCCTGTCTCCCTCCAGAGTTTTTCCTGGGAATAGCTGGGTGTCCCTTGGACTTTTCCACTTGATTTTCCCACGGTCGGAATTCCACTCACCTGGCAGTCGCAAACACTGGTATTTTAGGTCTGAGATCTCAGTCTCCTGGTTGCTGTGCCTACACTACTGTCCTGCTCCTCAGACACAGTGTCCTCCAGGGACAGCCATCTTGGATCCTCCTAGATATATTTCAATGTAATCATTTCAGCTAAAACAAACAAGTAAGCATTTTTTCACCTAGGGGCATATGCTTTACATTCATATATGAATAGCCTTGTTGATTAATCTGTGTCAAAAGATCAATATACGGGGTTTCATATTTTTTTCTGCATACATGTATACTGGCACAATATTAAGGGATTATTGTCAAGGCATAATTTATCACCAGAAACATTGTATATCTAGTAATCATAATTTTCAAAATAAATACTTAAGAGTTACAAAAATAATTAAAAGGAGCTGGAGATATAGCTCAGTGATTGAGTGCTTACTTGCCATACTCATGTCAAGCCCTAAGACTGCCAAGATTTACAGAAAAATAATCAAGTTTGCTAAAAGAAATTGATATGTTAGACAAGTTGTCATTCACACTTTACCATATAGACACCTAACACATAAGAGCTGATAATTGATGGTGCAGCATCTTGAAGTTTTTTTAGCCTTGTGAGCTGTTTAGGTAAATGGACTTTGAATGGAGAAAGTGGTGACTGCTGAAGTAAGGAAGACTGTAGGAGAGTGACTGTGACTACGTTTAGGCTATAGCTAAAACTACAGGTGACATTCAAGATGGGAAGGACAGTCACCCTTTGTTATTAAAGGAGGACAATGGAAAGCCCACTCACTATGCATATGAGAGGACTACAGGACAAAGGACAAAACTCAGATTTTTTTTTCTTGAAACCTTGACATATTTTAGCAGTATGAATTATTTTTGCAAAACATAATTAATGGTGCTATGAACAAAAAATTACTTATTATTATCTTTTATTGTATGGAAAAAGACAAATTTCAGTATTTATGATATTAAAGTATCATTTGCTGATTTTTTTGTTTTATTAGTTCCACTGCAGAGTGATGTTAAAAGTAGCTCTATTTCATACTGCCGATATACAGAGGCTATTATTATGGTGGACTATAACAAAATACAAAATATAAGAGCATTTCAGGCTCTATTCCTCTTATTCTTTTTTTGTTTTTTTGCTGCTGCTGTCTTAAAAAGGGCTAAAGCCCATGCTGTCTTAAAAGTTGTATGAGGTCAAGGAGATTATTGAACTCCTGGAACTTCAGATTCTACCTCCCAAGTGCCGGGAATTACAGGTACGTGCGTCCATGCCCCCAAATCTAGTTGCTTTAATGCAAATATTTCCAATATTATGATTAAAATTATACTTAATAAATCTAGACAAAATGTATCATGTATTATTTTCACATTTTAGTAAGAAGCACTAAGTCCCAAATGTGCCCTGATTAAATATCATTCTTACAAAGCACAATGTCTGTTTAAGAACATGTATTTTAACTTTACATGCAATAATTTATACAACAGATTTCTGTAGTCGCCGCGACTACCAATAGTAACTGCCTGCACAAGGGGCTGGGAATTAAAAGAGACAGAGAACAGGAAGAAGTGATGCCAAGACAGTATTCTGATCAAGGCGCCATTTTTATTACAGAGTAAACCACTTATATAGGTTTCCAAGTGAATATGTCCAAGCAAAACAGGAGGTTTAACTGAGCAAAACAGGAGGTGTAACTGAGCAAAACAGGAGGTTTAATTGAGCAAAACAGGAGGTTTAACTGAGCAAAACAGGAGGTGTCTGCTGAAAACAACAAGAATAGCGAGCCAGCATGACTTGCATGCACCTGACCATCTCAGGTCCAATGGAATGGCTACCTCAGATTTCTGTAATACATATTTAAGTATGGCTACTGTACCCCAAACAAAAGAATCTTCAAGTGTGGAGGCTGTTTCCCAGCTGTTGACACAACTGAGATTTGATTGTACTTGACATAATAGATAAATACATATATGGGTGGATTCAAATATTGGTAATATTTTGGAAGGTAGCATATGTTTGGAAAGTGTGCCTTATTGGAAGCATGAGGCTAGAGAGAACTAGCTTACTAAGGACTATTACTTTCTGAGCCCCACCTGCTTCTTCTTTTCTAAGCTGTCATATGTAAACACTTTCCTCCAGCACAAGATCACCTCATCACTCATCACACAGACTCGAGGCAACTGAAGATAAGGTCGTGGACCAAATCTTCTGAGACTTGAAGCTCTGTAAATCTTCACTCACTAGAATTGTTTCTTTCCTGCATTATGTTGCAAAGACTGAAAGCTAACTACAGCAGCACTTACTGAGCAAATTAGGGGCTTTGGATGGTATACCAATAGCTTAAACTACTTAGTCCTGGAAATATAACTTGCTACAAAGACCCAGCAGACAGAGGGCCAGTGGCACAATGAATAAAGTGTCTAACTACAGAAGAACGGCAGGTCTCCACCTCACCTAGTGTAGAGGTTAAAGGTGCGTGTCACCACACCCTGAAGCAAAGCAACTCTTGATATTCTATTTGATGATGTTTTTTGTATCCTCCAGTGCTTATTGAGCTTTGTAGAGATAGATAGAAGGATAGGATGAACAGACAGACAGATGGACAGACAGAAACACACACACACACACATTGGGGAGCAGGGGAGAGATAGAAAAATGGAGGAGACAGACATTTGGAAGCATTGGCTGAGAGATGTTATTTCATCCTTAGCTTCCTTATATATAAACTAATAAAAATCACTAGACATAAAACAAATTCCACATTTACTTTGTGTGAGGTGAAATTCACTGCTATACCTTCCATAACTGTTACTATTTTCTTTTAAAAAGAAAACCATTGTTCAAAATTAATTTTGAAAACAGTTGTTTTTTTTAAAGATCTAATATATTATAGATTTTTCCTTCTATTTCTTCCTTCAAACCTTTCATATGTACTCCTCACCACTCTTCTTCAAATTAATGGTCTCCTTATAAATAATTGTTATTGCTAATATATAAACCAAGTTATTCCTAATTATGACCTGTTAGGCTACTTAAATATCAATATCTTGGCTCATAAAATATCATTGTGCCTTCTGATGCCACAATTGTAAAGTTGCAGTATTTGCTAACTCATAACTACAGTTTCCTTTGGTTTTAACAACACTGTTATATTCTCACTTAGTGACAACATTATAGCACACACATAGCATCTGCCACACAGCTAAATGATCTCTCACTGAGTATCCCATTTACTTTCTGTTATCTTACTAGCAAGATCTTAAGAGCTACCTTTAAAGAAGAAATAACCCTTGTGCTGGCAAAGTTAGTGCTGTGCAGAGAGAGTTGACAAAGTGTTAGTGGAAAGATCTTGAAGTTAATGGGCAGCAAAACAAATGTGTGATGCTCTGTCCAGGTTTCAAGAACTGTGTTATGTGAACTTGAATCAAGTACTGTCCTTCAAGGGTTGAATAGATTTGTCACCCTGGCTATGCAAGATGTCACAGAATAACAAGATAAATTTTCACAAACACCATTGAAGCATGAAGCTGTGTCTCAACTCTTAAAACTGACAAGACTGCAGGTCACCAGCTTGTCAAATCTACCTGGTGACGAATGCTCTATTTCTTTAGGCTTAGTATTGATTGTTTACATTTTTTTCTAGTCATAGAGGGCTCAGTGGATCACAAAGCCAAAGATTTGGCCTTGAACATGTCTAAGACAGTACTTACTTAATTTGAAATAAAATGATTTTATGCAGCCCCTACCCAAATAACAAGTTACATTTTCTATGTGTGTGTGCACAAATGGATGTACCTTTAACTCTGTCCACTAGTCTGAGTCATCTTTGGGGACAGGCACACTGTCTTCTTCCCAAGGAAAGCTTTACCATCTGTGTACAATTCTATAACTCTTGGAAATTTGTCTGGTAAGTTTAATTTTCCCACATTCTTAGAAAACTATATTTTGAAGTATTAATTTCTCTGACTCACGGTAGAGGACTAGCAATATGTAATTGAATTCAGGTGCCAGAGATTCCTAGATTCACAACATTGAAAGTTTATTTATACTTCACACTTGAATGTGGCAGATCAGCTCTTCTTTGCCCTTTACACTTCAAAGACACATGTTAAAAAAAAAAAAAAAGCTCTCTGTTGAATGCCAGGGCATCTGCAATTGTTGCAGAATGGGGAGGGGACTATGGGATCTGCATTCTAGCTCACAGGTCTTTACCAGATGTGGTATATGTCACTTATGCTCAGAGTTCTTTTTATTAAAGTATGTGACATAGTGAGTTGGAGAAAGCATCATTATGGTAGATGAAAGTACACCAAAGAAAACTCACAATATCAGTCACAAGTTCTGCTTTATAATTTGATTCTTCAAATTCAGGTGGTGTGTCTCAAAGAGAAGAAACGATCAAATCGAACTGGTCTATGCTTAAAGTGCAATGACTTAAATATCATTTATTTGTGATAATTATTTCAAATTGAAATTTCGTTATGGTTTCACATTTAAGTCTTAGGAATGTGAATTAGGCATCAACTGGCCTGTCTGATATTTGAATGTCTCCATTATAAAACATGGAATATTAACTAATAAGTCTACTCAGAATATTATGATATCCTTGCTTTCCCAAGGCAGCTACTGCAAAGCTTAGATGTTATTGCAATTAGTTTCCTTTAATTCTTCTCAACCCTCTCTTCTATATTTCTGCATATTCTAACAATTTCTGAGTGCTTTAGGTACCACTAAGGAAAAACAGCATATCTTGTTTACATTTTAAACATATTTGTGTTGCACATTTGTAATTATTGAGTGTATTTTTCAAACAAGCTAATTATTTCTTGTGTAGTCTTTCTTTCCATAACTGATGTCAAATGTATGTATTAGTTTTACAATTTAATCTTAAGAGTTTTCTCATAGATAATACAATTATAAATCATGCTACTCAGAAAGAAAAGTCTTCTAGTGAGTTTAATCTAGTTAAATAAACTAGTAAGTTATATTTCATCAATGTAAAATTCGTTCAATATTTGTTTAGCAAAAATATAATAATGTATTTATTTTAGACCTGTGACAAATAAGCTATGATATGATTTTTCCAAAGGATTTTAGTCATTTAAAATAAATCAGAGTTTGCATATGTAATGTAATTTGTAATTAACAATAACAATAATCTCAAATACAACTAAATATCATAAATATAAATATCCACCATGGTGTGATGTTGCTGATGGGATTTTATTCTATGTGTGAAAAGTGTTAACAACTGTTTCTCTTTGAAATGTATTTAAAATTCTGCAATAAGAACAGCCATAGCTATAACATTAAAATTCTGTGAGCCTGATCTTTGTTTTAGTTAGTTAGTAGGTCACTAAGTTTTATCTTCTGATATCTTTTTTTTTTCTGTTAAAATGCATGCTTGCACTTTGGAAGTTCTCAGATGAAATATAACATACTTACTACCTAGAAAATCTCCTAAGGGAAACTAAAGTTGTTCAACAATCTTTAAAACAATGCTTGAAACTCTCAACATTTTACATTTCAGAGCCAGCAGATTTGATGATAACATTCTTGGATGTGAAAATCCTTCCCAAGGGGCAAAAGGGCAGTAGACAAATCTACTTAGTTGGAGTTACAAGAAATAAATTTACTCTTGAAAAGCAAAATCCATTTGTAATGCATGTCCTTTAAAATGTTATTTGTTTTCTTTCTTTCCAAATTCACCTGATGTTATTTTAAAGAATTAAACATAGATTTTGAAAGAATTAAATCATGCTTGAATAAATTCATATTATAGTTACCAAATTATGTAATATTTTAAAGAACTGTATCCCCATGTAACGTGACAACTGTAACACATCTTACATCAGAGTTGACGTGTCCAATAATACTGGGTGGAACAGCCTGGTGTGCAAGCTTGGCTTTGAATTGTAAAGAAATCATTGAAGTACGAATAAGAGAAAAAGGAAAGGAATGTCCGTCAGTGTGGAACTCATGCTTCCAAGAAATTAAACCAATAACAAAAAGCCTGTAAAGCATACAGCTGTTCATGTCATGTTTCCTAACCTAATAACCCAAGTAGGGCTAGGAGTCCTGGAGTCTGCCCATGCAATCTTCAGCATTATTTCCTACTATAAAAATGGGCCACTGCTTAAAAGTTTTCTTGTATTGTCATAGTTCCTGAGATATTTAGTATCTGGTAACTATATCCATGTATTTTTTATTATTTTTTGATATTTTCTCAGACTCACAAGGAAGCATGAAATCCTTCATGTTTCAGGAGTAATTCCACATTCTTGCTTAGTACTTTTGTAAACCCTGCTTTTTCGGGTAGAAAACAAGATTTAGACATTCTAGTGCCTGAACATATTTTGTAATTTTTTTTGGCAATTCACAATTTCTATTTCTTTCATGATTTGATTAAATCTCAGCATAGCATTTAAGAGTGTCTCTATCTAACAATCAGAAAATTTAGTAGGTACTGGCTACTTAAGCAGGAGCAAGTATATAACAAGAAGTAGGCAGAAATGACTTTTAAAAAATTCAGTACTGTGAACTCTGAGAACAGAAATTCTATTTGAAAATCTAGCTTTTTAATTTTTTTGCCAGTGTAAATGATGAAGGTAGGTGCTGGATGGTCCTGGAGGAGCATTGGAGATGATCTCTTAAGGAACTGAACACGTTTCCAATGTCTTGAGAACAAATGGGCATTGATCTGGTTCTGATTAAGACTATCCAATGATAAGATGGAGAAGTCACTGACAATGATGCTAGCAATTACAATTTACATCATGGCAGTGAAGGAAATTTGGTGTTTTCTTGATTTTTGAAATATATATATATATATGTGTGTGTGTGTGTGTGTGTGTGTGTGTATACACACAATATGACAAAGTGAAAAACAGCCACATTCTTCCCATTATATATAATATATATTATATATACTGTATATATATATATATATACTGTATACTATATATATATATATATAGTTTCACTTTGTCATATTGTGCTTCAGAAGAAAAGAGCAGTTTACCATTAGAAATGTACCCAGGGCCCTACCTTCTTTCTTTATTTTGATCTTCATTTTGTCCACTATTCCCTTCTTTTCTGGCAAAGTAAATATCATCATCATTAGAGTTTTATCAATCCCAATTAACCTAAGTAGAAATAATATTAATGAAACTGTAATCGATACACACCCCAGAAATTTGACACTGATTTCAGTGGAGGATTTTCTCTTCAGCATTGGCCCTGTGTTGGCTAATGTAGTATTTCAGATTTATTCTTCTATGCATTGGATCCTCATAGATAAATAATTGACATGAGAAAGCTGAATACAAGGGGCTAGTGTAAATAAAAAAATTATGTAGTTCTATTTGTTATGAAAATACACATATATTGTGTTCTACAGTCCCTGTGCTTATGGGCAGGAGTAACTTTATAACACATGTGCCCATGGTTTTGCCAGTTTTTACTTACATTCAACTAATGGATGATCTTCTTTAAAATGGCCTAAATATGGCTTTAAGATCTATGTTCTAAAACTTTTAAATTTATTTAAAAATCATTGTTACTCAGAGTTCACTGGACATAATCCAAGGAAAGTCTTGGTTAATGTTCCCTGTTATGCACAGCAGCAATTACTACAGGCATGGATACCTTTATGTATGGCGACTTTTTGTTTGCTTCATATCAGCATCTTCATATGTGTTTCTCTGGTGCAATGCCCTCTCGAGGAACTGTTCAAAGTGTTTACTTTAAAATACTTAAATACATACATTTAAAGTACTTAAAACATATGTTTAAGTATTTTTAGAGAATAATGGACCTTATCGTTCTACGGCCTCAGAAGAATATCATGAAATATCCAGAGAATCACCAAATTACACAATGATGATGCAGTTATCTTTTATCAGACAGTAAATCTACTTACTTGGTGTGCAGGGCCTACAATACCTACTCCTTAGTCTGACTGCTAATGGTGTTCTGACTAACAGTGGCATGCTGGTAGAATATGAGTTGCCATTGTTGGGACCATGAAATTGTAATGGTATTTAAATAAATTATATTACTTCAAGAAGCATGACAGAAACTTTGAAGTCAGGTCTGGAATAACATGTTGATTATTCATAGTGATACTTTCTACTTTTGGAAAGAACTGGCACAGTGAACATTCTTAGCTTAAAACTTCATGTTGAAATACCAAAAGATACTACCCAAGTCATGCAAAAGGCCCTGGTCAAACTTAGTTTGTCAGAAAACAAAATACTTATAATACCAATACTATTATTACTACTATATTCATACATACATTTAGTAAATGGATTAGAAGGTATGAGGGAATGCTGACAAGAATAGGATGTGACCGTCATCAGAATGCACTGTGTATGTGAATGAAATTGTCAAAGAACAAACACAATTAATAAAAGTTTCATAAATCAGAGTTGTCAAAGAGATATAAAAGCCTCTACCAACCAGTCTCTCAGGAAGTTGATACTTAAAATATTGTAACAGCTGCCAGGACTCACTTGATTTGAGAGATTCAGAATGAGGAGATATCTGACATATGTTATTGATGAGTGTACCTTCACATTGGTTTACAAATAAGTAGTATGAAATTGAATAGAAGAATTATTTGAAAAATCTAGGTTTAAAATAATGAAACAGAAGAGTATTGTCTTCAGGAAAATATAGTAGTGATTATATAGCTGAGAAATCATTGTGTGTTTTCAGAATAATGGAGCCCAAACAATGAAGTGAAAATTAGTGAGCTAAGGGAAAGTATAGTTGTATAAAAGGATGTGTGGCCATCGGGGAATACAGGCTTGTATATATGTAGATATAAATGTACACACTCATAACTTTTTCTATATATGGGAGTTATTTTGCCCTAATTGCCGGAAATTCACCCCAAGTCTTTACATGTTATGGTGAAGTTCTCTCTCATTGAACTATAGTGCTGCCAGTCACCAAAAGAATTATTTACTCTTATAAAAAATGTAAAATCAAAACCAAGAAAAGCATTAATCTAAAAGTATTTTTCATGAAGAAGCAGTGTCAGATTACCTAAAAGAGGATAATATAAAAACCTTGTTATAAAATTTAATTACTTGGTAGGATTATCAGAAACACTGTGCTAGTATTATATATTTGATTTTTTTTTCACTAAAGGACAAATTTGAGATTCATGCTGTTCCTGCATCAATTGAGATTAACTGTGTAGAGAAGTAATAGTAAACAAATGCTATGGGAAATAAACTTCAATTATTTTGTGGGTGTTCCAATTATGTTCTGAGGAATAAATGAAAATGCATTTATCTTCAGCTACGTTTTTATCTCTGTCCTTGATGTATTTCCTTGTAATTGTGCCTATTAAGTACAGACATGAATTTTTCATGATGTATGTCGTATTTTGTAGATGCCAACACTTAAAGGATTACGTCCAAACTTCCTGTTGAATGCAACCAACAAAAGAAAATAGAAATGTTTGTTTATCACAAGTTGCAAGTAACCTTGTAAACATAGTTCAACATGCTGTTTTTCCCCTAAAGAAGTGACTGGAAAGCTCCTTTGAATTATTTATGCTAGCCATCTGTTCCTTGCTTTTCATTTCTTCCAGAACAGACAAATCTCATGGCCTTCAGACTTTAGCTACTACTTCGTGCAGATGAGCAGCTGGTTTCTTATCAAAAATCCATACTGAAGCTGTTTATCCTAAATTGGGGAATTTCATTATTATCTTCAGGGCTCTAGCAGAACTAATCTGTTTAAACAGTATCTTTCTTAAAAACAGGTGCTTAAGTGGCTTATCAAATTCTACCATTTTAACTATAGTACTCAAAATAAAGTACTTCACATTTATTTTTCTAAAACAAAATAATACGAATGTGGGCATTAAGATTTTTTTGCCCTGGAAATGGTGTCTGGGTCTCAACATATGACACTCTAATAGGGCCCTCATTTTTTTAAGAAAAATATTTTTAATTAATTAATTAAATTCATTTATTCACTTTGTATTCCTGCTGCAGCCCCTCTCTTGTTTCCTTCCAGTCCCACCCACCTTCCCTCTTCTTGCCCTGTGCCCTTCCCCTAATCCCAAGGTAGAGGAGGACCTCTTCCCCTTCTATCTGACTTTATTTAGCCCATCAGATCTCATCAGGACTGGCTACATCCTCTTCCTCTGTGGCCTGGTAAGTCTGTACTCCCCATGAGGAGGTGATCAAATAGCAGGCAACCAAGTTCATGCCAGTGACTGTCCCATCCCCTTACTATGGAATCCCATGGATACTGAGCTTCCTATGGGCTACATCTGAGCATGGGGTCTACTAGGATGTCTACATGCATGGTCCTTGGTTGATTCATCAGTCTCTGCAGACCCCCCTGGGCTCAGGTTTTTTAAAGTTTTGTTTGTCTCCTTGTGGAGCTCCTGTTCTTTCCAAGTATTTCTATCCCCAACCCCTTCTTCCATAAGATTCTCTGCACTCTGCCCAAAATGTATCTGTGAGTCTCAGCGTTTGCTTAAATACCCTAACGGGTAGGAGTCTTTCAAAGGCCCTCTGTGGTAGGCTCCTGTCCCCAGTCTTCTCCTACTTCAGGTGTCTATACTGATGCCCTTCTGAATGAGGATTAAGCATCTTCCCTATGGTCTTCCTTGTTGGTTAGCTTCCTTAGGACTATGGATTTTAGTATGTTTATCCTATAGTATATGGCTAATATCCACTTATAAGTGAGTATATACCATGTGTGTCTTTCTTCTTCTTGGTTACCTCACTAAGAATGATCTTTTCTGATAGAATAAAAAGTGGGAAGAGCCTTGAACTCATTGGTAGAGGAGACAACTTCCACTGCAGAACACCAACAGCACAGATTCTCAGGTCAACAATGATTAAATGGGATCTCATAACCTGAAAAGATTTTGTAAAACAAAGATCACTGTCAACAGTACAAAAAAAATTAACAGCTTACAGACTCAGAAAAGATCTTCATCAACCCTAATTCTGACAGAGTACATAAAGAATGGCATTACAGATCTTGGAGTGATGAAGCAGCAGCAGCAGCAGCAGCAGCAGCAGCAGCAGCAGCAGCAGCAGCAGCAGCAGCAGAAGAAGAAGAAGAAGAAGAAGAAGAAGAAGAAGAAGAAGAAGAAGAAGAAGAAGAAGAAGAAGAAAGACAAGGCCATGATAGTGGATGTCATGGGGGCAAGCAAGAAGAGAGAGGAGAAGAGGTATTGCCTGGACAAGTTCATGCCAGCTCAGGGAGCCTTTGAGAAGAAGCAGGAGAAACAGAAAATGCAAACTATCCTGAAGAAGGCATACAAAATCCACAAGCAGAGAGTGAAGGACCTCAACAGATACCTGGAAATACCTACTGAGCATTACAACATACCTAAAGTCAGCTGGACCCAAGTACCTGTGGTGAAAAATGTAGGAGCCACAGCTATCCTGTTGTTCCTTTCTGTGTTTTCTTCAAGCTTCTACAATTGTCTGGTACATCTTCTGAGACCAGGCTTTCTGAAACTTGATTAAAGTCAGGCTTTTCTTATACTGTGTTTTGGTTTCTGGGTAGTGCCCTTTCTTATTTGGACTGCAACATTGTGTATTGACAAGGTGAGGTCATTTCTGGGTAAGGGACATGGAAGGGGGAGGGTCCCATTCCCACCTCATTGCAGCATCTGTCTTCACCTGCACCACTGTGCCAGACAGGTAGCCCCTGCCTGTGGACCACCACAGAAATTCCTACATTGCTGATCCACTTTGGGCCACCTGGACATCAAATCACATTTGCAACAGCCATATGAAGCAAGAATGGGACACAGGATTCCAACATGCCCTGTCCTGCTGCCATGGATGTTGCTCTCAATGATACTTCCTGAGGCTTTAAGCATATGACATGTGACATGAGCCTCCTTGGCATGCCTGATCTAAGTACACCAATTGCCAGACATGGCCAGAACAAAGTGCTAGCAGATGTCGTGTGGTGGTGGGAAATCCATGGTGCAGAAGCTGCAGAGCTGTGGCTTCTAAGGTTCTAGGTGGTCCCCTTGGAGAACTCTTGCACATGTTGTTGCCATGGATACTGAATGAATGACAGTAGTTTGTGGAGATGACATGTAGAGATTAAAGCAGATGGCAATCAAGAAAGAAAGAAAGAAAGAAAGAAAGAAAGAAAGAAAGAAAGAAAGAAAGAAAGAAAGAAAGAAAGAAAGAGAGAAAAGAAAAAAGAAACCTCAAGAAATTAAACACCAACAAACCAAGTAATCCAAATAAAATATGGTATACAGAGCTAAATGGAGAATTCTCAACAGGGTTATATTGAATGGCAGAGAAACACTTAAAAAAATGCTCAACACCCTTAGTCATTCAGGAAATGTGAATCAAAATGACCCTGATATTCCACCTTACTCTTTCAGATCAGAATGGCTCAGATCAAAAACCCAAGAGACAACACATCCTGAAGAGATTGTGGAGAAAGGGGAACCTTTCTCCATTGCTGGTGGGACTGTAAAGTAATACAACCACTTTGGAAAACAATCTGTGCTTTCTCAGAAAATTAGGAATAGTGCTACCTCAAGATCCAGCTATACCACTACTGAGCATATATCCGAAAAATGTTCAACCATACAACAAGGACATTTGTTCAACCATGTTCACAGCAGCTTTATTGATAATAGCCAGAATCTGTAAAGAAACTAGATGTCCTCACATGAGAACTGGATAAAATATGGTACATTTACAAAATTTAATACACTTGGCAATAAAAACAAGGAAGTTATGAATTGTGTAGGCAAATGGAAGGAATAGAAAATAAATATTTTTAAAAAAAATTCATGAGTAGTGAAGAAATAGAGAAACATAAGGAGTCAGTACAGAAAAAAGTAAATAGTGAAATAAGAATTTTGTGAAGAAAATAAAGCCTAAATGGCTTCATCTCTGAATGCTGCCAAAAATTGAAAGTAAAAATAGTATCTGTTCTTGCTGGGTGGTGGTGGTGATGCATGCCTTTAATCCTAGCACTCAGAGGCAAACGTAGGCAGGCCTCCTGAACTCAAGTCCAGCCTTGCATACAGAGCCAGTTACAGGACAGCCTGGTCTACATAGAGAAACTCTGTCTTGAAAAACCAAATAGAGGTGACAGACAGATAAACAGATTGATAGATAGACAAATAGCTAGATAGATGAATAAATATATAAATGTGCAATGCATAAATAAATAATTCTCAAACATTAAAAATATTTATGAAGATGGCATA
This sequence comes from Pachyuromys duprasi, assembly GCA_028658305.1. NCBI lineage: Eukaryota > Metazoa > Chordata > Mammalia > Rodentia > Muridae > Pachyuromys > Pachyuromys duprasi. The sequence continues at coordinate 42,729,655 of CM053759.1, read as the reverse complement.
ATTTCAAATATTTTTCTGCATTTAAATTTACGATGATCCTAAATTTAGGAAAAGACAGCAGAAAAAAAAAAAAACAGAATGTTATTAGCTAGCACCCTTTAAGTCCTCACAACCTTAACTCAAGTGCATAGTGAAAGGACATTTACCATGATTAGTGAAATATATGCAAAGTTGTTGGAACATATGCAAATAAGTAAACACTTCACATTGACACCTCAGTACAATAAAATAGTAGTTTAATAGGCACCACAAAATATTTGAAATATTTAACATCCTTTTATTATAAGACTTTCTCAAGAAAGAAAATATCAGCCACATTGTAACTGAATAAAGCCTCAAAATTAATACCCACAGCAGATGTCTACTGAATGGTGAAAATTTGGAAGTCTTTATCAGATATGGAGCAAGGCTGGCCAAGGAAGTCTTGACACTTCTCTTCAGCATGAGACTGGAAATCCCAGCCAAATGAACTACACAGAGAAGACAAATAAATCACCCAAACTGGAATGGAAAATAAAGTTAAGTTGACCTTGGTTGCAGATAACAAGATCTTATGCATTGAAAATCCTGACGGGTTCATTAAAAGTCTCTCAAAAAACAATGCATTCAACAAAATAGCAAGATTAAATATCAACATATGTATTTCAGTACCCCTTCTTAGTACAGATGTAAATCATTTTTAAATGGTTTGAATGTTCTTTATATATTATATTTTTATTTTATATTAATCACAGTTTATGTACTTTGTATCCCAACCATAGCTTCCTTCCATATTCCATTCCTATCCCCCCCATTCCTCCCTCATTTCCTCCCTGCCCCTTTCCAAGCCCACTAATAGGAGAGGACCTCCTCCCCTTCCATCTGACCCTGGTTTATCAGATATCTTCAGGAATGGGTGCAAAGTCTTCTTCTGTGGCCTAGAAAGGCTGCTCCTCCCTTGGAGGGGAGGGGGAAGTAAAAGAACCAGCCACTGAGTTCATGTCCAAAATAGTCCCTGTTCCCCTTACGAGGGTACCCACTTGGATACTGAGCTACCATTTGCTACATCTGAGCCAGGATTCTAAGTTATATCCATACATGGTCCTTGGTTGGAGAAACAGTCTCATAAAGGATCCCTGTGACCTGATACATTTGGTCCTTGTGGAGCTGCTGTCCACTCCAGGTCTTACTAAATACCCCTTCTTTCATATAATTCCCTGCACTCTGCCAAAGTGTTGGTTATGTTTCTTAATATCTGCTTTGATACACTGCTAGGTAAAGTCTTTCAGAGGGCATCTGTGGTAGGCTCTTGTCCTGCCACATGTTTTCTTTTACATCCAATGTCCATCCCATTTGTCTTTCTAAATGAGGATTGATCATCTTATCCTGGGTCCCCTTTCTTATTTAACCTCTTTATGTATAGATTTCAGTATGTTTACCCTATCTTAAAGATCTACATAAGTGAGTATATACCATAAGTATCTTTCTGGTTTCAAGATACCTCACTGAGGATGATCATTTCCAGTTCCCACCATTTGCCTGCAAATTTCATGAGTTCCTCCTTTTTAATTGCTGAGTATTATTCCACTGTGTAAAAGTACCATAATTTTTGTATCCATTCCTGAACTGAGGATCATCTGGGTTGTTTCCAGGTATTGGCTATTACGAATAAAGTTGCTACAAACATATTTGAGGAAATGTCTTTGTTGTGTACTTGAACATCTTTTGGATATTTACAAAAAGATAGGTATGCCAAAAGATAGGAGTGGTATAGATGGATCTTGAGGAATCATTATTCCTAATTGTCTAAGAAAGTGCCAAATTGATTTCCAGAGTGGTTGTACAAGTTTGCATTCCCACCAGCAATGGAAGAAGGTTCCCCTTTCTCCACAACCTCTCCAGCATGTGCTCTCACTTGAGTTTTTTATATTAGCAATTCTGACAGGTGTTAAGGTGAAATCTCAGGGTCATTTTGATTTGTATCTCCCTGATGGCTAAGGACATTGAACATTTCTTTAAGTTTTTTTTTGCCATTCTACAATCCTCTAGAGAGAGCTCTCTGTTTAGATCCCTACCCCATTTTTTAATTGGATTACTTGATTTGTTGCTTTTAACCTTCTTGAGTTCTTTATATATACTGGATATTTGCCCTCTAATATAGGATTGGTGAAGCTCCTTTCCAGTCTGTAGGCTGTCCTTTTGTTTTGATGACAGTGTCTTTTGCTTTACAGAAGCTTTTCAGTTTCCTGAGGTCCCATTAATTTATTGTTGCTCTTAGAGCCTGTGCTGTTGGTGTTCTGTTCAGGAAGTAGTCTCCTTTGCCGAAGAGTTCTAGGGTCTTCCCACTTTTTCTTCTAACCGATTTAATGTGTCTGGTGTTAGGTTGAGGTCTTTGATCCACTTGAACTTTAGTTTTGTGCAGGGTGACAAATATGGATCTATTTTCATTTATCTGTATGTAGACATCCAGTTGGACCAGCACCATTTGTTGAAGATGCTGTCTTTTTTTCCATTGATTGGATTTGGCTTCTTTATGAAAAATCAAGTTTCCATAGGTGTGTGGGTTTATTTCTGGGTCTTCTATACAGTTCCATTGATTCACAATTCTGTTTCTATGCCAATACCATACAGTTTTTATTACTATTACTCTGTAGTAAAGCTTGAGATTAGGGATGATGATGCCTCCAAATGATCTGTCGTTGTACAGGATCGTTTTGGAAATTATGGGTGTTTTGTTTCTCCATAGGAAGTTGAGAATTTTTCTGTCAAGGTCTGTAAAGAATTCTGTTGGCATTTTTATGGGCATTGCATTGAATCTATAGATTGCTTTTGGCAGAATGGCCATTTTTCACTGTTTAATCTTACCAATACATAAGCACTGGAGATCTTTCCATCTTCTGATATCTTCTCCAACTTCTTTCTTAAGAGATTTGAAGTTTTTCTCCAACTGGTCTCTCACTTGTTTCATTAGAGTCTCCCCAAATACTTTATGTTATTAGTGGCTATTGTGAAGGGTGTTGTTTCCCTAATTTCTTTCTCAGCCTTTTTGTCTTTTGTATACAGGAGGGCTTCTGATTATTTTGAGTTGATATCGTATCCAGTCACTTTGCTGAAGGTGTTGATCAGTTGAAGGAGTTCTCTGGTTGAATTTTTGGGGTCATTCATGTATACTAACATATTATCATCTGCAAATAGGGATACTTTGACCTCTTCCTTTCTGACTTTTATCCCCTTGTTCTCCTTTAGTTGTCTTATTGCTCTAGCTAGGACTTCAAGTACTATGTTGAAGAGATGTGGAGACAATGGGCAGCCTTGCCTTGTTCCTGATTTGAGTGGGATTGATTTAAGCTCCTCTCCATTGAGTTTGACGTTGGCTATAGGCTTGCTGTATATTGCCTTTGCTATGTTTATGCATGTGCCTTGTACCCCTGATCTCTCCAATACTTTAAACATGAATGGATGATGGAGTTTTCCTTCTGTTTCTATTTTTTGGAATAATTTGGAGAGAATTGGAGTTAGCACTTCTTGAAAGTCTGGTAGAATTCTGCACTGAATTCTTCTGACCCGGGTCTTTTTTTGGAAGAGATACTGTTGATGATTGCTTCTATTTCCTTGGGGGATATAGGTCTATTCAACTTTCCTCCCAGATCTTGACTTAATTTAAATAGATGGAATCTCTTAAGAAAATTGTCCATTCCATTTCATTTTGTGGCATATAGGATTTGGTAGTAAGAACTAATGATTGTTTGGATTTCTTCATTGTCTGTTGTTATGTACCCATTTTCATTTCTGATTTTGCTGATTTGGATTGTTTCTCTCTGCCTTTTTGTTAGTTTAGCTAAGGGCCTGTCTATTTTGTTCAATTTCTCAAAGAACCAGCTCTTCATTTCATTAATTCTTTGAATAGTTTAATTTGTTTCTGCCCTGAGTTTGATATTTCCAGACATCTACTTTTCTTGGGTGTATCTACTTCTTTTTTTCCTAAGGCTTTCAGTTGGGCCATTAAGTTGCTTGTATGAGATGTTTCAAATTTCTTCTTGAAGGTACTTAGTATTATGAACTTTCCTCTTAGTACTGCCTCCATTGTGTCCCATAGGTTTGAGTATGTTGTGCTTTCATTTTCATTGAATTCTAAGAAGTCTTTAATTTCTTTCTTTATTTCTTCCCTAACCAAGCTGTCATCGGGTAGCAAGTTGTTCAATTACCATGTATGTGCAGGTTTTCTTTCTGTTTCTGTTGTTGTTGAGGTCCAGCTTTAGACCATGATGGTCAGATAAGATACAAGGGATTATTTCAATCTTCTTGTATCTGCTGAGGCTTGCTTTGTGTCCAACTATATGGTCTATTTTGTGGAAGGTTCCATGAAGTGCTGAAAAGAAGTTATAGTGTTTTGATTTGGGGTGAAAAGTTCTGTAGACATCTAATAGGTCCATTTGATTTAGGACCTCTGTGAGTACCTTTGTTTCCTTGTTTTGCTTCTGACTGGATGATCTGTCCCTTGGTGAGAGTGGAGTGTTGAAGTCTCCCACTATTTAGGTGTTGGGAAGGTTGTGCTATTTGAGATTTAATAGTGTTTCATTTACAAATGTAGGTGGTCTTGTATTTAGGACATAGATGTTCAAACTTGTGATATCTTCCCAGTGGAATTTTCCTTTGATGAGAGGGAAGTTCCCCTCCTCATCTTTTTTGATTAATTTTGGTCGAAAGTCTATTTTATTATATACTAGGATCGCTACCCCAGCTTGTTTCTGAGTCCATTTGCTTGAAACACATTTTTCCAGCTCTTTACTCTCAGGTAGTGTTTATCCTTGTTGCAGAGGTGTTGTTCTTGAATGCAGCAGAATGTTGGATCCTGTTTCCACAATCATTCTGTTAGTCTGCGTCTTTTTATTGGAGAGTTGATTCCATTGATGTTAATAGATAATAGTGACCAATGACTCTTAGTTCCTTGTATTGTGGAGTTGGTGGTCTTACTATGATTCATTGCTTTTTTTTTTTCAATTTTTGCTAGGAGATTATCTGTATCCTATATTTTCTTTGGTATAGTTGTTTTTGTTGGATTGGAATTTCCTTCTAGTATCTTCTGTAGGGCTGGGTTGCTATGTAGATATTGCTTAAATTTAGTTTTGTCATGGATTATTTTGTTTTCTCCAACTATGTTGATTGAAAGCTTTGCTGGGTATAGTAGTCTTCGTTGGCATCTGTGATCCCTTAAAGACTGCATGACTTCTGCCCAGGCCCTTCTGTCTTTCATAGTTTCTGATGAGAATTCTGGTGTGATTCTGATCGGTCTACCTTCATATGTTACTTGACCCTTTTTCCTTGCTGCCTTTAATATTTTTTTCTTTGTTTTGTAGGTTCAGTGTTTTGACTGTGATGTGACAAGAGGTATTTCTTTTCTAGTCTAGTCTATTTGGTGTTCTGTAGGCTTCTTGTATGTTTATAGACATTTCTTTCTTTAAGTTGGGAACATTTTCTTCTATGATTTTCTTAAAAATATTTTCTGGACCTTGGAGCCTGGAGTCTTCATTTTCATCTATTCCTATTATTCTTAGGTCCCTTCTTTTTATGGCTTCCTTGATTTCTTGAATGTTTTGTGTTTAGGACTTTTCTGATTTTACTTTTTCTTTGAGTGAAGAATCAATTTCTGCAAGTGTATCTTCAGCTCCTGAGATTCTCTCTTCCATCTCTTGTATTCTATTGGTGATGCTTACCTTTGTGGTTCCTGATCTTTTCTCTAAGTTTTCCAGTTCCAGGGTTTTCTCTGTGTTTTCTTTTTATATTCTAATTCTGTTTTCACGTTTTGCACCATTTCCTTCATCTGATAGAAGGTGGCCCCTATTTTTTTGTTTGTTTGTTTCTTCTCTATATGTCTTTAATTCTTCCTCTACATGGGCAGTTATATTCTTCTGTATTTCTTTAAGAGCTCTGTTCATTTCCTCTTTTTGTTCCTCTAGTAACTGCATAAACATAGATTAAATTCATTTTCCTGTGTTTCTGCTGAATTAAAATATCCATTGATATTGGGGATTGCTGGTGGGACCATGGTGTCCTGATTTTTGTTGGATGAGTTCTTATGTCAACCTTTGGCCATTGCTTATATACAATCTTCACTGTTTGTTCCTTGAGTCTGAAATTCAGACTGGAACTGTCTTACTGTGGTATCTGGAGAATTCTTCAGGAAGATCAGGGAGGTCCAGTGGTTTGAGAGTGTGTGTTGTTGCTTCAGTTGTATCTGAAGGAGGAAAAGCCACTGGCGCAGAATCGTTAGTGTGTTTTGTGTGTGTGTGTGCGCAAGGATATGTGTCTTGAAGGGGAGTGCTAGAGAGTGTAGATGCTTGGTATATATTTTTGGCAGCAAGTGCAGGAGAGGATGTGGATGCTAGCGCAGTTAGCAAGTGCAGGTTTCGGACACAAAGTGCCTGCTCAGGTTTCCTAAATAACCGGTGGTCTACAGTTGGCAGCAGGCTCAGCAGGCTGGACTCTGAGATCTGTGGTTGATGCTGCGAACTGGACATGTACTCTTGTGGGCTCTGTGAGCTGGGCCCTGTGCTCTGTGCTAGAAGGTGTGAGCATGACAGGCTGGGCTCTACTCTCTGAGTTGGGAAGCCCTATCTGCTTCCTCAGCCACCTCCCCTTCAGACAAGGCTGTGAGGAAATGCTGGGAGTTTGAGTATTCTCAGACTCAAATCTCAAGAATGAGGATCTGTGCTTGGAGCATGCAGCACTGTGCTCCTTGCAAGTTGCTGTGTGCACTGTGGGGCCATCTCCTCTGCTTCAACTGCTGCTGTCTCCCTGCTGGCTGTGGTAACTCCACCGCTTCCTCTGCTGCAGGCTTGGCTACTTCTGCTGCAGCTTCTGCCTGTTTTGGGGTAGTGCCCTGGGATTCAATTCTCCATGAGAAGCCCATGGAAATGTCCAAGGTTGACCTGTGTCCTACTAGACTCAGATCAGGTTTTGTTCCCCTTCTCCCTGGGCTCTGTGTGCCGTTGTTGTTTTGGATTCCACAGCCCCTTGGCTCACCAATGTGGAATTTTAGCTCCTCTAAATTTGGTTCGTGCTTACTGCTGCCATCTTGGATCCCCAGATGTAAATCTTTCTGCAAAAAGTATATAAGATGTTTTTAGAATCATGTAAAATAAAATAAAGAGACATCTTTTTCTGTAAAAAAAAAAATAGTGTTGTTCTTTTGGCAATCATTGACACATACCAACTAGACAAAATAGTTAACCAGTTGTGCTTCCATATCAGCGAACATTATAACTCGACTCTGCCTGCTTTCCTCCCTCCTCTTTTCTCACTCTCTCTCTTCTTATACCACTTCCTTCCTAGTTCCTAATAGTCCCTTCTCCTCCTAAACGTCATGTTGTATGTGAGAAAACATACAGTGTATTCCCTTATGTGTCAGAGTTATCTGACTTAATCATGTCTTCGAGATTCATTTTTTTGACAAACAAAAGAGATTCTAAGATATTTACTAATAGAAAATACTGTAGAAAATATGTGTGACTAATTTTTTACTTGAGTTTTTAAAATATGACAAAGAGAGCAAAAAAATTGAAACTGAAATATTATTTTATATTTAAAGGAAAACATAATTATTACATTATAGTTATAAGTGAATCATAATGATAGCTCTTAAATTAACTGTTTTAATATACCTAAATTTAAATATACATAAAACTTAATATATCTAAAATTGAAATGTCAATATCAATACATTGTACATTTCATGTAATATGTTTAGTATGATATAAGGACTGGAGACCATTTCAAGAAACACTCATATGAACAAAAACACTCTAAGAACTACAAATAAACCAATGGGATTTTAGGAAATATGTATAAAAGAGCAGAAAAACATGAAATTATCAAGTAAAAATAAACAAAGTAATCAAAGCACAGATGACAAACACAAATAATTACTTACATGAAGTAATTTACTTTTTTTATCTTTTTAAAACCTAGAAATGACCCAAAATACCTCACTTGAGGGACTCAATCAAATGTGGTATGTGTATATTTGGAATTCTACTCATCAATAACTGCAAATAATTTTTAGCACAGATCCACAAAAGCTCTGATAAAAACTCTAAGACATCATGTTAAGGAAAAGGGAACCATTCTTTAATAATACAGGTTTTGTCTTCAGTATGTGATTTTTCTTTAAATGGTACAGATAAAACGAATAAAGTTTTCTTTTTTCAGAAATTTGAGAATCAGGAATTGCTACTTATATTAGATGTATGTTTGGTGTAATGAAACAGCCTTCTACCTCGACAGTGATGATAATGTTTTTATATACTCATAACATATTAGACTTAGATATATATGTTGTCAAATATAAATTCATACATATTTGTATGTATACCTACATTAATTTCATCAATTGTGTTTTGCATTGTATTGAAGCCTAGGATAAACTTTAGTACATCTTACTAGAATTGCACATGCACAAGATAGTCTAATGTTCTCTATTTTTGATTTAATATTTTTCTCATTTTTATCAGTCATTTGAAAATTGTGTATACTCTGTTCTTACCATATTCACCTCCTTTCCTTTCCCACCCAAGTTTGGGTCCTCTATATTAAAAAATAATAATAAGTACAATTTGTGCTGCCCATATGGTATTAGAAATATTACCATCCACTAAACCATAGCTTTCTCTGGGTTTAAATATTTTAAAACACAATGTGAAACACAGAGGCTTGTCATTGAAGAATTATGAGTTAACCATACTTAAAGGATGTATACTGAGAAATTGTTATAAACTGAATGTTTAATTTCTAAAGCATTTGAAAAAGAGCTAGAGAGAGGGTTCTTGATTTTTTTTAAAAAAACTAAACAAATATGATAGATATTGGAAGAGGGAGAAGACAGGGAACAGGGTAAAAGCATGCCACAGAGGGTCTCTGAAAGACTCTACTGATCGAGATATTGAAGAAGAGGCTGAGACTCATAGCCAAACTTTGGGCAGAGTGCATGGAATATTATGAAAGGAGGCAGAGATAGAAAAACCTGTAGGAGACAAGAGCTCCAAAAGGAGACCAACAGAGCCATAAAAACTGAGCTCTGGGGGCCCTGCAGAGACTGATAACCCAACCAAGGACAATGCATAGCGAGGACTTAAAGCCCCTGCTCAGATGTAGCCAATAGACTCAGAAGTGGGTTACCTAGTAAAGGGAGCAGAGGCTTTTCTGTGGCCTGAACTCAATGGCAGGCTCTCTGATCACCTTTCCCCGCCCCCTCCAAGTCCACCAACAGGGGAGGACCTCCTTCCCTTCCATCCAACCCCAGCTTATCCTGACTCCTCAGGGCTGGCTGCAATGTCCTCCCCTGGGATCTAGCCAGTCTGTCACTCCCCAGCTTGTATGGGG
>CM053759.1:42690944-42719798 GCA_028658305.1 Pachyuromys duprasi | reverse complement strand
CATTGATCATACCAATCTGGGTCCTCCTTCTTGTATATCCTCTCTAGGTGTGTAGATTTCAGCTTGAACTTCCTATCCTATAGGTTTATATAAGTGAGGATATACCATATGTTTCTTTCTGCTTTGGGGATACCTCACTCAGTATGATCGTTTCCAGGTCCCACCATTTGCCTGCGAATTTCATGATTTCCTCCTTTTTAATTGCTGAGTAGTATTCCATTGTGTAAAAGTACCACAATTTCTGTATCCATTCCTCAACTGAGGGGTTTTTATCATTTTTTACAGTTCATTCAATTTGAATCCCAGCTGTTGCCCTCTCCCTCAACTCCTAACAGCCCTCTTTCCTTCCCTCATTTTTCCCTCATCCACTTGGAGGGGGCGGGGAGGAGGGAGATGAGGGAGGGAGTGGGAGGGTAGGAGGGACTGAGGGAGGGGGCTACGCCTGGGATTCAAAGTACCTAACCTGTGATTGATATAAAAATAAATAAATTTTAAAAAATGATAAAAAAATCTAAAAAAAAACTAAATATTTCAGATTTATTTACCCATTTCATATATTATGAAAACTAATTTGTTATTATTTGTTAGAATGTATACTTTTCTGAACTCTGTTGGGTTCTTTGTGTAAAATGCTTGGTCTACAAACCATTCCTGGGCCATCGGGATTAAATCCTCATCACTTTTCCTCTAATATGAGAATGTTAAAGAATCTTTTTCCAATGTCAAAGAATAGTACAACTTAAGCAACTCCTCCCCCAAATGTTAAATGTCTATGGCTGACATCAAATTTCTCACTTAACTACAAAATATAAGGAGACCGACTGTACCTACACACATTGCAAGTTAGATGAGACGGAGGGGTAACTGCTTTCAGGGGATATTCTAGACTGATGACATACAATTAGGATTCAGAGTGTTTATTTTTTCAGGTGATCACCTTCACTTCTCATTTTTCCTCTATAAACTAAATAATTATTTTCTGTGGCTCAACAATTAGTTATAGGTTATCATTGGAGGAGATAGGGAATCATTTCCCCTTATATCAATTCCCGGGTGAGACCAATTTAACAGAGGGAAGCCACACTATTTATTGGAGCCCATTTCTGGGCAATGATGCCAAGTGTGCTCATAAAGGACAGAACTACTAAAAACACACATACAATGTCCCAAAGTGTGACACTTGATAGCTTAATAGCCTAAATAACCTTCCTCAAGGACGTATGATTTCTTGGTGATGCTGCAGAAGTTTTTGTTTAAGTGCTCTGGCACTAGATTGTATTCATTGAGACACAATCCTGTGATGGGTAAAGGATAAATTTATCAAGGTCACAGGCTGACATTAAAGTGTTCTGACTCAGTAATATTAAATATATTTTCCTCAAAATTTATTTTAAATGCAAATCAAATTTTATGTGCTTTCATTGAGAGTTTCCTTGAAGGAGTTTTAAATTAGACTAAAGAAAACTGAGGATTCTTTTTAATAATTCAACATAAGGATATAATTCATTAATAATTACTGCCTTTGTCAGAGATAGGGACTAGGCTGAGAAAAAAGAGAGGCTTGATATGGATTTTGAAAGAGACCTGGAGATATCGTGTTTAAGATTACAAACAGTCTCTGGGGTTTCCCAATATAATGATGTTTTCTTCATTATTTTGTAAGAGTGTTAATTGCCTGCTAGCAGTTAACTTCCCATGTGACTGTCAAGAAATGTAATCAATAGTAAGAACAGAGGGACCAAGCTGTTGTGGTGTCTGTGACCAATATCCTTTTTCCATCCCTGGCAAGGTGTCTCTGTTTTAATAAAACGAACAGGTGCATATGTGGGAGGTTTCTCCAAAAAGCCACCAGCTAAATCAGTACATCTGATGGGTCTCAAATTAAAATGTGGCCAATCAGAACCTGAAAATATAATTGCCTCATTTTCAAACTTAAATACATTATAGGCCTCCTGCTAGTACTGCACCTGGCAAATCTACTTATTAAAGTTGTGTAGGGAAGAGTTTGCTGAGACATTTTGAATATTATGCTGACATTGTAATAAAAGACAGGAGGGAGGAGGCATGATCTAATTCCACTGACGTCTGCTCAGATTAATATAGACCATTACTCCTGCAGAGCAGGTAATCGAATCTCATTCATGGAAATATTTCAGGTAATTTTTCACAAAGTAAAACCCATTGCATTTAAATATATCACTTCACTGATAGTTCTTCAATGTTTCTAAATACTTTCATTACTCAGATATCGTATCAGATTGTACTTTGACTCACCGGATGTATTTAGTATTCCTTGTTTATAATGTATGTGCCTTTACACCTTTTTAAGGTTTTCTTATACATTAATGTGTGTAGACCTGTATAAATAATGGATAGAATCTCAAGAAAGGTAAGATTCAACTTCTGCCAATGTACTGCCAATATATATACATATATATATGCATATATATGTACATATATATGTATATAACATTAGGTATTTGATCGTTTTTGTAGGCCAAAAACTAAGATAGATAACCAGGATTGAGATTTTTCTCAATATTATTTTAAGCAAAAATTGTTACTTTTATTATCACTTTTTTCTCTCTTTTTATTATATGATTTTTATTAATTAGAGTTTATTCACTTTGAATCCGAACTGTGGCCCCCTCCCTCATCTCCTCCTAATCTCACCCTCCCTCCCTCTTCTCCTATGCCCCTGCCCCACTCAAATGATAGGGGAGGTCCTCCTCCCTTCCCATCTGACCCTAGTCTATCAGGTCTCATCAGGACTGGCTTCTTTGTCTTCCTTTGTGGCCTGGTAAGGCTCTTTCCCTCTCAGGTGGAGATGATCAAATAGCCAACCACTGAGTTCACGTCAGAGACAATCCCTGTAACCCACTTGGACATTGAGCGGCTTGGGCTACTTCTATGCAGGTGTTCTAAGTGTATCCATGTATGGTCCACTTTTATGGATAATAAAATGCTAACATTAGCATACTGGCATGAGGCTTATGCATATAAAACCAATTATATTGGATAAGTATCTTTCAACGGTTCTAATGGTGAAAGTGCCAACAACAACGTGCAGTAACAGTCATGAAAACATGACTAAGTGTTGAATGAGAGGAAGATCATTAATCTAAATGAAAACGTTGAGTCATATTGTGTTCCAAAGTACTACTGTACATGGATGTAATACCACAGTGATTCATGCACTGTATTGAATGCTATGTGCAAAACAATTATTGAATGCATGGTACATGGTATAAAGTACTCAAGCTTTTAGAAAGAAAATTGATTTTTTATTATTATTAATTACATTTTATTCACTTTGTACCATGGCTGTGGCCCTCTTCCTCATGTCCTCCCAGTCTCATCCACCGTCCCTCTTCTCCCCTATGCCCTTTCCCCAGCCCACTAATAGGGGAAGTCCTCCTCCTCTGTCCTCTCACCCTAGCTTATCCGGTCTCACCAGGCACCTCCAAGGAGACTGAGATGCCTAGGATCCACATCTGTGCAAAGGTATTAGGTATTCTCCATGAATGATCCCTCGGTTGGAGCATCAGCAACCAATCTTAGAAGCATCCCCCTTCTTTCATAAGATTCCCATCACTCTGCCCAAAATTTGACTGTGAGTCTCAGAATCTGCTTTGATTCCTTGCTGTGTAGGCTTTTATAGGCCCTCTGTGGTAGGCTCCTGTCCTGTTCCCTGTTTTTTTCTCTCTTCCTATGTCTGTCCCATTTGCCACTCTTAGTGAGAATTGATCGTTTGACCCATGGTCCTCCTTCTTACTTAGCTTTCTTAAGGTGTACAGACTTTAGTATGTTTATCCTATATTATATAGTGAATATAGCTGTCAACTCATATTGCCTTCTCTTAATGCTGTCATCTGCAATTTTTTGCAGAGAGGGACAGTTGTAGCATATAATGTCAACATTACTTGAAGTTTAAAATGAAGTGTTTGTGTTTTGTGCTGTTGACTAATGACTGGATTTGGCCAGGTGTTTAAATAGCATATACATTCTGTTTATGACTAAGGGCCAAGGTTCAGAAATTTCCAGCTTCCTGTTAGAGAGCCTAAGTATTAGAAAGTTAAGAATAAGAAAGTGCTGAGGCTCATAACCAAACTGTGGGCACAGTGCAGGGAATCTTATGAAGGAATGGGGAGATAGAAAGACCTGAACAGACAGGTGCTCCACAAGAAGAGCAAAAGAACCAAAAATTCTGGGCCCAGAAGGCTTTTCTGAGATTGATACTCCAGCCAAGGACCATGCATGGAGATAACCTAGAACCCCTGTACAGATGTAGCCCATGGCAGCTCAGTATCTAAGTGGGTTCCATAGAAAGGGAACAGGGACTGTCTCTGACATGAATTCAGTGGCTGACTCTTTGATCACCTCCCCCTTATGAGTGAGAAGCCTTACCAGGTCACAGAGGAAGGTAATGCAGCCAGTCCTGATGAGACCTGATAGACTAGGGTCAAATGGAAGGGGAGGAGAGTCTCCCCTATCAGTGAACTTGGAGATGGGCATGGAAGGAGATGAGGGAGGAAAGGTGGGATTGGGAGGGAATGAAGGGGGCTCTACAGCTGGGATACAAAGTGAATAAACTGTAATTATTATAAAAAAGTTAAAAAAGAAATCTCCAATTAATGATATATAAAAAATAATAAGAAAGTCAAAAGACATGTATTTACATATACACATGTGCACACACACGCATGCATACACTCGAAAGGTTTTTGTATGTGTATTTGCTCTAAAATTTTGACAACTTTGAGATAGTCCATGACTTATAGTTTCCCAGAAATTTTAAATAAATCAAGAAATTAAACACACACAGAAGGTCTAAGAACCATCTTTGTATAACTGTGATTGAGGTTCCTAGCACTGGACAATAAGTAAGTGAACATACCTCAAGAATGTTGAAATGTGGCTTAGTCTATGTTCTCCCTCTAATTCTAAAACAGATAACCCCACTATGCCTTCCAAAGGGAGTTCAGGATGACAGTAACTTCTCTGTATCCTCCATTCCTGAAATTCACAGGCTGTATTATTTATGTAGAATGCTATGACCCTTTTACTTCATTGATGTTGAACATAGAACAAACCTAACTCATTCTTTCCGTTCCCTGAATGTGTACAATACAGAAGCTGTAGAAAAGGCCAGATTCCCTACAGTTATCAGTAAACTTTTCTTTTGTAACGTGGGATATCTTAACCTGGGGAGAGATCTCATATATATATATATATATATGAGAAAAAGAGGAATGTGAAAACCTGTAGCCAGCAGTTTGAGGGCAAAACAAGAATGATGACCATTCCTTCCATCTGCCCCTTTATTTTTCTACTCTTGCTGCAGTTTCATCACACAATAATTGGTATTGCTTTACTTAAGGATATTGTTCATGGGCCAAAAAAGAAAAACTAAGCATGAAGATCTGTTGTTCACTGCTATTGAAATAAAAAAAAAGTAGGGTCCTGGTGCTAAGTCTGATAGTCTTTGGGATCTTATCTGAGATGCCCCAGATAACACAATGGTGATAGATCAATAATTTATACTCTTGGAAATAAGCAAAACACACTGCATTCCCTAAGCCAATTGATATTTATTGAGTAGGTTATTATGGTAGCCAAAAAGAGACTTTTCTGAAACTTGCAAGACAAGAAATAGGTATGAGCTCTATGATGAGCAATACTCAGACAGAACAGACAGAGACACTGGTGTATAGAGATGAAACATAAATAGATTAACAGAGAGATTTGTTCGTTAAGTTCTTCTTGTTCAATAAAAAATAAGAATTGGATAATTTTCTTTTAATATTTTTTCTAAGTTTTCAAATACTAAGTTGTCTGCCCTGAGATCATGTGATACAAGTATCAGTAATCAGTCTGAGCAAATCCTATTTATGTTTTAAGGCATACTACTGAAGAAAATGAGATCATTGTTTCAAGAGGGAACAAATATGGTGGTACAGGAAACAAGTTGGAGTTTAAAGGGAGGGGAAGTAATATAACTTTAATTTAAAAACACTTTTTAAAAACTGTAACTTTTTAATAACTAACTTTTTTATTTTGAAGCAGTGGATTCACTGTGTCTGTTTGCACAGTAAAGCCACACTTCTGACTAAGAGCTAATTTTTCCCAGGAATTCAATACAAAAAGAAAAAAAAAAGGCCACTTCTTTACAGTCAAGAGTTCAGTCTTTTTAGAATGAGACACAAAATATATTGTGAAGTAAAATTCCCATGGAACATAACAATGAATGTATTTTCGTTTTATTTCTCTGTGTTTTGCCCTAACATATAAAAGATGGCTAGAGGTTTTAAAGTGCTATATCTCTGGTAAATCATTACCACAAAGCTTGCCCAATAGTGAAGCATCATTTTATTGAGCATTTATTTGGGAGTTTGAGATATTAGTATTCTTGTAGATCAATCCCTCTGATAACAATTTTCCTAGCATTGCAATTTGCCATTTCAATTTAATATTGCCAGTGGTGTTAGACCTGCTGTTACATTTATGACTTAGATTACTTTTGAAAATATTGTTAGGAGAAAGAAGTAATATTGCTGTGATTTTATCATTAGATCACTTTTCTTATACACAATACCAGGACTCCACAAAAGCATCAGGTTCTCAGGCCATATGGAATCATTTATATTTTTATGACCACCTCGTGAGGTTGTCCACTAAGATAGAATAGAGATTTTGAGAGCTGTGGTCAGAGTAGTTCACTGCTGTAGCAAATAGCATAAATATAATACAACCCTTCTAAAATCTACAAGTTTATTTCAGAGGAACAAAATAACAAACAGTTGTTGTTTTGTTTCATAATTTTATGAAATTCCAGGACACATAATAAAAAATGGAAATTCTATTAAATAGAATGCAAGGCCAGTAAAATGCAAGCTTATAATACAATTCTTGCTTTTGTTATTGTCTCCAAAAATTTTGAAAATATAAATAAATTTTAAATAACTAGAAAATTAATATCACTGATTTTTAAATCAACTATGAAATTGAGTCAATTTGTTACCATTGCATTTAATATTTTTCCCAAAGTGTATCTTACATGTAAAATACATAGTCTATCATTTACCACCTAATATATAAGCTTAGATTTCATTCTGAAATATAAGCAATATTTATGAAATGAATATAAAAGCCATATAAATTATTAATATATACACTTTTATCTTTACTGACAATTGTTACTATTCTTTATTCTGAAGCCTTTCATCATGTTCCCTTCAAACTGTTGTCCACACAGAAGAACTACTTTGGGAGAGTGAACATTAGCAATATCAACTATGATAGTGTAGAAGATAATCTCCTGATGCTGACTCCCCTAAACAGAACCAAGAAGAAACTTCATTTGCCTAGAATAGCAAAGTAAAAAGTAAGGTAACGTGCAATACAATTTACAAATACGTTATCATCAGGGAATTCTTTAGAGTAGTTCTCAAGTTACAGTCATTGGGAATTTGGTGGCATCTGACATACTTGCATAAGGCCCCTTAACTGAAGCCTCTGCAATAGAAAGGAGTTGGAGTCCTGAATTTTCACATGTTTCAAGAGTACAGCAAAAATCTGTTAAGCTATATTTTATGATATTTCACAACATACTTAATATGGAAGAAAACGTAACCACTATGTATTTACCTTCAATCATACATTAAAATAATTTGTCAGAAAGTAAAATAATGTTGATTTCTTTATACAATTTTGGTTTATGAAATTTAACTATTTTTTAAAAATATATCTACACAATGGAATATAACTCAGCAAAAAAACAAGGATATCATGAAATTTGCAGGTAAATAGTGGGAACTGGAAAGGATCATCCTGAGTGAGCTATCCCAAAGGCAGAAAGACAAACACGGTATATACTCACTCATATAGACCTATAATATAGGATAAACCTACTAAGATCTGTTCACCTAAAGAAACTAATCAAGACGGAGGACTCTGGCTAAAATACTCAATCCCCAGCCAGAAAGGCAAAGCAGATGGACATCAGAAGAAGAAAACAGGAAACAAGTTAGGAGCCTGTCACAGAGGGCCTCTGAAAGGCTCTGCCCTGCAGAATATCAAAGCAGATGCTGAGACTTATGGCCAACTGTTGGACAGAGTGCATGGAATCTTATGAAAGATGTGGGAAATAGTAAAATAGGGAGAGGACAGGAGCTCCTCAAGGAGAGCAACAGAACCAAACAATCTGAGCACACGGGTCTTTCCTGAGACTGATACTCCAACCAAGTACCATAGATGGAGAAAACCTAGAACCCCTGCATAGATGCAGCCCATGGCAGTTCAGTGTCCAAGTGGGTTCCATAGTAAGGGGAACAGGGACTGCCTCTGACGTGAACTGATTGGCCTGTTCTTTGATCATTTCACCCTGATGGGGAGCAGCCTTACCAGGCCACAGAGGAAGACAATGCAACCACTCCTGATGAGACCTGATAGGCTAGGTTCAGAAGGAAGGAGAGGAAGACCTCCCCTATCAGTGAACTTGGGGAGAGGCATGTGTGGAGAAGGGGAAGGGAAGACGGGATTGGGAGGGGAGGAGGGAGGGTTTTATGGGGTGATACAAAGTAAATACATTGTAATTAATAAAAATTTAAATTATATATATATATGAAAGGCTAGTATTCTTGATTTTACATCCATCAATAAATAGATACTGAATTTGATATGGTAACTTTCTATAAATTTCAATGGCATCCCCAAGTGTTCGTGAAGCCCATGTTGGACATGTGAAATAGTGTATTAGGCACTGTTGCTCTACAGCCTTATATTCTGTTTCTGCTTTCTTGGTACAGCAAACTGTATGTTAGCATTTTGGACATTCATTTTAGGGTTTGTATCTGAGGGCCATGAGATGGAGACTGGGATGCCTCCCTTTTTATTGACCTTTCCACACTATTCCAAAATGAAATTACAGCCTGAGTTCAGTATTTCTATAGGGAAAATGCAAAAAGTCCAGGAAAAAAGACATCTGTAGGTTTGAATGTGATCACACTGGCATTTCCTACCAGTTTTGTAGGGGTTCTCTATCTTGACCAATTATTTAACAAAACAAAACTAATGCTTTCGTTATAATGAGAGAATGATGACAATGATAAATAACCTAGGCACAAATATCTTACTGCAAAAAGCTTTATAAGAAAACCGAAAGAAAACTATATAGAAAACCAAAGTTTTTGCATGTATTAAGGAGAAAATATTATTTTGATAATAAATATTAATTTACTTTTAAACTGATATATAAAATTCAGTAACCTTATGCTTAAGCCAAGTTATACATACCTAACTTACCACTTACATTTTTTATGGTGAAAACATTCAAAATACTCCCTTCTGTACTTTTAAATTTTGTTATATTAATTAGAGTTTATTCACTTTGTATCTCAGCTGTAGCTCCCTTCCTCATTCCCTTCCAATCTCACCTTCCTCCCTCATCTCCTACCATGCCCCACTCCAAGTCCACTGATAGGGGAGGTACTCCTACTCTTCCATCTGATCCTAGCTTGTCAAGTCTCATCAGGACTGGCTGCATTGTTCTCCTGTGTGGCCTGGCAAGGCTGATTCCCCCTCAGGGAGAGGTTATTAAAGAGCTAGCCACTGAGTTCATGTCACAGACAGTCTCTGTTCCCCTTACTGGGGAAACCCAATTGGATACTGAGCTGCCATGCGCTACATCTATAAATAGGATGTTAAGATGTGAGGAAGACAATTGACTGATAGATTTTGTACTATAGGTAAGATATTTTGCCATACCTCACATCCCAACTTCCCATATACTCTCTTCAGCTTCTTATAACAAAACAGTCTGTTCCATTTTTTAAATATTTTAAGCCTTCATGAATGATACTATGTTTGCCTATATGTGGATTTATAAATTATACTTTTATACTGTGAACACCCTATATGTTATACTTTAGGCTCATCCAAATTTTACAATCACTGAATTTACTTCTTTCTATGACTATTGTTCTACTGTGTATATCATGATATGAATGCATACATACATATACACATACATAAATACATGCATATATAAATACATGTATACATAGTCATATACATAAAAACTTAAAAAGATATTAGAAAACAATGAAAAATAACTGTCATACTAGGAGGAAGGAATCTCTGTTTCTCCTTGAGCTGCGGTGAAATGCTGTATAAACAACATCTACTATGTCATCATTCCTCCATGTTATATTCCTCGCAAAATATTCTAAATTCTAGAGAAAGGTATTAATGACACTTTTGTTTTATCTTGCATTCTTGATGTAAGCCAACTACCAAAAACAAGAGAGAAAGCCTATGCCTACTAATTTATTTTAAAAAAATTTAAAAAAGAACCCTAAGGATTGAGTATATAGAATTATTCAAGACACTGAAGCCAAGAGGTGTTTTTCAATATTTGCTCTAAAAAACTCACTAAATATTTTCCTTTCAATTAATGTATTTGTCAATAAGCTCGACCCAAATCTCTCCAAACTTGTTTGCATACATTTTTTCCTTATTTTATTATTTCAACAGAAGTGACAAAGTGTAGAGACTGCAAGGATGTCATGATATTTGATTGATGACAGCGTATGTCTTTATTTTTCTTTATTATAATATTTATTACAATTTATTCACTTTGTATCCTAGTTGTAGCCCCATCCTTCAACTCCTACCTGTCCCACCCTCCCTCCCTCTTTCCCACATGTCCCTCCCTTAGTCCACTGATAAAGGATGACTCCTAGCCTACTATCTGACACAAACCTATCAAGTCTCATCAGGACTGTCTGGATCCTCCTTCTCTGTGGTCTAGTTAGGCCACTTTGATCTGGCCACTGAGTCCATGTCAGAGACAGCTCCTGCTCCCCTTACTACCTGCAGAGACTGATAAATCAACCAAGGACCATGTGTGGCGAGGACCTAAACTCCCTACTCAGATGTGTAGAACATGGGCAGCTCAGTCTCCAGATAACAGTATATGTTAAAGCTGTTTTTCCTTTTCATTAAAACCCACAGCTTTGCATACAGTGTGACAGTGTCTGCTACTGAGCTCCATCACCTAGGCCAGAACTGTGTTTGTTTGTTTGCTTGTTTTGAGGAAACTCAATGTTGTAGTATATAGGTACTACTTTATATTCTCACCAGCTTGCACAGGTTTCTCATTTTGTCAATGTTCTTTCTAAAAATGTGTGCCTTTTGTCCATTAGACATTGCCTTTGATAAAGTTACTTAAGTAAGATAGTATCTAATTGTGGTTATACTTTTTGTTACACTAATAATTTGTGTTGTTAAAAATGTTTTCTCATATGTAGTTGATCATTTGTGTGTTTTTTCATTTCAAAAATATGTTTAAACCTATCGCTCATTTTTGATGGGGTTATATAATTCTGAACCAGAAAATTTTAACTACATTATATTTGCTATGAATACATTTCTTACAAGAGAAAGTTACTGAATATATTCAGAATTTAGTTGGAAATCTCTTTACTCTGTTAATTCTTTTTTTTTTTTTTGGCTTTTTGGTATCCTTTTAAAAATGTTATATGGTCTCTCTCTCTTTCTCTGGTTATAGTTTTATTTCCAGTGGTTGGAAAACTTCTATAGAAAAAAAGAGAAAAGAAAAAGTCATTGCTCTTTCCATTATTTTGCTGAGTCTTCCCTAAGCTTTCCTCCATCTGTTTCACATTTCAGGTTATACACTTAAGTCTATAATCCATTTTGAGCTGATTTTATCTCTGGTCAGAGATAAGGCTCTACCTTCCTCCTACTAAGTGTGAAAAGCCAACTTTTCCAGCACTAAGTACTGTTTTTGATATTGTTGTTATATTTTCCTCATGTATATTCTTTACATTTGAAAAATACTAAGTTGGCCATAGGTGGATGGTTTACCTTAAGTTTCTGGTACTGTTCTGTTACTTTCTTTGGCTGTTTTAAAACAACACCTTGTTGTGTTGAGTGTTACTGCTCTGTAGAACATGCTGAGGTCAGGCGTTGTAATGACTCTTTTCAGCTCATGAATGCTTTACCTTTTCCTGGATTTAGGAGGTTTTAGATGGGAAAATGTCATGAAATGCGAGGGGTTAGAAAAGTGAAAGAAAGGTAAGGGAAAGACAGAAAACTGGAACAATATCTACATGCACTTATTTGCACTACTCTTTTGAGTAGTCTGGCCTAAGAGACAGCATGGCTGTGTACTGAAGTGTAGCCAGCTGGTGGAGAGGAGTTTGAACTTTGTTGCATACTGTTGCGTTTTTGCAGACTACTCTTCTGTGCAGTTTTTGAAGAAAAGTGCCTATTGTCACCTCTTCAGTGATGTAAGATTTCTGAGAAATGATGGCTTCTAATTAATGCTGACGTTCCACATCCAATGTGAGGGATTTTTTGTTTTGTTTTGATTTTATTTTTTTGTTTGTTCGTTTATCAAAACTTCAGTCCAAAGAAAACTTACAGAATTTACAGCTTTAGTCAGGTGATGGTGGTGCCAAGTGATTTTCTAATAAACAACTTAAAAAAATGGCCAATAGTGTATGTAAAATGACAATGCAGTATGTGTGTTGTTTAATTATGGAATAAATAGTCTAAGAATAACCAGAAATACCCCAAGTTCTTGACAAAATTTAACTAATATAAAGAATGCTCTGGAGGAAATTGATACAGTATAATGTATTCATCTGAAAACAACTATAGGAATCTTTCAGCAAGTGGAGAAATTTTTAAAAAGAGAGAGAGAAGAGAAGAAACAAAACCAAACAGCAACAACAAAAACAATTGTAATCATGGAATCCTAATAACAGAAAAAAATGCAAACATTTAAATCCTGTAAACTTGTACAACTGCTTTGAAATTCAATCTGGCAATTTCTCAGGAAATTAGGAATATCAAGATCCAGATATGCCACTCTTCCTGGCATAAACCCAAATGAAACTCAACCATACAGCAAAGCAGCCAACTTATATATGAGAGTCTGGGTATCTCTTTGTCAGTAAGCACTCTGAACTGTTAAAAATTGCATCACCTTGTCTTTTTTCCTCTGTTAGGCATTTGTCCTCATGCAGACCTCCCAGAACAAAGGTAGATAATAGCTACGTCCCAGCACAAAGGGAGTCTAGTTCCTTGATACCAGTTCTTTTTAGTTCTGTGTTTGGAAGAATCTGACTGGTATGGAAACTTTCCCCATAACCATGAATTCGTCTGTGCCAGGTTTTTCTTTTTTTCTTTTCTCTGAGTTTTACTGCTTGAAAAATACACCTACATTTATTCAAAAGTGCTTTCAATATTCTAAAAGAGTTCTTAAAATATAATTTAATGATCAATTACATAAATATTTCTTTACCGTATGAGTCTTTAATTTGCTTGGAAATTTTTTTAGACTAATTTATCTAGCAACTATAAAATAATACATTTTATGCTTGTTCTTAATTATTAATTGGCCAATGTGAACATTCAAAAAGCTCTTGATGTAATTTATAGTATTCTAACCATCTTCTTTGGAAATATTCCCTGATATATGAGTTAGTATTATTTTCAAACTTGTATGTTTTTAATTTGTGAATATTATGCTTGACATGAGAGCATAAATAACTCAAAAAATAAATGAAAGTTTTGTTTTTCTTTTAGATTCTTATAGATGGACATTTTTTCTTCCCTTTTCAGGGAAAAAGGAATCAAAGGAAAATTAAGTAAATAAAAACAGTAGCAATATTATTAACAAATAATTAATAGTAATGATGATAATAATAATACACAATTGCCTTTCAAGAAGGGATGGTAAGAAGTTAAATAATTAATTAATTTTCCCTTTGATTAACAATAGATTATTTTCTCATACAGTTTAATCGGAGTATAGTTTTCCCTCCCATTACACTTGCCATTTCCATCCCACTCCCTCTCTTAGTGAATTCACTGTCTGTCTCTCATTAGAAGAGAATTGGCTTCTAAGATATAACAACAAAGCATAGCACAATAAAATATAAGAAGATTAAAAATACATTGTATAGAAGCTGCATAAGAGAAGCAGCAGAAAAACAAAAGAGCCCTAAGAGAAGGCACAAGATATAGAAGCCCATTTCTCCCCCAGAGAGGACAGGAACTACACAAGAAGACCAACAGGGTCAACTAACTGAGGGCCATAGGGGCTCATAGAGACTGAATCATCAACAAAGACAATGCCTGGACTTGATCTAGGTCCCCTACATACATGTGGTGAACAGGCTGCTCAGTCTTTGTGAGGGTCCCCTGACAATTAAAATGAGCTTGTCTCTGACGTGGGCTCTGTTGCCTATTTTTCAAAAGCTTTCCACTAGCTGGGCTGCCTTGTCAGGCTTCAGGGTACGAGGCTGCACTTAGTCTTGATGAGACTCAGTGTGTGGAGGGGGCTGCTGGTGGTGGCTCTTAGAAGAGGTGGGCTCTTTCTAAGAAAGAGAGGGAGAAAGGAGGGAGAAAGTGGGAGGGTGGAACTGGGAGGAGAAAAGGGAGGTGGCTGCAATAGGGATGTAACTTAAATAAATAAATGAATTTTTAGAAATATCTTTAAACGTAGAATACTTGACATCACTGGTATATGACACTAACTGTTGCAAGAATTCTTTGTTTACAATATTAGGAAAAAAATAAAAAAAATATGTGTGCAGGAAGGAGCTTTATCCATGGCACAGAGCCATGCCAGGAGACACAACACCAATAAAGATCCCCCGTCAGGAATTTGATTAGAATCCTTCTTTGCTTAAAATGTAGGCGCCATAGTGAATTAATTTCAGGTAGAATTTGAAATTCTGGGTGTGGAACAGAACACTCATTTCTTCACCCTGGTTCAGTAACTAACAAGGCATTATAACTTCAGGGATAATTTTTAAAGGAATAGAGAGGGTACCCACTTTATATAATATTTCTCTCATATGTATATATGCTATGTATATTTGTATAACATATTTACTATATTTCTCTGATACATGAACTCTCTAGAATTTGGAGTCTAATATTAGCAGTTATACTCTCATTCAGAGGAAAGGTTTATTTTCTAAAGCTGTGTTACTTCTTGAAAGTTCATGTGTTTGAACTGTCTTAGCCTGATAATTTGGTGGGAAGCTTTGCTTTGTATATTTTTTATGTTGTTTTATTTTGCTTGGTTTAAATGTGCAGACCAACGGAATATCAAGGAATGCTCTGGTTTTTGTTTTGTTTTGTTTTGTTTTGTTTCATAGAGACCATGATATAACCAGTAACTCTGAAGTTTCGATAGCCAAGCCTACAGAGGAAGAAGATCCAGGCAGTTCTGATGGAACCTAATAGGCTAGGATCAGACAGTAGGGCCAGAAAACTTCCCCTATCAGTGGACTAGAGAAGAGGCATAGAGACGGAAGATGAAGAGAGGATGGGATGATCTGGAGGAGATGAGGGACGGGCTACAACTGGGATACAACGTGAATAAATTGATAATAATAATGATATTTTTTAAATGTGTCAATAGCCTTGACTTTTTTCCTCAACTTATCACTCCGCTCCTCCTAGTCTACACCATCCTCCTCATTTCTCTCCTTTGCACCTCTGTTTTCATTCAGAGACAGAAGGCCTGACAGGGATATCTGCAGAACACAGCTTAACAACAACAACAACAACAACAGCAACAACAACAACAACAAAAACACAAACCATTTAATCAAAGATGGGCAAGGAAACAATGCAGATTGAAAAGGGTTCAAAGGAAAAGAGTCAGAAACACCCCCAATCCCACTCTTAGGAGTCCTACAATAATGTCAAGATAAACAACCACAACATGTATGTTAAAGATCTAGCACAGAGCCCTGCAGGTTCTATACATTGTTATAGATACTTCGAGCCTTTATGACCCCCGATTAATCGATTCTGTGGGATGTGTTTTCCTGGTCTCCTGGACCATTCTGGCTCCTACAATCCTTTCTTCTCTTTTCTGCAGGGTTCCCTAAGTTCTGCCTTCTGTTTGGCTTGAGTTTTGTAGGTAGCATATTGCAATTGTGTACAGAATTGTGGAAGAAAATTGATGTAAGCACATTGGATTTTTAAAATAAAGCAAAATTCCTCAGACAACTAGGAATAGCACTTTCTCAAGATCCAGCTATACCATTTCTAGGCATATATCCAAAAGAGGCTCAAGTATACAATAAGGACATTTGTTCAACCATGTTTGTAACAGCTTTATTTGTAATAGCCAGAGGGTGGAAACAACCCAGATGCCCCTGAACGGAGGAATGGATACAAAACTTGTGGTACATCTACACAATGGAATATTACTCAGAAATAAAAAAAAAAAAACAAGGATATCATGAAATTTGTAGGTAAATGTTGGGAACTGGAAAGGATCATTCTGAGTGAGCTATTCCAGAAGCAGAAAGACACACACGGTATATACTCACTCATTAGACATATGCTATAGGATGAACTTACTAAAATCTGTACACCTGAAGACACTAATCAAGAGGGAGGACTCTTGCTAAAATGCCCAATCCCTATCCAGAAGGGCAAAGAGGATGGAAATCAGAAGAAGGAGAGGGCAGGGAACTGGTCAGGAGCCTGCCAAGGAGGGCCTCAGAAGGGTTCTGCCCTGCAGACTCTCAAAGCAGATGCTGAGACTTATCACCAACACTTGGGCAGAGTGCAGGGAATCTTATGAGGGGAGAGGGAAATAGTGGGATCTGGAAAGGACAGGAACTCCACAAGAAGAGCAACAGAACCAAGTGGTCTGAGCACAGAGGTCTTTTAAGAGACTGATATTCCAACCAGGTACCATGCATGGAGGTAGCCTAGGACCACTGCACAGGTGTAGCACATGGCAGTTCAGTGTCCAATTGGGTTCCATAGTAATGGAAACAGCGACTGTCTCTGACATGAACTGATTGGCCTGCTCTTTGATCACCTCCCCCTAAGGGGGGAGCAGCCTTGCTGGGCCACAGAGGAAGACAATGCAGCCACTCCTAATGAGACATGATGGACTGGGATAGGAGGGAAGGAAAGGAGGACCTCCCTTATCAGTGATCTTGGCGAGGGACACGGGTGCAGAGGGAGAAGGAAGGGAGGCGTTGGGATGGGAGGAGGGAGGGAACTACAGGGATATATGAGATAAATAAAGTGTAATTAATAAAGAATTTAATACAAAGTGAAAAAATAAAATAAAGCAAATTAAGAAGAAAGTAAATATATATATTTACTTTCATATATATGATACATATACACGATAACATCTTAAGGCAAGAGAAGGGTGACCTATGGAAGAGCCTGGAAAAGTTTAGGACCTCTTTCAGATCCCTTCGTTGTTGTTGTTCTACTGGAAGAAGAAAAGGGAAACAAGAGATCATGTTTGGGAATTTTGAGTCAATATCTCTTTTCCCATATGTGTGCATCTGTCCCCTGTCTTCACATCTTCACCAGTGTTCCTTCTCACTCTAATGTAACTAGTCTGGTAGCTATTTAAATCTAATCTTGAGGCCAAAGTTTGAGGAGATATGTATTCTCTAGCATTTCTTCAGTTCTCTCATTTTTATTATCATTTCTTACAATTTATTCAGTTTATATTCTGGTTGTGGTCCCCTTCCTCGTCTCCTCCCAACCTCACCCTCTTTCTCTCTCCTTTCCCGTATGTCCCTCCCTTAGTCCACTGATAATAGAGAACCTCCTCCCCTACTATCTTACCCTGGCCTACCTGATCTCATCAGGACTAGCTGCATCTTCTTTCTCTGTGGCCTGGCATGGTTGCACACCCAAGGGTGAGGTGATCAAAGAGCCAGCCACTGAGTCCATGTCAAAGACAGCCCCTGCTCCCCTCACTAGGGAACCCACTTGGAGACTGAGCTGCTCATGGGCTACAACTGAGCAAGGGGTATAGGTCCTCTGCATGTGTGGCCTTAGTTGGAACATCAGTCTCCACAGGCCCCACTGCACCCAGATTCTTGGCTCTGTTGGTCTACTTCTGAAGTTCCTTTCCACTCCAGGTCTTTCTATCTCCCCTTTCTTCCATAAGATTTCCTGCGTTTTGCCCAAAGTTTGGCTATGAGTCTCAGAACAATTTTCAAACTCTGCTTTCATTTTGAAATAGGCACCTGATCTTAGATGCCATCTCTGTAATAAAACTTTAATTTTTGATTAATGTATATGGTATGTCTTGTCAAATTTCCATCTTTATCATTGTATCTATTTGTAATGATATTTGTTCAACATGTACTAGGAATTCAACCATACATTTTATTTTCATTTTAGAAGATATTGTATAAAATTTCCTCTGATACCTTTTCATCTGTCAGCAGGATTCTTTCCATAAATGAAGAAAATGGGCTTTAATTGAATTCAACTGATAAAGAATTCTTTAAATGACAGTGCATAGAATATGAGATTACCATAAAAGGTAGAGAAACATTCTTTACTGCAAAAAATTTTAAATGTTCATAAAATATATTTAGTAGGCCCATCTCTGATAAAATCTATGGATAGACTGCAAAAGACAGAGTTAATGATTCTGCTTAGGTATTTCCTTAAACATTGAAAAGACATAAAAGGTATTGGTATTGCTATTCAGCAAAATGTGTTGAATTCTTACATTTTAATATAAATGTATATCACATTCATTTCAGAAAATATAAAATAACCAGAAAAACACATTATTTATTTTTAGATACCTACTAAATTCTTAGGGCAGGCTTTGGGTTTATGCTCTTAATTAACCCACAATTTCATTGCCTCATAAAATTGTTCATGCATCTTATACTATTTATCTAATCAGCAATATACTATTTTATCAATTTCATATAAGTTCTATTGCCAAGACTGTTAGTATATTTTTTAATAGACTTGCAGAGATGTATGTTCACCTTTGGTTGTAACAGTGACATATTGTTAAACCTGGAAAATTATATTTGGATATACATCCAAAACAACCATACAAATAAAAAGCCAACTTGTAGTTGAGGTTATGCCATGGATATAAAAGTCACATAAAAGTCACTAAGTCACATAGGTGACTTAGTGCTACTGAATAGGAAACTGATTGTCACAAAACAAGAAGTAGCTCCATGAGAATATGATCTGGTTTGCAATATAATTAGGAACAGTGGAGAAATAATTTGAAATTAAAATGTCAGCTTTGGAGCTAGGACTCTGCAAATGTCTGTTTTTTTCCCATAGGTAACTATGGTAAAACAGTAGGAAATAAATATAAAAATTCAGCCAATGTTGAGTGCACACACTTATGTAAATATGCAATATAGTACTGTGTTGAAGAAATTATTGATTGCATTATCAGCTTATCAACTTGTGTAGAAAAAATTAACAAGAAATTGCTTTGAATTCACTTTAATGTTTCCTGTGACTGTAAAAAACAAAAAGCAAAAATAAAAAAAAAGGAACTTTGAACACGTTGGGTTAGAATTCACAAAATCAGAAACTATCACTCTTTTTGATTAAAAGCACTGTTTTATATGGATTCTTCACATACATCTTCAAACTTGTTTACATATCCTTTTATTTTAAGTAATTTGTTTGTATATTCTTTACATATTTTACGTTCTGTATACTTTTGTTCCCAGACTATACCTAGGTTTTAATAGTAATTGAGATAATCAATGTTTTATCGCTCTTTTTACTGATAAGAAAATTCAACTTTACTAATGATAATTAATTTCTAAAACATTTACATATAGTTACATGTGTGTAATTATATACCATTAAACACAATTTGTTTTCACTTATTTCTTAAACATTAAATATTTATAAAACTTATAGAAAACACAATATTATTCTGTATCACTTTAAATTTTAAAAAAATCTATCATATCTATAATAATAATATCATAAAAACATTTTCCTTCCTCAGTTTTAGATACCCATAACTTTGCTTTTAAATGGAATGAGCATCGGTTTGGAACTATGTAGGTAAATTTATAAATGAAGATATTTCTTCTGGATAGTAGAAAATATTTTACTCGAAGTAAATTATGTACTGTTACCTTTCTAAAACAGTCCAATGTCAAAACATTTTGCAGACATTTTTGAAGATACACACCATAAGAATTTTTGACATAGAATTCTGAACATTAAAATTATATTACAAAGTATACTGGCCAATGTTTTCTATTCCCATAAATACACATAAAATGTACACAAAGGTATTAGAGGAAGGGTTATTAGAAAATAGTAATTGTTTTAATATGATAAAATTTTTATGTGAATCTTTACAGTTAGAGCTTATATTATCTGATAGGAGGCGGGAAGATATCCAGAAAGAGACATAGGAAAGGGAGGGAGAGAGAGAGAAAAGATGACATTTTAAATTAACTGAGAGCATATTAACAGTTTACTAGGGTCTGTATCAAGAGAAGCACATTAACAGCCCCACAAGTTACTCAGCTATTAAAATTAATGAGCATGTCTATTGTCTTCCTTGTTTAACTCAGGCTTCAGCAGTAATATTGATGAGACTCTGAGTATAGCTTCTTGCATTACTTGGAGACACAGTGTCACAGTAAATTTCTTGATCTTTTGGCTTTTATAACCTTCTACCCCTCTTCATCAATGATTCCTAAAACCTAAGTGCAGCAGTTGTATTTTGTATTTACTTTTGGAAATGGGCTTCACAGCTCTGTCTTTTAATTGGTTATAGTTTTCTGTAATGGTCTATGCTGCAAAGAGGAATTTCCATGATGAGGAATGAGGCCACACTTAGAAAATATTCATCATCCTGGTTTAATAAAGTTATGTTTGTAAGTTTACCTCCAAGATCCATGACTTGACTAAACATGAGTAGTTGGATAGGTTTTCAGTACTAGTCATAATTTTAACTCTTGTTGAATGAATGTAAATCCAATTAGAGAGTTGTTGTTTATCTCCAGAGTTATGTGTAACATATAGCATCTTTGGTGTTATTGTGCTTTGCTGATAGTTGTGGTTCATAGGCATCATAGCTGGGTACGAATGTTGTTAATCTAGGGTGGTCCAAGGAGAGATAATGCCAACTAGTTATCCAGTACCAAAATGTTAGCTCTGAAATCACATGTACATTTAACATTATGCATACCTAGCAGGTTGAATTTATATATTTGGGAATATGGATTATGTTATATAATATATTTCATGCATTATATATTATATATATTATATGTTATATAATACATATATGTTATATTCATATATTTGTAACACAAGCAATAAAAAAACAGTACATGAATTTAAAAGAAAACAAGACAGGATGAATTGCATGGTTAGAGGAAGAAAATGATGCAATATTACCTTGAAAAATAGAAGGAATAATTTAAAAATGAATAACAAGTAAAGCCAACCTTATGATATTTTAGTGAAGAAACTTCAGTATCTGAGATATTAACACTGTGCATACTGAAGGATTGATAATTTTCGCAAATTGTCACCTGTCCTATTCTGCTTGCCTCCACAGAGTTCATTTATGCAATGCGTTCCCTCTATATTATTCTTTGTTTCCTGTGAATGAGTTTTGTTAGAAGACTGAAGCTGACTATAAATTCTACCATCCCAGATGCTCATTAGCATTTTCTTTGTTGTATCTGTTATTTTCTTTGTATCACTGAAAACAATGCTGTAGAAGATACACAAATAGCCAATAAGTATTTTAAAGTTGTTCTGCATACATAACCATGAGGGAAATGAAAAATAAAACTACTTTTAGTTTCCAGTGAATATATGACAAGTATTGCTGATGAGGATGTGAA
Organism: Pachyuromys duprasi; assembly: GCA_028658305.1. Taxonomy (NCBI): domain Eukaryota; kingdom Metazoa; phylum Chordata; class Mammalia; order Rodentia; family Muridae; genus Pachyuromys; species Pachyuromys duprasi. Next base: position 42,698,100 of record CM053759.1, on the reverse strand, counting down.
AAAAAGCAACATTTAAACAATGTTATTGGGAATATAAACTAATATAGACACTAAGGAAGTCAGTATAGATGTTTGTTGTTTTTCATTGTTAGAAAATGACTGAGTACATGACCCAGTTATATGTTGCCGGATGTGTACTCAAAAGGATTCTGTGTCCTCCCACAGAGATACTTGAGCAGCCAGCCTTCTGATGGATGGTTATATACAATAGATAGGTTACATACAATAGATAGCCTATCAACAGATGGCTAGATAATAAAACTTTAATATGAAGTCACAGTGGAATTTATTCAGATTTAATGAAAAATAAACTCATGAAACTTGGTAGAAATTAGATGAATGTGGAATATGGTATATTACCTGAGAGACCCAAGGTCAGGACTCAAACATCACATGTTCTCTCTCATATGCAGTTTCCACATTTTAGTGGACACATGGGTTTGAGTGTCATATAACCTATGAAATTAGAAAGGATACATCAAGAGGGGAAAAGAGGTACTGAGGAAAAGATGCAGGAATAGGACAGGAAGAGAAATAGGATCGGTGTGACACAGAAGCAAAAAGGAGCCAACACAAGGATCATAAATGTAAACATGAATAAGAAAGATGAGTTAAAATATGGAAGAGTAAAATGAAGAAAAAAACAAATTTTGCATAACACAGCTGGGCAGAGGTGGTGCAAGCCTCTCTTCCCAGCACTCAGGGAGGCAAAAGCAGATTGATCTCTGTTTGTTCCATCCAGCCTGGACTACAGTGTGAGTTCTAGGACAACCAAGGATACTCAGAGAAACCTTGTCTCACAAAATGTGAAAACATACAAAAACTAAAAGCATAACACTTTATGTGATACATAATAATAATTTTAAAAGAATACTGTTACGAACCAGGCATGGCATCCTGCTGTTGTAATCCCAGCATCAGGAAGCTACTAATGCATAATCAGAAGTTTAGGACCACCTTGCACGCTGTCTGAGTGCTAGGGCAGCCTTAGCTCTAGATTGAGTCTATCTCAAAAAATAAACAAAACAATGCTATTATACATACTACAATGAGCAGGATAGTACATTTAACAAAAGAATCATCTTGCTCCAAATAGTAATAATGTCAAGATAATAAATCCTGCCTTCAGTCTTATGAAGTTTTGAACAATGTAATAATGCTTGTTTGTTCCTTTAAAAACATTAAATCATTTTAAGAAGATTTGATTTGATAATGTTTTCTTTGTTTATTAGTTTGTTTGTTTATTGATGAGTTAATAAGTATGACTATTATTTCCAAGAGAAGTATATATCTGTCTTTTTCTTTTTAAATTTTTAAAAATTATTTTATTTTTATGTAATTAATTATTCACTTTTTATCCCAGCTGTAGCCCCTCCCTCATTCCCTCCCAGCCCCACCCTCCCTTTCTTATCTCCTCCCATGCACCACCCTAAGTACACTGATAGGGGAGATCCTCCTCCCCTTCCCTCTGACCCTACCTATCAGGTCTCACCAGGTCTCATAAGGACTGGCTGCCTTTTCTTCCTCTGTTTCCTGGTGAGGATTCTCTTCCTCCTCAGGGGGAGGTGATCAAAGAGCCAGCCACTGAGTTCATGTCAGAGACAGTCCCTGTTCCCATCACTAGAAAATTCCTGTTGGAAACTGAACTGCCATGGGTTACATCTGTCCAGGGGTTCTAGGTCAACTATATCTTTTTACCTAGGGTCATCCTTATAGCTTAGCTTGCTTAGGACTATAGATTTTAGTATGTATATCCTATATTACATGGTTAATATCCACTCATAAGTGAGTATATACCATATGTGTCTTTCTGCTTCGAGTTACCTCACTAAAGATGATTTTTTTCTAGTTCCATCAATTTACCTGCAAATTTCATGATTTCCTTGTTTTAAATTGCTGAGTAGTATTCCATTGTGTAAATGTACTGTCCTTGTTATATGATTGAGCATCTTCCTGATATATGCCCAGGAGTGATGTAGCTGGATCTTAAGGTAGCAGTATTCCTAATTTTCTGAGAAAGCACCAGATTGATTTCCAAAGCAAATGTACAAGATCACATTCTCACCAGCAATGGCGAAGGGTTCCCCTTTATCCATAACCTCGCTAGCATGTGTTATCCCTTGAGTTTTTGATCTTAGCCATTCTGATGGATGTGAGGTGGAATCTCAGGTTCATTTTGATTTGCTAAAACCTCATTCAGAGGGGCAAATAGGATAGATATTTGAAGTAGAATAGAAGGAACAGGATAGGAGCCTTATCAGGGTATCAAAGCAGATGCTGAGGTGCATACCAAATACTTGAGCGGAGTTAAGAGAATCTTATGGAAGAAGGGGAAGATAGAAAGACCTGGAAGGGATAGGAGCTCCACAAGGGGATCACACAAAACAAAAACGCTGCACCCAGGGAGTCCTGCAGCGACAGATACTTCAACTAAGGTTCATGCATTTAGATGACCTAGTTCCTCTGCTCAAATGAAGCCCATAGTCTGCTCAGTTTCCAAGTGGGTTCCCTAGAAAGGGAATATCTAGCTGTCTCTGTCATGAACTCAGTGGCTGGCTCTTTGATCACATCTTTCTGGGGGATGTATCCTTACCAGGCTACAAAAGAAGATTATTCTGTCAGCCTTGATGAAAAATGATAGGCTAGGGTCAGATAGAAGTGGAGGAAGTCCTCCCCTATCAGTGGACTAGGGGAAGGGTATAGGGGGATAAGAAGGAGTGTGGGTGGGGCTGGGAAGAGATGAAGAGGGGAACAGCCAGGATACAAAGTGAATAAATTTTAATAATTAATTAATTAATTAAAATTATAGCTTATTCAAAAATTTGTTCAAAACAGTGTGGTTTAATCAAACTACTGGCTTGATAGTTTACTTGAAGTTGTAAGAAAGAGAGTTGAGTTTAAACATATCAGGCATTACTAGTGTCCCTCAAATTGGCATCATATTGGGGCTTTGTAGCAGATGGTGTTAAGCAAGATCAAGCACCCAAATCTGATGCTCATTTGTAAAAATGAAGTAAATGTTAACTATGTTAACTGGTGTCCAATCCAAAAACCCATTGGAAAGTCTGCCTTTGTAAATCATCAACCACAGTGTGTCTGTACAGCTCCCACTGAGCTTCAGCATAAGCCAAAAGAATCTTCTGAATGACTGCCGCTGGAGATGCAAAAATGATTTAATCAGATGCCCCCTGGCCAGAGGAGACAATTGTGGAAAACTCAAAAGCAGAAAATATCAAGCTGTACATCACATACCTTAAAACAATTCTTTTAAGCATATCTGCCCCAATCATTTGAAAATCAATTTTACTAGTCCATGTCTAACTTGGGGAATTTAAAAAATTTAAGGTCTGCACATTGAACAAAGAAATATTTTGATATTAATGTTGAACTTTCCATTGAATTTTACTTACTTCTCATGACACAACCTAAACTGAACAATTTTATTTAATTGGTGCTCACTTAAAGTATTTAGTTACAATGATATTTGTCATAAAATTGTTTCATTAATATGACACTTTACTTTCATTTACAATTTCATCTAAAATACTGAAAAGATGAATAGTTATTCTTGAGATTTCATTTAATTTCATTTCTAGTGTATGGGTATTTAGCTGTAATGTGTATTTGTGCACATGTGCATACAGTGTCTGTAGAGGACGGAAACACATGTCAGGTCCTCTAGAACTAGACTTACTGATAGCTCTGGAACTCCATGTTAGTGCTGACATTTAAACCTAGTGGAGAAGCAGGCAGTGCTCTTAGCCATTGAGTCATCACCCCAGAGTCTCACGGCAAATAGTGCCTTGTTTTCTAAATTGTGTTGAACATTAAGTTAAAATGTCTTCTGGTATTGCTAATCCTTCTATTTTATCCTATCTTTCTATCTACGTAATTTTGATTTATGTAATAGTTCCTGTGTTCCATTCAAATTTCATTTTTATAACCTATCAATAATAATTTTAAAAAATGCCCAAATGAGAGAAAAATATTTATGGTGGTATTTCCCGGATATCTGTTGAGTTCCAGGTATAATACCTGTCAAAATTGAAGATGCAGTTGTAGCTTTTGAAAATAAGGCATATCATTAATTAGTCATTATTAAAAATGAAATGAAAAGTTTACTCACGCTTGCTATCATGGATTGAAACATCTGTATGTTCTATGAACAACAGGTGTTCAATAACTGTTGTGGGTGACTGTCAATGGTGGCTCCTAATGACTTTGTAATGAAGTAATTAATCATGTGTCATGTTAAAACTACCTTACAGAGATCAAGCACTGATGATTTTCAGCAGACACACACTATTGCAAACACTCCAATAAGATGAATAATTCCTACCTTAAAATGTTCTTTACCCTCAGTGAAACTTCCTGATTCAGAAAGTTTTCCCCAGTAGTTAAATGACAATGAGTACAATTAGAAATCCATAACAAAACAACATGATAAAGCCTTAGTGGAAGTGTCAAAGTCAAATATAACAGTGAAATGAATGATTAGTTTTGAAAGTGCTGGCATCTGTGTTGTGACTGTCCAAGGAGAGCCTTCCAATTTTCACAACCTCAATTCTTTATTCAAAAGGGAAAATTCTCTAAAGAGGCATATGGAAGCAAAAAAAAAATTGCACAGTTTTGTGAAACCAAATCTTTTTCATTATCTATCTATCCATCTATCCATCTATCCATCTATCCATCTATCCATCTATCCATCTATCCATCCATCCATCCATCCATCCATCCATCCATCCATCCATCCATCCATCTATCTATCTATGTATCTATCTATTATTGCATTTCCTTTGTATCCTGGCTGTAACCCCTCCTTGTCTCCTCTCAGCCCCACCCTCCCTCCCTCTTCTTCTCCTATGCCCCTCCCCCAGTCCACAAATATGGAGGGACCTCCTTCTCTTCTATCTGACCTTAGCTTATCAGGTCTCATCAAGGCTGACTGCATTTTCTTCCTCTTTGACCTGGCAAGCCTGCACACCCCAGGATGAAGTTATCAAACTGCTGGCTACTGAGTTAATGCCAGAGACAGTCCCTATTACCCTTACTAGGCCACCCCCTTGGAGACTGAGTTTATGGGCTACATCTGAACAGGATTTTTAGGTCCTCTCCATACATGGACCTTGGTTGGGGTATAGGTCTCTTCAGGGCTCACTTGGCCCAGATATTTTGGTTCTATAGTTCCCATTAATGTATTATGTATATTTTGCTTGTTTAAAAGATTATTTGAAACTAATTTAATGCAAATATATTACAAAGTCTCCTCCAATTGTATTTCTATTATTGAAAAGATTTTTTTCCTTTATTTGAGTCCTTTTTTTCAGATTATAATCTATACACTGAGTATCTGAGAGATAAGATATTTAAATGGGCTGTGTTTCAGTGATTAAACACACCCTCTAAATATATTTTTCAAACACTTTTCGTTATATTTGAAGTATTCAAAAAGTATATTTTGATCACTTTCACCAAACTCTTCTCAGATATACCTCAACTTAACCACTCACTTAGCTTTGTGTTCTCTTTCTGTCTCTCTTTAAAAGCATTAAATCCAGTCTTTCTGTTGCATAGTTACCTCTGAATGTATGGTCTACAGTGGAATGTGGTTAATATACTATGTATGGCACCATTTAAAACAAACAAACAAAAAACCAAAAAATTGCAGCTCTGTCTCTTAGCCATTATCAAATGTAAATAGTTCTTCAGCATCGATTTTGAGTTTGAGTTTGTATATGAATTATCCATGCTTCCATAATTTCTGTCAGTTTATACATACAAATGCCCTGTTAGGAGCAGAATACAGTTGAATATATATAACACCTTCTGGGTTGTTTAATTAATTATTTATTTACTTCAGTTTATTCATTTTGTAGCCCCACTGTAGCCCCCTCCTTCATCCCCTCCCAATCTCACCCTCCTTCTCTCATCTCCTCCCATGCCCCTCCACAAGTCCACTGATGGGGGAGGTCCTCCTCCCCTGCCATCTGATCGTACTCTATCAGGTCTCATCAGGAGTGGCTGCAATGTCTTTCTCTGTGACCTACTAAGGCTGCTTCCCCCTCAGGGGGAGGTGATCTAAGAGCCAGCCACTGAGTTAATGGCAGAGACAGTCCCTGTCTCTATTACTACTGAACACACTTGGACAATGAGCTGCCATGGGCTACATCTGTACATGGATTCTAGGTTATCTCCATTCATGGTCCTTGGTTGGAGTAACGATTCTTAAATTCTTTTCTTTCTCTCTTCAATGATGATCCCTGAGCCTAGAAACAGCAATGGTGACATACACATGTAGGACACCAAAGTCACTTATTCCCTACCTTTTGTCCAAATGTATGTCTCGATATTAATTGTCATGCACTGCAAAAAGCTTCTTTTATGAGAGTTTAGATCCATTGGTCTATGGTTATTTCACAAAGTCATTAAGAGTAATTTCAGTACTTTGTCGATCAAACAGAATAATAATCTAGGTAATTCTGTAGGGACTATGACCTCTCTATATACCATTTTTGGCCAATATTGAAGTATCGAATAACAATTATTTCTTCAATAGTGGTGCTTAAACATAATTGCTTGCTTCAATATTGTCCATGTTTTGATTTACTTCATTTTTTTTTCTTTTCAAAAATTTGATGTAGGTACACATCTTGGAAGAAGGCTATTAATTTAATACATGAGAATATATTTGCTTTGATATCCTACTAGGTATAGTCTTTCCGACGCCCTCTGTGGTAGGCTCTTGTCCTGCTACTTTGTTTCTCCTACATCAAATGTCCATCCCATTTGACTTTCTAAGTGAGGATTAATCCTCTTACCCCAGGTCCTCTTTCTTGTTTATCTTCTTTAGGTGTATAGATTTCAGTATTTTATCCTATCTTATAGGTCTATATAAGTGAATATATACCATGTTCGTCTTTCTGCTTTTAGGATACCTCACTCAGGATGATCATTTCCAGGTCCCACCATTTGCCTGCGAATTTCATGATTTCCTCCTTTTTAATTGCTGAGTAGTATTCCATTGTGTAAAAATACCACAATTTCTGTATCCATTCTTCAACTGAGGGACATCTGGGTTGTTTCCAGGTTCTGGCTCTTACAAATAAAGCAGCTACGAACATAGTTGAGACTATACCTAGCAGTGTATCAAAGCAAA
>CM053759.1:42642011-42685177 GCA_028658305.1 Pachyuromys duprasi | reverse complement strand
CTACAATCAAGGACCATGTGTGGATATGGCCTGGAACCCCTGCTCAGATGAGGCCCATGATAGCTCATTGTTGGACTGAAGACCCTAGTGAGGGAAACAGGGAATGTTTCAGTCATGATCTTGATAGCTGACCCTTTGACCCTCCCCCATACAAGCAGGGGAGTGACAGAAGGGCTAGATCCCAGGGGAGGGCATTGCAGCCAGCCCTGAGGAGACAGGATGAGCTGGGTTTGGATGGAAGGGGAGGAGGTCCTCCCCTGTTGGTGGACTTGGAGGGGGCGGGGAGGAGGGAGATGAGGGAGGGAGTGGGAGGGTGAGAGGGAATGAGAGAGGAGGCTATGTCTGGGATGCAAAGTACCTAACCTGTGTTTGATATAAAAATAAATTAATAACAAAATTTCTGAAAATATAACATTTAGTCTAAAAATTGACAAATACTAAACTAGTAGTTATGCAAGAATATTCTGACTTTTTTATGTAAGCTTGATTGTCTTCATTCAAAATTTATCATTTACTTCTGCACAATGTTTGTTCATGAATTTAATAGTCATCCATTTGATGAATACATTGCCTCAGCAACACTCAGTTTCATATGTGTTAAGTTTTCCATTTGAATTTCTATTTTCCTAAGAATAAATATCTTACTGAGAGTTTGCCCCTAAGCACCAGCAGAAAAAAAAATATCTATAAACGACTTCCAGTGAGCACTCAAGACCACTCAGGTTTTCACTAGAACCTTTGGTGAAAACAAAGATAGGCACATACATACTAAAATAGAAATATCAAGAAAAAGTAGGCTGTAGCTTATTAAGTTTATCAATGCCTAGTGCAGATAAATAGATAGATGGATAAATAGATAGCTAGACAGATAGATAGATAGACTGAAAAATAATGTTTTTAGTTTCAATAACATCTAAATTTTCAAAGCTTTTGTACTTTCTAATTATAAGGGCACTGAAAAATGACCACCTATAACTGAGGGTGTAAAAATACCAATTCTGTTTCTTATCAGTGTTTCTTTTGTTGGGTTCGCTAAAATGTCTGTTTAAATGTTATTAATTTCTCATTACACTGCTTATTTTCTTAATTTAAGTTTATAACTTTTTTCATATTGTAACAAGCACTTCTTCAGAGACATCAATTGTAAACTTAGGTCATTTCAGCTTTATCATAATCTACTTTTAATATGTCACTTCAATTTTATAAAAAATTAATTGATTAAAACTATTCCTTGGTGAATAAATTACTGATGTCATAAGATATCTTTGCTAGTGAAAAGCTAGAAGGAATGTTTCCCATAACTTATTCTGAGAATAAGTATGTTTATATCTCTGTACCTTACAGAATGCTTTATTAGTTTCTATGCTTTTTAAAATTTCTTACATATCCAGTCTCATTCTGTCCTTCTATCAAGTTCATGAAGTATATACATCTGAATTATTACCTTTTACAGATGAGGAAACTGAGGGCTAAAGGTTATGTGGCACTTTAATGGTCAGAGCATATGAAATGATAGCCTTGAGTAGTCTACAAATAAGTTTAACCAAACGCACTTTTCTCTCACATACAAGATGAATACTTCACAATATTGTCTTGACCAACAGAGTGTACTTTTAAACCCTGGACATTAAAATATCTTCATCCTAAAATTAGCTAAATATCAGAGCAATTTAGCATTGATGACCTTCAAAAGTTTATTTTATTATTTAAGAATAACCAAATTTATAAAATATATTAGTATTATAGTCTCTAAATTTTCTAATGACAACAAAGCAACAACAATTTGGTCTTCTCTTTAGTAAAATTAAAGGGTACAGTCTGCAAAAGCTGATACATTTAATTTGGAAAATGTCTGAGTAGCAGATCTCAGGGAATAGAACATGATATTAAAATGCTAAAGGGAAGGATTCTTTTCACAAATATTTACAAGAGAGTCAGTGTATCAATCTGCACCTGTTTTTAAAAGGAGGTACAACTGTTCAAATTCCAAATTGAATTGGCTTCAATTTTGTGTTATAAAGAGACTCCCTGTTGTAAGTTTTTTCTTCACTTATGAACAGAGGTTTGTTCTTTTCTGCAGGAGTGGCAGTCATTGGGATGTCCTCTGCCAGAGGCACCTGTGGATCTTGGCAAACTGAAGAGTCTTACACTGTTAATATGAATAGGGCTACACTATGTGGGTAAAGCGGCCACCATACTTCTCTTTAATGAAGCAACAAAATGCAAATTTTGTCATGCTCACATAGTGTAACTAGTTTAGTATTTAAAGCTTATTTCACAAAGTTCGAAAACATATCCTTCAGTTTTCATTTTAGCAGTTTACTTTACAAAAGGCTGTTGTGATACATAGAAAATGCAAAAATTGTGTCTGGTCCAAAACTTCTGGGTTCTGTAAATAAAATTAACTGCAAACTTACCATAGAGCTTTATGCTTTCAAGTAATTAAATACTTAAAAATAGGTTCATATGCATAAAATAACTGTTGAACACACATTTACAGCATGCTTAGTAAGGAAGCACAGAAGGAACTCCAAAATAATTTCATTTGAATGCTAGATGACACTGCTGTTTAATTAAGCAATAAGCACATATTCCTCATTATGTTATCATAGATAATTGTTTTTTTTTCTGTCTTATCTTTAGAATGTTTAATATTTAGGTAAGCACAGATATATTTGATAAGGATCATCAAAAATGGATCAAATATTAGACAAAAGTGTAGGGACATATTCAAAGCAAACATCATTTATATGGTTTAAAAGTTCTGGTAAAGAAATGTTTTTAAAAATATAGGAAAAATAAAAATACATTTAAGTTTTACAGAATAGCTGTTTTCTTTTTTTCTAATTTTTAAAATCCTATTGTATCTTCTGATTTGTTAGGAAATCATTCAAAATGATCATTCATTCATGACAACTTTTCTTAACGTTCCTTCTTATTTTCAGTGTTAAAAAATAACTTTAGACTCCGCCCTAATATTAGGCTCTGCTCCCTATATTTGCTTGAGCGGCTTACTAATAATGGACAACAAACCTCACAAATACTATGTTTTCCTCATGATTTCATTAAAAGACAATAGGCTGCTATGAGCCTTAACTCTAAGGACAATAAGGTACTTTCTTAGTCATTTCTTATTGTGATCATGGAAGGACTTAGCTGTTCTACAGCTCTTTTCGACCACATGCCACTGCTACTACTGTGTTTGCAAAGCTACAAACAATCACAAATCCTCAAGTGTGCTACAATAACCGCCATTGTGTTATCCCTACCCGCTTCTCCCTTCTGTCTTTGCCACCTGGGGAGAAGAGTTAAGTAAAGAGAGGGAAGGTCATACTTCTTGCTCCCAAGGATTCCAGCTCACTAATACTCTTGGAGAATATTTTTCTCCCTCTTTCAGACTACCTGCTGGTACTCCAAAAGCAAGATTCAGAGAGGAAACTTTCTAGTCAGCACCAACCTGATTTCTTCATGTACTGCAACCAAAGTGGTAATTTCAGCAATAGAAACGTTTTTCCTTTTTTTTTTCATTATTATCATTTATTACAATTTATTCAGTTTGTATCCTGGCTGTGATCCCCTTCTCATCCCACCTCCCTCCCTCTTCCACCCCTATGCCCATCCTGTAGTCCACTGATAAGGGAAGTCTTCCTCCTCTTCAATTTGACCCTAGCCTATCAAACTTGATCAGGAGTGGCTTCATTGTTTTCCTCTGTGGCCTGGCAAGGCTGCACCCCACCACCCACCCAGGGGGAGGTGATCAGAGAGCCTGCCACTGAATTCATGCCAGAGAAAGTCCCTGCTCCCCATTCTCCCCTTATTAGGGAAACCCAATTGGAGACTGAGTCTGTGGGCTACATCTGAGCCAGGGATTTAGGTCCTCTCCATGCATTGTCCTTGGCTGTGGTATTATTCTCTTCAGGATTCCTAGGGCTCAGTTTATTTTTTTAAATTGTTTGTTTATTTAATTAATTAATTAATTAATTATTTTTGAGAGAATAATTTATTTTGTTTTTTCTTTCTTTTTTATATATATTTTTTAATTTTTGTTTTTAATATTAATTACTTAGAGAGGGGCAGAGAAGAGATAAGGGAGGGAGGGTAGAATTAGGAGGGAATGAAGGAGGGGGCTACAGCTGGGATACAAAGTAAATAAACCTTAATTAATATTTATTTTGTTAATTATGGTTTATTCACTTTGTAGAGCACAGTTTTTATGGCTATGGTGGTCTCCTTTTGGAGCTCCTGTCCCTTTCAGGTATTTCCATCTCCACCTTCTTTCATAAGATTCTCTGCACTCTGCTTGAAGTTTGACTATGAATCTAAGCCTCTGCTTTGATAAACTGCTGGGTAGAGTCTTTCAGAAGCCATGTGTGGTAGACTCCTGTCTTGTTCCCTGTCTTCTCCTGCTTCCAATGTCTATCACATTTGTCCTTCTGAATGAGGATTGAGCATCTTCCCTACGGTCTTCCTTGTTGCTTACCTTCTTTAGGAGTATAGATTTTAGTATCCACTCCTAGGCATATATCAGCAATAGAATATTATGACCAATGACAGTAGTTGATTTCCATAGTTTTCACTCATCTTTAGTGCTAACTACTCTTCCTCTCACCACTGTATTTCACCTACTTTACCATCTTGGGTGGGGGTTTTTGTTCTATTTATGTCAGCATTGGGAGAATATTTGCACTGAATTAATAGGTAGCTATATCTATATAAATAACTACCTAAATATATATATACATATATATTCCTGATATATAATATTTATATGTATATAATTTTCTATTTGTAAATTTAGCCAAATATTTATTACATATTTATATACTTAGTTATTATTTATGTCAGATTCGTATTTTATGTATGTATTTTGTATATTATATTTGTTTTATGAATATTATATATTTGTGTGTTTAGCTAGGTACTTGGCCCCACATCTCACTGCCTGCTGCACTCCAGAGAGTGGGACCTGCACCTTTTATAGGCAATACAGTAGAGCTGGCCCTGCTAGCAGGGGTGCTGGTAAGCCAGCCCTGAGGACCAAGCCTTGAGCGTGGAAGAGCTGGCCCCACCACTCGTCTGCCTTGACATTGTGTGCACCTGGAGGGGATGTCTACACTTTACCACTTACGGAAGTTGGGAGAGGTGGTCCCTGGGGTCAGTTGGTTGGATATATATGTTTTCAGGGCTGACTATTTGCCAATGAACAATCAATTGTCAGCTCTTCCCCAGGGAAGGCCACCTCTCCTGACCCAGTTTCACCCAGTTTCCTGTTAATCTTTGTGTAGTGTTGAGGTCTCTGTGGCTTTTCCCAATGCAATCTGGCACATATGTTGGTGTTCTATTTGTTCAGCTTAATTGTAAATAGTCATTTGGTGGGATTTAACATGCATAGCTTCTGATTTTACTAGGGGACATAATCTCATAGCAAATTTCTCTGGCTCTTACAGTGTTTCACTTCCTTCTCTGCCATGTTCCTTGAGCCTGAGAAGTAGTGGAATTTGATAGATATTCACAATGAGACTGGGATCCACAACGCTGCATAGTGATTAATTATGGTTTTCTGAGTCTGTTGCAAAGGGAGGTTTCTTTGATCATGGGTGAAAACACACTTTTCTCTGAGTATAAAAAAACAAATGTTTGTTGACTTTATGCTAGATTAATACATTAGTGGTTGTAGATCTCCCCAAATAACTATGACTTTACTCTCAATGAGTAGTTACGTAGGTTACAAAACCTTGCATTAGTTATTTCTCTTGTGGAGCAGGCCCTAACTTCAACTAAACAGCAGTTGGTTACTACCAAGATATATGGGCTGCTATTGCATCTGTAGGTTTATTTATTGACCTAATTCAGAGGCATCATAACGGGGTAAGACCAGTGATTGCCTCCCTTAGTAGAAGCTTACATGGCCCCTCTGTTACTATAAAAACTAGTGCTGAGGGAGGGACATTCAGGTCAGTTCTAGTCCATGAGACTCTGTACCCTGTTTCTTCACTACAATAGTGACCCTCCTTTATACTTCTGTGTATTAACCAAATAAATCAAAAAATAGACTGTATGTTTTGGGAGACTTTTAGACAACCTTAGCAAGTCTAAAGAGGGATTTTTATGCCTGGGATTGCGGATTTGTTAGTCATCTTAGTTCCTGGAGAGAGTAAGTACAGATGAATTGAGAAGAGTTCATTAAAATTCCATATGCATATTTATACACCAAATTACATGGAGTATAGGATTCGTGGGTAAAAATAGTTTGTAGTGTGATTCTTGGAGCTTTCAACTATACATGCTATTATTTTACCTAAATCCCTCATTCTCCTGTATTTACCTTCCTGTTCTCACCAGAAGGAATCCCCCTGTTTTCCATTTACCATGTCAGATCAGTGAAACTATGGTATTCAATCTACTCCATTCTATAGTCAAGTACAATTATATCTTTTCTAATATTATAGCAGTGATATCATAGCTGGCCTACACAATCTACCTCAATTCTGATTATGACATCATGGCTTTTCTAAATCATTCCACTACTAAAATTACAGAGTGACATCATAACTTGCCCTCATAGTTCCTAATCTACAAGTATGATTTTTACATCATATCTAGACATTATAATTCTTCATCTACAATTGTGATTGTGGACTGTGACATCACAGCTGGCCCACATCATTCCACTCTTACTTATCTTTGCCTGAATATTAACTTTTTACATAGAAGACACTAGGCTTATTTTTTTAAACTATTTTGTAAGTTCCCTAATTGGCTGTCTCTGACATGGACTCAGTGGCTCTTTGATCCACCTCCCCCTTGGGGGTGCAGGCTTACCAGGCTACAGAAAAAGAGTATGTGGCCAGTCTTGATGAGACCTGATAGACTTGGGTCAGATAGTGGAGGAGGTCATTCCCTATCAATGGACTAGAAGAGGAGCCTAGGGGGAAAAGAGGGAGGGAGGGTAGGAGTAGGAGGAGATGAGGGAGGGGGCCTTCAGCCTGGATACAAAATGAGTAAATTGTAATAAATAATAAATCAATAAGAAAAGAAATTTAAAAAATGACAAAGGCATGTGTTCCAACTTTTGGCAAAAAAAAATATATATAAGGCATATTCTAAAACAGGTTCAATTTACTGAAGGACAGTTAGGTTTCTTCTGAGGTTTAGGAATTATGAAAGTATTATAAATGCCCAGATGGTGGTATTCTTTTAGTTTTATTGAGTTTCTTTAATTGAAAATAGATTCATGGTGTCTTATAATTAAGCATGTGAAGTTTATGTATACAAGGACCATCATTTTTTTCCAATTCTTCCTTGATTTTAGTTGTGCAGTGTATGTACATGTTCTAGTGTCACTAATTATTAAGTATAAAATTAATATGATTTAATAAATCCTTTGTGACTGTCCGGAGGGCATAGCAAGGAAGTAAGGAGTAGTGCTAGTCAGGTAACAACAAACAACCTCTTATTTGTTAGCATCACGCAGTTTGTGTCAATCATGTTTATCAATAGCTCATACTTCACAATAGGCATGCTACTCCAAACACAGATTGGCTTATTGTCCTCGGTTTTCAGAAACTGCACCTGGATTTTTAATGGCATTTAAAAGAACATAATGCTGTAATTATCTGCTGCATGAATTACAAGCATCCCCCCCCCAAACCAATGAATAACATAGCAGTGCAAACTAAAATTATGGCTCAAAGCTTATTTGAATGTCGATGGGTGAAAATATGTCTCCCCATGCACTCTTCATCTACTTGTCAATGAAATTACTATCATCGACTTGGAAAAGACACTTCCATGTTGTTTTTAAATTACTAGATAAACAGAATTATTGTCTGAATTAGCTTATATAGAAGAATCTGTCTGAAGGAAGGGAGAGAAGGGGAGAGATCTGTCATCAGCCTTCACACACAGCTGTGCCTAACAAGGTGTCATCCTTCTATGACAACAAAAATGGAGTGGGGTTAGGAAAGCGGAACAATCAAGCACAATTGGATCTTTAGTCTTGTCTTTTGGCTGAAGTTGGAGCGCATATAGATAAAATCACAGTGAAATTTTTGTTCAGTCTGTTCTGTACCAGCATGGTAGGCTTAGCCAAGTAAATCAGACCTTTCTACTACTTGTTCTTATGAAACCATACTCAGAGATATCAAAAAGATATTGGAAGATTTTAACTTTTACTTGCTATTGTCAAACCCATGGTGGCATGAAGATTTCATTTTTTCAGCATATGTCAAGCCTTCACAAATAAGTAGATTTTGTAAAGGCTTTCCAACAACAATTGTATTTAACGTATATTTTCTTCAATAACCCCTTGTATAACATGTCATAGAAAATTGGTTTTCAGAGTATATTGTTTTTCCTGATTTTCTTAGTTTCTTCTGGTATAGGCAAACCCATCACATTTTTTTTGTTTTCGTTGTTGTTAATTTGGTTGAACCATAGTAAATAACAAAAAAGTAATAAGTAATAATAACATGTTTTATTTACAAATTATGTGATTTTGAAGTGAAATTGAATCACAGTTCACCTGTTACTTTTTTAAGATACCTTACAAATATCTCTTAAGCAGGTTTCTGCACTATGTACTGTCTCAGTACTGTAAATTTAATAGAGAATGATAATATTATTCATTAATCAATTTCTTTCTATTTCCTTACTTGAACCAGTTTATCAATAATAGGCTTTATGAAATAGACTTTGATAGATACAAATAAGTTGTCAGTACATAATACAACAGAGATTTTTTTTAAAAAATTATAGAAGAAAATAATGTTGATAAATCTGCAATTAATGTGATTAAAATCATTTGAATTTTGATAGAAGTGGTTGCATACTTTCAGGGTAAGTACCCAGTGTTATTCTGGTGTGTGTGTGTGTGTGTGTGTGTGTGTATGTATATATGTGTGTTTGTATTCTCATTATGTGATATTATTCTTACCACAACTGAATAGGAATTTTTGAATCAATAATTTCCTTTTATTGTTAGGAGTTTCTAGAAGAATAACACAAATTACTCACTTAAGAAATTGACATTATTAGCAGGACAAGAGCCTACCACAGAGGGCCTCAGAAAGACTGCCTAGCAGGGTATCAAAGCAAATATTAAGAAACATAACCAACCATTTGGCAGAGTGCAGGGAATCATATGAAAGAAGGGGGAGTTAGTATGACCTGGAGAGGACAGGAGCTCTGCAAGGACAAAATATATCAGGGCACAGGGGTCTTTTATGAGACTGTCTCTCCAACCATGGACCATGTATGGTTATAACCTAGAACCCCTGCTTGTATGTAGCAAATGGTAGCTCAAAACCCAAGTGGGTACACTAGTAAGGGGAAGAGGGACTATTTTGGACATGAACTCAATGGCTGGCTCTTCGACCGCCCTGCCCCCTGAGGGAGGACCAGCCTTGCTAGGCCACAGAAGAGGACATTGCAGCCAGTCCTGAAGAGACCTGATAAACTAGAGTTAGATGGAAGGGGAGGAGGACCTCCCTTATCAGTGGACTTGGGAAAATGCAGGGAGGAGATGAGGGAGGGAAGGGTGGGATAGGGAGGAAATGTGGGAGGGGGCTACGGCTCGGATACAAAGTAAATAACCTGTGATTAATATAAAATAAAAATGTTAAAATTAAAATAAATAAATATTTTTTAAAAAAAAGACATTATTATGACATTCAGTGACTGCTGAATATCCATGTTTCCATTCCCTATTTTTTCATCCCACAATAAGTATGTGGGTCTATAACATGTTTTATACAGTGGTGAGAACAATACTACTGTGTTTCATTTTTTAACCAAAGAACTAAGAAGTCCAATAATTGCCTCTACCTTTTAGTTTTATCCCATTGTATTGGTTCTGAAGCTATACGTGGTAATTGTGTACAGTATTACTCTATCGGAACACAGATAGTACAAAGGCAGTCCCACAGGATGCACTTGTATATAATCATTTACCAAAGACTGTGTTGTAGTACCTGGGTTGTGAGTATTCTGTCTTACCTCATCAATCTTACCTTATTTCAGGGGCCTGTTATGAACGAATGAATGAACGGTGGACACTTTACCCAGTTTTTAGTACTCTTAAAATTGGTAGGAGTGACTTCTATTATTCTTTGATAGGTGAAGAAATTCACTTGGCTTCAGTGAAAGTTTCTTTAATTGCTGCAACCCTCAGTCATTCAGAAACTGTGGGAGAAACAAAACAAAATTACTGTAACCTGGTAAACTTGTGCATTGTGAATTGTAAACGTGAAAGAAGACAGATAAAAATAAATACATGTTACTAATTTAGCATTTATTACTCTCTTAGGAAAAGCCTGCACTAATAGTCTCTCCTATTAAATATTTAAATTTTTGAATTGTGTTTTCTTTAAGGAGATAATATAAAATAGTTTAAAATACTTTAAATTTATAATTTCTTCATCATACAGATATTTTTAATTAATTTTTATTTTTTATATTAATCACAGGTTATTTACTTTGTATCCCAGCCATAGCTCCCTCCTTCATTCGTTCCTTAGCAAGGCTGTTTTTCCCTCGGGGGCGGGGTGTAAAGTAGCTACTCATTGAGTTTATGTTAGAACTAGTCCCCGTTCCCCTTACTAGGGACACTCACTTGGATACTGAGCTGCCATGGGCTACATCCGAGCAGGGGTTCTATGTTATATCCATACATGGTCCTTGGTTGGAGAAACAGTCTCATAAAGGGGCCCCATGCATACAGATATCTTAATGGATTATTCTTTATTTGGGAGGTAAACAGAGAATAAATGAATGTTCTATTTAATGAAAGACAGGAGTAATACTATGAGTAAATATGATTAAATTATGTTATATTTATAAAATCGCAATGATCAATAAATGTTAATAAAATATAATTTGAATATTCTCAAGATATTAATACCCTTTCATCTCAAGAATAAAAATGAAGTAATTTGAAATGATATTAAATGTGTCAGTTAATGTTTTAATTAATTGACTTTAAATTATTTAATTATTCACTCACATTTTTACACAAAAAACATACATAATACCAAGATTGATGAGGTTATTATTTACACACTCAAAATAAAAATGAGTACTCTTTATGATCAAATTAAATATATTACTATTGTGAAAGATGCATGACTGTTATATTGATTGTCAGAGTAGCTGTTTAAGCTTTGCAACCTAATCCTCCTGGATATCTAATTTGAAACTAATTTGTTCTAATTTGAAGAATCCTAGTATTTTCTATCTATTAGGTACAGTTTAAAAGAGTAAAAGGAGAAGCAGGCCCACAGCAATTAACAGATGCACAAGCAATTTCACATGGCAGTGAGCCGAATATGCTGTTTATTTTATGAAACACCTACAGAGAAGGAGAGGTGTTCCCCCAACCACCATGGAAAAATCTCTCTGAAGAAGTAATATTTCAACAAATGTATAAAGGGTTGCATGAGAGCACCATATGCATATCTGAGCAAAGATGAATAGTTACTACACTGATTATCTGCTCTGAGCTGAGGAAGAAACTTCTGTTGTTGAGGTAGGAAGTATATACGTTCATAGACCAGGTGTAGCTCTGGATGGCATCGGTGCTGCTCTAACAGGAAGGCCTTCGAAAGAGACAGGAAGAACAACGAAGAAAGTCTGGGCAGTCTCTGAAAAGACAGCATGGAACTGAGTTCTCTATAATTTGCCTGTTAGTTCCAAGGACCCAATGTGAAGAAATAAGGCAGCACAAAACACAGTTGAAACAAAATATTTGTTTAAAACTAAATCAGTGTTTTTCACAAAGTAATATTAAAACTATGGTTATAGTAGGCTCCCATCCTGTTCTCTCTCTTCCACTGTTTCTGGTGTCTCTCCTATTTCGCATTCTGAATGAGATTTTAAGTATCCTCCCTAAAGTCCTCCTTAGTGTTGAGCTTCTTTAGGTCTGTAGATGGCTATCCTCTCTTATAGAGCTAATATCTACTTAAACATGAATGTATACCATGCATGCCTTTCTGTTTCTGGGTTACCTTACTTGGGATGATCTTTTCTAGTCCATTCTCTTGCCTGCAAATTTCACAATTTCCTTGTTTTTAACAGCTGAGTACTGTTCCTTTGTGTAAATGTACCACAATTTCTGTACCCATTTCTCCACTGAGGGACATCTAGGTTGTTTCCAGATTCTGGCTATTACAAAAAGGCTCCACCCAGCAGGGGATGGAAGCAGATGCTGAGACTCAAGACCAAACTTTGGGCAGAGGTTATGGAAGAAGAGGGGTGTGGTGATAAAGGGACATGGAGGAGACAGGAGCTCCACAAGGAGACCAAGAAAGCAAAAGGATCTGAGCCCAAACATCCTGCAGAGACTGATGCACAAACGGAGGACCATGCATGGAGAGGACCGAGACCTCCTGCTCAGATGTGGCCAAGTGGCAGTTCAGCCTCCAAGTGGATCTTCCTGTGAGGGGAGCAGGGACTGCCTCTATCAAGAACTCAGTTGCCTGCTCTTTGATCCCTCACCCTGCCCAGGATGAGGCAGCCTTGTCAGGCCAGGGAGGAAGAGGATCCAACCAATCCTACTGAGACCTAACAAGCTATGGGCAGATGGCAATAATGGAGAGACCCCCTAGTGGATTAGGAGATGAGAGCAAAAGGGAGGGAAGTTGGGACTGGAAGGAGTTGAGGAAGGAGGTTTCAATAGGGATAGATGATGAATAAATTGTGAAAAAAATAATAAAAAGGAAAAAAAAGCATGTTCATATATAATCAAATGCTCATCATGAAGGCAAAGCCTTATTATTGAGCCGAATATGCTGTTTATATCATTGTCTTTTCCTAACATTTAATTGCCCCAGTCAAATCTTTCGCTATTTTTTGAGCACACGTTAATGTGTGAACAAAAGGACTCATATGCTAACATGCACAGAAGTATGTGTCAAGAATAAGTAGGACTTCCAGGCTGTCAAGAGGGTTCCAGGGTTAGGGAGTCTCATTCCATCTCACTGTTGCTTCATGTCTTCAGAACTTAGATAAACTGTTAGAGGATAGAGTAGAAATTTTAGGTGCCACTGTTGTTCTGGCAGTTCAGCTTTTCTATGAAAACATGGCCCCAAGCTGGCTATGTTATACCAGTTTCTATGTAGACACCTTAACTTATCCTTAGATAGTTGTAACTGCAGAAAACAAAACGATTAGCAAATTTGCCTATTGGCTCTCTGGTCTCATGCTATACTGAAAAGTAAGTTACGGAAAATGTTATAAAACAAGTTTCAGTGCTTTCCCTCTCTTCCCATTAGATTTAGGGTATTTTTTCTTGAAAAAGCAAATTCCTTGAAATATAATAGATGAACTATGTAGAGAATCAATTACAAACTCTGATTAGCTATTTAAGTCACAGTAATTTTATTTTCTTCATTTTCAACAAAATTTTGTTGCTAATAATAATTACATTAAAATGTTTGGCATACTCTGCAAGGGAAGTAGGTCTCTCTTTCTCTCTCTCTCTATTATTTCTAGACAGGGTTTCTCTATGTAGTCTTGGGCTGTCGTGGACTTACTTTGTAGACTAGGCTGTTTTCAAACTCACAGAGACCTGCCAGCCTTTGTCGCCCTGTGTGCTGGGATTACAGTTGTGAGCCACAACCCCCAGATGGAAGTAAGTTCCTCTGAAAAGCATTTTAATTTAAATTAAAAATGTAGATGGGTAGCAATACACTCTTTACAAATTGATATGTTCTAAATCCTGTATTTATAAGCATACCCACTTTTCATTCTTGATGACCGAGCTCTATAATCTATTTTCATTCTTAAGCCTTGAAGTAGTGTGACCTTTATTCAGTTGAAAGGACTCTAGTTAAGACTTTGAATACTCATGTCTGAGGCCTTGTTCTACTTCTAATTATCTGTGCGACCTTGGGAAATTATCCTTGCCAATCCGGTTTCAATTTCCTCATCTGCCAAATGAAGGTGTTGAACAAGGTGATCTCCAAGGTCCTATCCTGCCCTAATTTCCATGATTGTCTGACTCATGGTACTTTGTGAATGCTGATCTAATTAATTTTCTTAGTCACCTTCATGACACTCTATGGAATATATTTTCTCATGATGTTAAATAAGCCGATTTCTGTATCTGCAAAGGTTTTAGTTAAATAAAAACACTAATTTGGGCTTCCCTGAGCCACAGAGTTGAGCTTTTGTTAATGTACAGTACTTCCAAGAAACAGCTACTCTCTCCCCTCATCTTCCATCAATTTTTACGTCTCCATTTTCTAGGATAAACTATAAAATGCTGCTGATTTAATCTGTCTACGCTCAGTGCTGCACATGATGTTTTGGGCTCCCAAACTGTCTCTTAAATGCATACAATAGATAAATGAGCCTTCTAAAATGGCTTCCAGCTATTTAAATTGGAATGATTTATTTAAATGCCGTAATGTATCACTGTTGTCATTTTCCCTGTCAGTAAATATTCACTAAGCACATTCTATATCTTGTAAATTTCTCTGTACTACACGAATGAAGACAAAAGCTGTTCCACCAGCTCTAAAAATTTTGGTTCATTTAGGGATATATGATAATAAACTACATATATAGTGTTTAGATATTTTAAATGGGTTCAGATTTTCAAGCAATGAGAGAACTGAAGACAATTTGAAGATTCTTTATTCAGTGTACCCATTAACAGAAGGCCAGTACTCAAGCAAAGCTTGATAGCTTCATGCAACTATGTAAACAAGGAAATGATTTAAACCAAGTTATAGAAGTAAGCTTAATGAGCTAGCACTTAGAAGAGAGTAGTGAGATAGTGGATAGTGAAACTGAAGTTTCAGCAATTTCAGAATTTTCAGTTTCAAGAGGAGCTTAATGTGTAAAGATATATGTGTTTTGCTTCCCTTGTACATTTTGTTTATTTTTTTCTTTTAGTGTCAAGGCTATAGCTCTGTATTTAAAAATAAATTAAAATAATGTAACTGGTAATTTAGGAGGCTTTGTTTTTCTTTTTATACAACATATTTTCTTCATTGTTTCTCATTCTCCATCTACTCCCAGATTATTGCTTACTCCCTATTAATCAATACCATGCTTTCTCTTTATCCTTTTAATAGACAAACAGGGAAACAAAAGAATAAAAACATAAACAACAAAACAAAAATCACAAGAAATACACACACACAACTGTTTGAAAATCAATATGTAAGCTTATGATACTTTTTAAATATTGAGAGAGCACACAAGTATCCTGAATCAAAGAAAATCATTTTATTACTCAAGACAGGGAAAGTAGTATATTTTGAATTTTCATATATTATGAAAACATTAACTCTGTTTGCCTTAAATTCATATGATATATGGTAGACAGACAAATGGATGTCTTCATTGCTAAAATGTTATGTTACAACTAAGAAAACTAAGGGTGAGAGTTAGACAGTATGTGAGCAAACCAAAAGCATTTTAATGAACGAGTTAGTTCCTGACCTGTGCGATAGTAACTACTATCCCAATCGCCATGGGTCTGTTGCTGTCTTGATGCACTGGCCTGTGCTGCTAGCTACAGAATACGTTCTGTGTTAGAAGGCAAGACTTGTAGGAGGAAGCTCTCAGGATCAATGTTCTAGGAAGCCAAGGGCCCACAGTGACTTTCTGCCTTAACAGAAAAAGTTCCCCAAGTGACTCCTAGATCATGTCTTCTTGAATCTGATCATGTGAAAGCCATTGTTTCTGACTATCTTCATGCATTCAATGTCTGAAGCAAAACATCATTTACCTGTCTGGAAATGAATCTCCACTGATTTTCAGTGAAACCTACTGTAAGATATAGTCACAAACTGTGTGGTTTTACAAGTAGACATTTGATTTCTCAACATTTTAAAACTTCTGGAAATTGCTAAGAATTTGCATGACTTCCAGCTTCATTATTCTCTGTTTCTAATGTAATGTGGCTTTCCTACCCATGTATATAAGTAGAAAAATACTTAAATTTAGAGTCTGTTAAATATAGTTTGAACTCATCCATGCTTTAGCAGATATTTATAAATAAACTCACAATCTGAGTATCTGGGCTTAAATTTAAACAAGAGAAACTATTTAACCTAGTACTGAATATGTATCTAGATCTATGTCTAGAATATTAGGTATTTGATACATGAATGAAGGAATGAATGGATTCATGACTGTGTTGAGTAGACAATGGAAACAATGGAAAAATAAAAGGAAATGACAATGTCTCAGTATTTTTCATGTTGAAGTTGTTGTGACTTATATACGGAGAAAGTCCATGAAAAGGTGGGGAGTAGAGCTAAAGCATCAATTACCCTCCACTGTTTACTGCCTTTGTTCATGGGATTCTCCACAATAATGTTGCCCCACCATTGTCTTCCACTGATCTGTATTGCGTCCTTACTTTATGTACCATCATTACTCATTTTTTCAGTATACATAATTCACATTTATAATACTCCTGTACATATTAGCATAACTTGGTTATTGTTTTATATTACATATATTGTATAATTATGCATTTCTAGTGAACCAAGAATGTTTAACTCAAAAAGTTTTAAGTTAGCTTCTAATGCTTCCATTTACAATGTCTTCATACCATATTATCTAAAATGATACCTGACATGTAACCACAAATTTATAAGCATTTAGTTATTAAATTTGCTTACCTAAGTCTTCCATAATTGAACTCCTTAAAAATTGTATATATTTTTATATATTTTTGAGGGACCAAAGCAATGCATTGTTTAGCATTTGTAGAAATAATGTTTTTCTTTTTACTTCTACAATAACATTTAAATTAAAATTATGTGGAAATTAATTTTGAAGTTTTAAGTCATCCATTAAGAATTGATACTATTGTTTCCTTTTTAACTTTTTTCTTCATTATTTTTTATTACGATTTATTCACTTTGTATCGCAGCTGTAGCTCCCTCCCTCATCTCCTCCTGGTCTTGCCCTCCCTCCCTCTCTCTGCCCATGTCCCTCCCCTAGTTCAATGATAGTGGAGGTCTTCCTGCACTACTATCTGAGCCTGGACTATCAGGACTCATCAGGACTGTCTGGATCCACTTTCTCTGTTGCCTACTTAAGCCACCTCACCAAAGGGAGGTGATCAAAGAGCTAGCCTCTGAGTCCATGTCAGAGACAGCTCAGCTCCTGTTCCTCTTACTTGTGGAACCCATATGGACACTTAGCAGATCTGAACTGGGGGTCTAGGTCCTCTCCATTCATGGTCCTTGGTTGATTCATCAGTTTCTGCAGGATGCCCTGAGCCCAGATATTTTGGCTCTATTGGTCTCCTTGTAGAGCAGCTTTATTCATAATAGCCAGAATCTGGAAACAACCTAGATGTCCCTAAACTGAGGAATGGATACAGAAATTGTGGTACTTTTACAAAATGGAATACTACTCAACAATTAAAAACAAAGAAATCATGAAATTTGCAGGCAAATGGATGAGACTACAAAAGATCATCCTGAGTGAGGTAACCCAAAAGCAGAAAGACACATATGGTATATACTGACTTATAAGGGGATATTAGCCATAAAATATATGATAAATATACTAAAATCTATAGTCCTAAAGAAACTAAACAACAAGGAGGACCCTAGGAAAGAGGCTTAATCCTCATTCAGAAGGGCAAAGAGGATAGACCTCTGAAGTAGAAGAAGACAAGGAACAGGACATGAGCCTTCCATGGGTAGACTCTAAAAGACTCTATCCATCAGGGTATTAAAGCAGATGCTGAGACTAATAGCCAAACTTTGGGCAGAATGCAGGGAATTCTTATGGAAGAAGAGGAGATAGAAAGACCTGGAGGAGACAGGAGCTCCTATTGGTCCCTCAATGTGTTACTTACCCTTTCTTGCAGGGGGTGAGTTAGATCAAAGACCAAATTCCGGGCTCTTCTTGTTCCAGTCAAGTGTTCTACTACTGAGCTCTACCAGAAATTCTCGTATTTTAAAATTATGTCTTTTTAAATTCAAAATTTAAAGTATAAAGTATGTTTGATATGTTACCTAAAAGGTCATATTATTATACAATTTAAAAATCTCTTCATACAGTTAAATTATAAGGAGCAAACTCAGCAGCTGTCTGCATGAGCATGGGGAACTAGAGCTCCAGCCTGTTCTATGGTATTTCCAAACAATTTGTTTCCATCTTTGGCAGTTGTCCTGATTTCCCCATGTTTCCCTGTATAACGTCATTGTACAGTTTTTCACTTGATTGAGAATGTTACTTAAATGGACAAATAGTGTTGAGTTGTGTACCAGCCTCCCAAGTTTAAAGTTGACTCTTGTATTTGTAATAGTTTAACTTAATGTTTTCCCCAGATGGAAAAATGTCTTTTTCTGTGAAATTATTAGTGTTTAGTCTAATATTATCTTAGAAAGAAAATGTGTTTTGCCTATAAACAAAGTATTATTGATGTATTTTATATTATTTCCTGGAATATCCTCCATTACTCTTTTAACAGGATAAAAGCTAGTCAGCTGAAGAAAGCTTGCTACACAGTTTCAGCTTAATATCTTTATATTCTGCAACCTCTGTTGCAGCCTTAAGGAAATGTCATCTAGTTCTGATGAGCAAGCAAGAGCAATGGCAAAGGACCTGCAGTGTTTAGGGTACACCTGGGGACTCCCTAACAATTAACTGGTTAGAATTGTTCACTCCCCACCATGATTCTTCTTTAATGTCACATGACTTCTAAGAGCAGAATACCCACCCCATTTAGATTAATTCTCCTCAATCTTTTAAAATATTGTATGTTTTAATTGGCTTACAACATAAATATGACACTGCTATTTATCTTCCGTTTTGGCTAATATTCCCCACCTAACTGTAACTGCAATCCTCACCACTATCTCCTCACTCTCATCACCTTTTCAGCCTTTACACCCCCAGCAACCCCCTTCCACTTTTAATACTACATGTGTGACAACAGAGTAGCAGTGTCACTTTAATATAAATATTACAAATTCATCATCATTAGTGAAAATTTTATATCCTGCTCCTAAAATACAATAGACTCTGACTTCAGTAAATTTCTATTTTCTGAATTGTTAATTAGAAGCATAAGAGCAAGTAAAACCATAAGCATCTAACAATCCAAGCTCTCAAATGGGCAGTTTCACAAAACCAATTGCGTTCCTTTAAATAGTAAGATGGAAAGAGAAGGCTAAAAGAAATATCACTCAACAAGCCTGAAAGTTTGTAATGCAAACTAATAAAACACATACATGAATTGTTTGAATGCTTACTTTTAAAAATTAAAAAAAAACATTTAGAATATAACAGATACTTGAATACTGACTTGAGATTATGTAATACTAACCAAAAATTGCTATTACTGTTATATCTCTTGTGAGACAGAACATTAAGAATGCTTTCATGAGTTAAAATATTCCTTTAACACTCAATCGTTTAAATACATAAAGATTGTATTAAAATACATCAGCATAAAAAAACCTGAGTTCTAAGAGCTGGCTCACAAACACACAACTGAAAATGTGGGAAAGAGAATTAAAATGGGTATTAAAATGTGTGGTTAAAGGGTGGGATGATCAATCATCAGTTAGATGGACAAACGGGATGGATATTGAATGTAGGAGAAAACAAGCAACAGGACAGGAGCCTACCACAGAGGGCCTCTGAAAGACTCTAATTAGCATTGTATCAAAGCAGATAATAAGACTCACAACCAAGCCTTTGGCAGAGTGCAGGGAATCATGAAAAAAGTGGGAGTGAGTAAGACTTGGTGAGGACAAGAGCTCCACAAAGACCAAATAGATCAGGGCACAGGAGTCTTCTATGAGACTGTTTCTCCAACCAAGTACCATGTATGGATACAAACTATAAGCCCTGCTTGATGTGGCCCATGGTAGCTCAGTACCCAACTGGGTAACCTAGTAAGGGGAACAGGGACTATTTCTGTCATGAACTCAATGGCTGGCTTGTCGACTGCCCCCCACCCTGAGGGAGGAGCAGCCTAACTAGATCCCAGAAGAGGACATTGCAACCAGCCCTGAAGAAACATGATAAGCTAGGGTCAGATGGAAGCGGGGGCGGGGAGGCAGAGGTCCTCCCGTATCAGTGGACTTGGAGGAGGGCAGGCAGAAGATGAGGGAGGGATGGGGAAAGTAGGAGGGAATGAGGGAAGGGGCTATGGCTGGGATACAAAGTATATAACCTGTGATTAATATAAAAATAAATAAATTAAAAAATGTCTGATTAAATTTTTTTAATAAATCACTCCCATTTGTGCATGACAATTATATACAAGTGTTTTTAAAATGAATAAAGGTATAGGCAGCTTATCCATTCATATTTTAAGTAATTCTTTACTAAGAAATTAATATTTTTACATATGCTTTTTTTCATTTATGATTGCACATGGTCATTATACAAAGTTCTATTTAATATTATAAGTTCTATTTAATGTTATAAGAATTAACAAAATGATTATAAATTATATGAGAGGCTTAGTTTTAACATACAACAGTGGTATAGAAAAAAATTGATTTTAAATTCTGAAAAATACTGAAAACATCAACAATATTTTTCATGAAGAAATGAAATACTAAAAGTAATGACTTCACTTCCTCAACTGGAACTTAAGTAATAATTATCTTTTAATAAATAAAAAAATATCTTTTAAATTTTAGATAAAGATTTTAAAGATTTTTGTGTCCTTATACCTAAAGCAGTACTGTTATATCCATGTACAACGCTTAGAATGTGTATAATTTAGCACAAATTTAAAGAATGAGGTACTCAAACTAATTATGCTAAAAAACGTGACAGAATCAGATGTATTTCATATGCAAATAGGCAAATGTTTTGTGGCTTCAATCTGTTTCTGAATTTCTCTTCAGGTAGTTACTCCATAAATAAAACCTAATATTTTTCTCACCTGATTTTTAAGTCAGGAAACCTATTAAGAAAGGTAATGCAAATGTGTTTACTGGAAATTGTCTTTAATTTCCTTAGAATGTTATGTTTACACCAACCGCTGACATTGGAAGAACACTTGAGGACACTTTATTCCAGGGTGAGGATTTGTTATATAGTAGTCATGCTACTTTGAATCTAATTTTCCAAACAAATAACAGAAAGAACAGCAGGTGCTTTTGCCTAACCCCATTGGTTATGATTAGAGATATTACAAAACTATGAAAATTGATGTTGACATACAATTTTGAAAGCTAATTTCCATGTGTGTGTGACATGCCACAGCATATCTGAAATTTGTGTATTCCCACTTGCCAGAGCAACACATTATTTGTTAGAGCCTTTAGTTCTAAGAGCAGATCTTGTCAACTTTAATCAGTGTCTAGCTATTAATGGAAGCTTTTAACAATTTCTGCAAAAGGCATACACTTCAATTAGTATATTTCCAGGATGAACATTGCATTTATTCTGATGATGAATCTAATGTTGCCAGAATCCATTGTACCACACAGGTTAGACAAAATTATCAAATATAATCAGTACTGTGAACAAATTTCAGGAACATCTTAATCTTTTCCTTAAACTGCCCAGCAGATAGTAAATTGAAAACATCTTCAATAATATGAAATAAAAAAAAAACATTTTTCCAGCCCTTTACCCTCAGGTAATGTCTATCTTTGTGTCTTAGGTGTGTTTCTTGTATGCAACAGATTGCTGGGTCTTGTTTACACATCCATTCTGTTAGTCTGTATCTTTTTATTGGAGAATTAAGTCCATTGATGTTGAAAGAGATTAATGACCAGTGGCTGTTAGATCCTTTGATTTTGATGTTGGCTGTGGTAGTAAGTTTGTGTGCTTGGTTACTTTTTCTTTGTGGTGAGATTAATTATTTCCTGTGTTTTCTTGAAAGTGGTTAGGTTTCTTGGGTTGTATTTTTCCTTCTAGTATCTTCTGTAATGCTGGATTTCTGTGTAGGTATTGTTGAAATTTGTTTTTGTCCTTGAATATCCTGTTTTCTCCATCTATGAGGACTGAGAGTTTTGCTGGGTATAGTAGCGTGGGCTGACATCTGTGTTCTCTTAGGGTCTACATGATATCCATCCAGGCTCTTCTGGCTGTATTGTCTTCCTCTGTGGCCTAGCAAGGGTGCTCCCCCTTCAGGGGAGGAAATAAAAAAACAGGCCAATTAGTTCATGTCAGAGACAGTCCCTGTTCCCATTATTATGGAACCGACTTGGACACTGAACTGCCATGTGTTACATCTATGCAGGGGTTCTAGGTTATCTCCCCGAATGGTACTTGGTTGGAGTATCAGTCTCAGGAAGGACCCCTGTACTCATATTTTTTTGGTTCTGTTACTCTCCTGTGGAGCTCCTCTCATCTCCAGATCTTACTATTTCCCACTTCTTTCATAAGATTCCCTGCGTTCTGCCCAAAGGTTGGCCGTAAGTCTCAGCATCTGCTTTGATAGTCTGGAGGGCAGAACCTTTGTGCCCTCTGTGGCATGCTCCTAAATTGTTCCCTGTTTTCTCCTTCTTCTGATGTCTATCCTCTTTGCTTTTCTTGCTGGAGATTAAGCATTTTAGCCAGAGTCCTCCCTCTTGATTAGTTTCTTTAGGTGTGCAGATTTTAGTAGGTTTATCCCACATTACATGACTATATAAATGAGTATATACCATATGTGTCTTTCTGCTTCTGGGATAGCTCACTCAGGATGATCCCTTCCAGTTCCAACCATTTACCTGCAAATTTCATGATTTGCTGTTTTTCATTGCTGAGTAATAAATTCATTGTGTAGATGTACCACAATTTAAGGAAATTGGAAAGATAGCAAGGCAAGTTGGAGTCTGCGGCCGATGTGGATAGGAATGGTATGGAAAGTTTAATTTATAGAAAGTGCCAGTTTTCAAATATATAGATGAAGTGAAGAAGTTTTATAGATTTTTGAAGGGGTCCGTGAATAGGAAACAATAAATTCTAATGCTTGAGGAGACAAGTAAACATGTTTCATACCAAGAGTTCTTAAAACAGTGTGAATGGAACATAACTGGAGTGGAAAAGACTTCTACCCGCAGACAGAGAATTTGGCCAAAATATAAAACAAAACATCTTTGGAGTTTTCTCCAATTTCTCACATTTTTTTTATACATGAGATGGTTAGGAGTTGATATAAAAGGTGTCATGATGTCATATGGGTGTTAATATAGCTTCAATTTTTATTAAACGGTTCACTGTAAATATGTTCATATTCACAGGCAAATTTATTTCTGAAATACTTGAAAAGAGAATAATATGTATATTTTCATTTGAGAAGCATTATAGACTTGTATTAATTTGAGGTTTAAAGTTTCTGTGTCCTCATGTATGGATATGTCCTAGAATCCCCGCTCAGAAGTGGCCCATAGTAGCTCGGTATCCAACTGAAGACCCTAGTAAGGGGAACAGGGACTGTTTCAGACATGAACTCGATGGCTGTCTCTTTGACTCGCCCCCATACACGCCAGGGAGTAACAGCCTGGCTAGATCCCAGGGGAGGACATTGTAGCCAGCCCTGAGGAGACAATATGAACTAGGGTTGGATGGAAGGGGAGGAGATCCTCCCCTGTAGGTGGACTTGGAGTGGGGGGGGAGGAGATGAGGGAGGGATGGGAAGAGTGGGAGGGAAAGAGGGAGGGGGCTACGCCAGGGATGCAAAGTACCTAACCTCTGATTGATATAAAAATTAAAAAAATAAATTAAAAAAATGTTTCTGTGTCCTACCTCATAAATACATATTATAATTTAGGTCTATTATGTAGCTATTTCCTAATGCAAAGCCAGAATTTTAAAGTTTTGATAGAACAGAAAATGTTCAGGCTACAAAAGAATTTAAAAATAGCACAGGGAAATACTTAGCTGGCATAATAAGTAAGAGAACACTTTAGGGATATGACAGAACGCTGAGGAGTTAGGAGCCTTGGTACTCTTTTTTTCTTTTTGTCATCTTAAATCTGTTTTTAAATTTAATTTCATTTACATATTTGTTTTTTACAATCGATTCACTTTGTATCCCTGCTGCAGCCCTTTCACTTATCTTCTCTGAGTCCATCTACCCTCCCTCTTCTCCCCCTATGCCCATCTCCTCCCCTTCTATGTAACCCTCGCTTATCAGTTCTCATCATGGCTGGCTGCATCATCTTCCTCTGTGGCCTGGCAAGGCTGTATCACCCAGAGGGAGGTCAAAGAGCCAGCCACTGAGTTCAGGTCAGAGACAGCCCTGTACCTCTTACTAGGGAACCCACTTTGAATAGAGGGTCTAGGTCCTCTCCATGCAGGGATGGATTGATTTGCATTTCCCAAATGACTAAGGATCTTGAGGTAGCACTATTCTTAGACCTGTGGCCTGGCAAGGCTGTATCCCCCAGAGGGAGGTCAAAGAACCAGCCACTGAATTCATGTCAGAGACAGTCCTGTAACCCTTACTAGGGAACCCACTTTGAATAGGGGGTTTAGGTCCTCTCCATGCAGGGTTCTTAGTTGGAGTAATCTGTCTCTGCAGGCCCCCCTGGGCCCAGATATTTGGTTCTGTTGTTCTTGTGGAATTCTTGTCCCCTTCAGGTCTTTCTATCTCCCTTTTTTTCCATAAGGATTACAGCACTCTGCCCAAAGTTTGGCTATGTCTCAGTATCACCTTCCATACTGTGGTAGGTAAAGTTTTTCAGAGGTATTCTGTGGAAGGCTCCTCTCCTGTTCTTTGTCTTCTCCTATTTACGATGTCTGTGAGGTTTGCCCTCCTGCTTCTGGGATACCTCACTCAGGATGATCTTTTCTAGTTCCCACCACTTGCCTACAAATGTCATGATTTCCTTGTTTTTAATTGCTGAGTAGTATTCCATTGTGTAAATGTACCACACTATTCCTCCTTTGAGGTTAAGGGATATTCTGGCTAATACAAATAGAGCTGATATGAACAAGGTTGAGCAAATGTCCTTATTGAATGATGGGGCATCTTTAGGATATAAGCCTAGGAGTGCTATAACTGGATCTTGAGGTAGCACTATTCCTAGTTTTCTGCGGAAGTGCCAGACTGATTTCCAAAGTGGTTGTACAAGTTTACATTCCCACCAGTAATGGAGAAGGGTTCACCTTTCTCTACATCCTCTCCAGCATGTGTTGTCACTTGAGATTTTCATCTTAGCCATTCTGATGGGTATATGGTGAAATCTCAGGGTCGTTTTGATTTGCATTTTCCAAATGACTAAGGATGTTGAGTATTTCTTTGTTTCTCTGCCATTTGATATTCCTCTGTTAAGAATTCTCTGTTTAGCTCTGTACATCATTTTATAATTGGATTACTCAGTTTGTTGGTGTTTAACTTCTTCCGTTCCTTATTCTGAATATTATTTCACTGTCAGATGTGGGGTTGGTGAATATTTTTCAAGTCTGTAGGCTGCTGTTTTGTTCTGAAGACAGTGTCCTTTGCTTTACAGAAATATTTTCTACTTTTCTTCTAACAGATTTAGTGTGTCTGATTTTATGTTGAGATATTTGATCAACTTGTTCTTTAAGTTTTTTCAGGGTGATAAAAATAGGTCTATATTAATTTTTTTATATGTAGACATTCAGTTAGACCAGCACTATCTGTTGAAGTTGCTCTCTTTTTTCCATTAGGTGTACACCTTGTTTCCATAGGTGTATGGGTTTATTTTGGGGTCTTTGATTCGTTTCCATTGGTCCACTAGTCTGTTTCTATGCCATTACCATTCCATTTTTATTATTGTTTCTCAGTAGTTCTTTTTGAGATTTGGGATGGAGATACCTCCAAAAGCTCTCTTATTTTACAGGATCATTTTAGCTGTTATGGGTTTTATGTTTTTCCATGTGAAATTGAGAATCTTTCTTTCAATGTCTGTAAAAAAAATTGTGTTGGTATTTTGATGGGAATTTCATTGAATCTGTAGATTGCTTTTGGTAGGATAGCCATTTTCACTATGACCATGGTCTTTACATAGTCTGATATCTTCTTAATTTCTTCAGAGACTTGAAATTTTTTTCCATATAGGTCTTTCACTGTTTGGTTATTGTTATGCCAATGTACTTTATATTATTTGTGGCTATTGTGAATGGTGTTGTTTCCCTAATTTCTCTCTCAGCCTTTCTTTTTCTTTTGCACAAAGGAAGATTTCAGTTTGTTTCTTTGTTTGTTTTTGTTTAGTTTGTATCCAGTCACTTTGCTGAAGGTGTTTATTAGCTGAAGGAGTTCTCTGGTAGAATTTCTGGGCTCACTCATGTATACTATCATATCAGCTGTGAAGAGTGATACTTTGACTTGTTCCTTGCTGATTTGTTTTGTTGTTGCTGTTGATTTTTTTACAAAAAGAGTTTATTACACAAAATTAAAGCTTTCTTAAACAGCAAATAAAATAATCAAGAGCCGAAAACTGAAGAGAATGAATGGAAAAATATGTACAAGTCATATATTTAATAGGATTTCAAGTTTATAAGTCAAACAAATCAAAAACAGCAAAATTTGATTTCACAAATGAGTTTGCAAAAGTAAATATTTCCCAGTAGAAGACATACAAATTTCCAATAGGAATATAAAAAATACCATCATCATACATTTTCTGAGAAAATCAAATAAAATCAATAACATCGATTTACACTTGATAGGATGCCTATTACAAAAATACATAAATAAAATACACGTTTCTGCAAGAATGTGAAGAAGAGAGCACCACCTAGATTGGTTGTGGGATTGTAAATTGGTGGACCTACTATTCCAAACAAAGTGGAAATCAGGATGGGAAAGGCCCAAAAGTTCACTGCACTTACTGCTCTCATAGAGGACTTCCAGTTCCTAGCATCCATGATAAATGACTCACAATAACCTGCAAACTTCTGCTCCAGTAGGTCTGATGCCCCTAATTTCTTCAGGCAGCAGCCTTCCTTTGCACATGCATAAATACAGATAATTTAAAATAAGAAAAATAAGTCTTTAAAAACAGCAAAAAAAATCTTTTAAAAATCTTTAAAAAACAAAGTTGTTCGAAAACTTTAAAGTACAAGTATTGTATGACCTAGGAATCCCATACTTCCATAGGTAGTACAAGAAAATATACTAAAAAGAAAGAGATAGCTTCACTCTCATAGTCATTGCAATATTATTCACATGTGCTAGGACATGGAATCTTCTTAAGTATTACATCTAATTAATAGATGTGGTGAATGTGAGATTTATGTCTATACAGATGCTTTATACTTAAAGGAGGCCTACCATTTGCATGAATGAATGTGGGTAGCTTAAGACAGCATAAGCCACAGAAGGCAGATGTATTTATTTATGTGTAGGAGCTTCATTTGTATCCCTTTGGTCTCCTTTAATTGTCTTACTGCTCTAGCTAGGACTTCAAGAACTATGTTAAAGAGAAAACAGAGAGTAGGCAGTCTTGCCTTGTCCCTGACTTCAGCGGGATTGATTTAAGTTTCACTCCATTTAGCTTGATGTTAGCTATAGGCTTGCTGTATATTGCTTTTACTATGTTTATGTAAGGGCCTTGTATCCCTGATCTCTCCAAAATTTTAAACATGAATCAGTGATGAATTTTTTTCAAATGCTTTTCTGGCATCTAAGGAGATGATCGAGTGAAGGATTTTAGAAATCTATTCCTTATAAATCTATGCCATTTATAAGTCTTCACTTATAAATAGCAAAATGAGCTCTTTTACTTTAAAATAAATTTTAGCCAACTGTATTGTTCCTCAAAGAAATGAAATAGTGCATAAAAGTGTACTATGAGTAAAGCTCCTCAGGAAATTTTAATCCATTACAATAATTCTGTGACTATTCCACAATAAAACCTACCAGATAATTTTAACTTAAAGTTTAAAAATACAGCATGTCTAAACTTCATGTATATACTCTCAATGAAGGACAATATAATTTAAAGCATTTTGCATAAATGAATGAACATGCTTAACAGGAGGAGAAAGCTGGGGTCACAAATAAATGCAGTGAGAAAAGGAAAGAGTATTTGGCTCAGTTGTCTTTAATCTTTTTTAAGTTTCATAAGGTTGGATTGGCAAGGTTTGTATATGTTGAAGGTAAACAATATGATGTCTTGATAAATGTGCTGTTGCTCAATCATTTTCCCAATGAAATCAGCATAGCTGTCACCTTCCAAGATGTACAACAGAGTTCTACATCTGAAATTTCTTATAACATAAAGTCTGTACTCTTTGATAATGCTTTTATGAGGTAAAAAAATATACTATGTTATTTTCTTTTGACATGAAGAGCTGTGCTGTGAATACTGAAATGAATGTTATGGTTTTGATTTAATCCTTGGTTCTTCCTTGGGAAATGTAATGCTTCAGCACAATTCTGACCAAAACAACTTAAAAAATGATATATGGTGACATGTTTCTTTCAATTTAGAGGACTGGAGAGAGGTTGCACTTGAGATCATTTACAGAAGTGATGTATATGGGGATAAACAAAAATAATAAGTAAAACTTTTCTTATAAGTCTCCAAATACTGTTAAAAACACACTGACTTCAATTCCCTAAATGAAAAAAAAGCATTGGTGAGATTAAATTATTCACTATATACCTTGCTTTTCTCATTCTTCTCCCATAACCCCAAAGTATAAATAGATTTCTCTTAAGTTTTTAGTAAAGAAAAATTATTTTGATATATGCAAGAAATGCAATCCTGCACATTACACAGATAAATCTTATAAAATTGTGATACATCAAAGAGTCAGTGATTTCTACAACATTTTATTCAAAACTTTGTTATTATAATTATATTTAAACTAGAATACAATCTCGTGAATAGAAATACACATTGTAAGCAATGTGGCATTGTGTCAAGAACAATGGCATTATGTTAGTATATTTAGACAAAGCATAAAACTGATAAATTTAAAATAAATAGAAAACAAACAACAACAAAAAACATCATTTTACATAATTTCAGGCTTTAACACACAATACTGAGCATGGAAAACTTTCAGGAAAATCCAATAATTTTTGAGATGTCCTTATTCTTTCCCTAATTTCAAAAGTTCAGGAACATTGTTTTGCTTAATATTTTCCTTTGTCCAACAAAATAGACTCACATATCCGTTGAGCTAATTGGATCAATTTTCTGTTCCAGAGTTTTAATCTTTATATATTTATATACTTAAAGATGAGTTTCAAAAATTTTTCTACTGGTCTTTCAATTTAAAGTTGTTAAGACAATTTTTTTCTCCAAATTTTTGTTGTTTTATTATTTTTCCTTACACTTAGTAAACAAATCTCTTCAAACATAATCACTTCTGAAACATGTCTCACCTTTCATGCATAGAAAGTGTTTTGTTTATCAAATAATAGCAATTTAATTTCTTCCTATAGTTTTACTTACCATAGAATTAAAATACTACCTTGAAACCCTTCTATGCCCCTCTTAACCCTATAAACCCTTTTATTCTATTCTTAGATTATTATTATTATTCAAACACACATGTATTTAATGTTTGTGTGGTTTGTGTGTTCATAAATATATAAATATGACCTGCTGAGTCCATTTTTGTTGGTTGTCTATATATGTGTGTGTATATATGTGTGTGTATATAGACATATATCTGTATCTCTCTCTCTTTCTCTCTCTCTCTCTCTCTCTCTCTCTCGACTGATGGAATTGCTCTGAATTTTCTCCATTTAGGATGATGACAGATGGCATTGGGTTTGGATAATCAATAATGGAGTTCATTTCGGGGACAGAGCAATTCTCCCATTCCTAGTAGTCTTTATTCACTTGTAGTATGTGGTGTAGGTCTTGGACCCCATATAATTTTTCTCCTATGCTAGCATGTCTGTTGATATAGTCGCTGTTTTAGTCTTGCATATGACGAGGAAAAATATATCACTGTATACTTCCTGGTAATTTTGTGTTTAAAATTGTTGATGCCTTTCTTGCCATGTCCCCTGAGCATAAATACAGAACTATGATGTACATGTGCCCAGTGAGAATTGTGTTCTGATCTGTCAATATCTGTACTGTGTTCATGTATATTTTTCTGTGATGGTCTCCATTTGTTGTCAAAAATTGTCTTTGGGGAAGGGTCATAGCCACACTCACCTATGGGCTTAAGGATAAAAGTAGTTACTATGTAGTTAACAACTATGCTAGCCTAGAATAGTGACAGTAACAGTTTCATTTCTAAGGTCCATGACATCACTGGGCCTAGAATGCCAGCTTGGTTTCTAATACCAGGAAGTATTTCCCATTTGTTGAGTGACTTTTCAATACAATTAGCAGCTATTGGTTACCAACATGTGAGTGCCACTTTTTGTACCTATATGGATATTTGTCACGCACATCATTGTTATGGTTCATTGTTATTGCATTTGTTAAGACTGTTTTACTACTTCCCTCCTCTGGCAGTTTGCACTGTACTTTCTGGTACTGTGGAAGCTAGAGTAAAAGGATTTGGCTATCACATTAGATTCAACTGGAATATTCCCAACTCCTATTCCTTACGTATGTTGTATTTTCAGTAATAGGTACTTAATTTCAACCCCTGAGAGACAATCAAGGACTACATTGATAGTCTATATTGTTCTGAGAGTCACTTAGACTATTTTGACCAAAGATCAAAAGAAGGTTTCTTATACCTGTTATTGGGGGTTTCTATTCTATGATCACAGGGGGAGCACTATTAGCCCAAACAGAATAACATCCTAAAAGTATGTCTTATTTATTTTTCTCTTTCTTTAGCTACCTGACATGTTTTTCTGTCTTGAATTCACAAAATATTTTCTTTTGCCTGAGATATGATATGTATTATTAGAGTAAATGTCAGAAAAAGAAGTAACTGAAGATGATGGTTTCTTTCAGGGAATGCACTAACACATTAGTTTGTATCAGAACTGAGTCCCACAAGCATCGCCAAGTTTATCAGAAACTGGGAAAGTGACTTGTTTTATTTAGTATGTTATGCTGAGCAAATTAAGGTTTGTTAACTTTAACAATGAAGCTATTGCTATTCTGTTGGCATATAATAGAGAAGGAAGCTCATGCTTGAGCCATTATTTTGTGGCTGTGTTCCATTTTGATTTTCAGCATTTCATTTGGTAACAAACAACTGTATCACTCTGATATACATTTTTACATCAATTTAGAAACAATGGGTGTTTGTGTGTGTGTATATATATATATATATAATGTGAGATATCAACCTAAA
The DNA here is from genome assembly GCA_028658305.1 of Pachyuromys duprasi. Lineage (NCBI taxonomy): Eukaryota > Metazoa > Chordata > Mammalia > Rodentia > Muridae > Pachyuromys > Pachyuromys duprasi. The sequence continues at coordinate 42,654,043 of CM053759.1, read as the reverse complement.
AATGGGAAGTTAGAATAATGTACATCATTTATGTAAGAGTATAATTATCCTAAATACCAATCAGCTTGCCTGTGTTTGGTCTCACACTGTGTGTATGTGTACATTTGTTGGGGGGTGGGGGATATGTTCTTGATGTTGTATGTTTGCCGTATATGCACAGGTTTGTGCATATGGAAGCCTGCAGAGGATATTGGACGTCCAGCTCTATTTGCCTGGACCTCATTCACTCAAGAAAGACCATCTAACTGAATTTACAGCCAAGATAATACTAGCAAGGCCCAGTAATATTCCTTCCTATGCCTGCCTCCATCATTTTCTGACCATCTTTATTTACATGGAGGAAAAAAAAATCAGTCTCCTCTAGTGCTGAGCACTGCATGGTACAATACCTCCAAAAACATAGAGACAAATGCCTTAGGCAAGCTTGACATTTAAAATTGCACCATGGCCAATACGGTCTTGAATATGAGAAGCTGTGATTCACTCATGAGATTTTACTGGATGGCACCTGTTACCATTTTCTCATGAAGAGTGAAGGATGCTCCAAGACTCCATGGTTCACAAGGTTCATGCAATTTCTGAGACTTGCATGGCATTCATGAGAACCTCATATATCCTTGAGTTTATATTAGAGCTAATTCATTGGCCATATTTCTTGTTGTCTACTGGCATAGCTGTGAATAATTTTGACAATAGGTTGGAATTCCTGGTGTTGTGACCTCTTCTGAGTTTTTAACTCTTATAAAAAAACACAATAAACTCATTGATTTACAAAGATAACAATAAATAAATAAAATTGAACTCCATATTGTTTTATTGTTGTTGTCGTTGTTATTGTTTGTTGGTTGGTTGGTTTTTGGTTGGTTTTTTGATACAGGGTTTCTTTGTGTAGTCCTGGCTGTCCTGAAACTCAGTCTGTAAACCACGCTGGCCTTGAACTCACAGAGATCTGCCTGCCTCTGCCTCCCTGAATGCTGGCATATTAAAAAAAAATAATTAACTTATTTACTTTTCCTTCTCTCCTCCTTTTACATCTTCTCTCTTTCCTCTCCTCTCTCCCCATTATCCCACTCCTCTTCTCCTCGGAGAAGGGGTGACCTCCCATGGATATCAATCCTCCCTGGCATATCAAATTGTAATAGAACTAGGAGCATCTTCTCCCATTGAGACTAAATAAGGGTTCCAAATGCAGTGAATAGAGTCAGAGAAAGCCTCTGCTCCTGCTGCTAAAGGTCCTACATGAGGACTAAGCTGTACATTATTATATATGTCTAGGGGGCCTTTTTTCATCCCATGTATGTTCTCTGTTTGGTGGTTCAGTCTTTGTCAGGCCCTATGGACTCAGGTTAGTTGATTCTGTAGGTTTTCTCATGGTATTCTTGACCCCTCGCTTTCTTTCAACCCATCCTCCACCCTTCAACATAATTCACCAAGCTCACTTAATGATTGGTTGTAGGTCTCTGCCTCTGTCTTCATTAGCTGCTAGCTAAAGCCTCTCAGATGGCAGTTATACTAGTCTTCTGTCTGCAAGTATAACAGAGTATTATTTAAAATGTCAGGAGTGGGCCCTTTCTCAGGGCATGGAGAGAGAACTGGGATGAGAGAACTGGGTGTTATCTCTGGAACAAGCTATAAATCTACAACAACAGAAACTTCCAGGAATCTATGAGAATGACCTCAGCTAAGACTCCTAGCAATAGGTGATATGCTAGGTGAAATTGTCACTTCCTGTCACCAAGCAAGAGTTCCAATGGAGGGATAGGGATACCAACCAAGCCACAAAACCTTTGACCCACAATTTTTCCTGCCTGTAAGAGGTGCAAGAACAAAGAGGAAGCAAAATCTGAGGGAAAGGCCAACCAATGACTGGCCCTACTTGAGAATTCCATAATGTTACTTACTATGTACAGGAGCCTTGGAAGACTGCCTTCATGCCTCTGGAAACTGGGATTGTTAATTACTGAGCATTTAAAAAGCTTTACTTATTTTGTTTATTTTTATTTTATTTTTTATATATTTTTCATAAAGTTCTTAGCATATTACATACTATTCCTTTCATTCTCAAATGAGATTTTTTTATCAAAAGGTAAAGGCATAACAAAGCTAATATATTAATAAGAAAAAGGAAATAAAGTAATTGTTGAAATAAAAAAATGTCTCATTTTCAAATAAATTATAAGAAGAAGTACAGTGAAAACATTAAATGAAGGCAAGGCTAGAAGGAATAAGGATAAAGATGGATTTTCATCCTGACAGTAGAACAGATTATGTTCTTGAAGTGACAGAAATTTCTGTCTATCTCCCTGACAGGTGATAAGGGCCTCCCATCTATAACTTCATGGTTTATCCTACAAGTAAGAGAGAAGAGCAATTCTCAATTCCTGTTTGATTTGTGTCACTGCTGATAGCATCTAGAAAGACTCATTCTTTTTACCAACCAGATGATATTTTGTTAATGAAAAGTCTTATCACTGCAGTAAAAGAGATGTTCCATATTGTCTAAGTCAGTCAAAGAGCCCAAAGGTTAAAATATTGGTTCTTGGTTTTGTTTTTTTAATAGATACAGGAGGATTATTTAAAATAATTCATCATTTTCTTATCTCAATTAAGAAATGACAGGAAAAAATAGCAGACAAATTGGACTTCTGTTGTCTTAAAATAAGTCATTTTATACATACTGATTTTATTTATTCAAATGTATTATAATATTAAATTTCTAGAAAATGTCACCAGAAAATGTTTTTGTATTCCCTTTTCTTAAAGGGTCATACAAAACACTAGTTTAAAGCTTATGACAGTTGTATATTGTCACCAAACTTTTAAAAGATGTATATTTAAAATTCTTCAATTATTGGATAATTTTTCACCATTTGAAACACACATGACATCACATTACCCACATACATACAATCTGATATTAGCTTATTTCCATGGAAGATATTGTTTGCTAGATAAGTTGCAGTTATTGACCCTTGGAGGTGTGTGGTTCTTTGCAGTCATGCTTCTAACTAGATATCATCTCCAGCACAGAGCAGAAGTCATGAAAAGCTGTTGTACTGATGATGTGACTTCAGAGGCATCTCTTAAATGGAAGTTGATTTTAGATATTTTTCACTTGTCCATGTCTAACAACCATATAGCACTAGTATCTTCATTTAAATTAGTAATTTAAGATAATTGACTAGTAATTTATAGTCAGTAAATAATGTATAATTCAGTTTGAAATAGTGTTTCTTGATGACATAGCTGTCACATAATTTTTAATCATTGAATACTTTATTTCAGATTTGCAGAAAAGCTAGGCTAGAAACCTGTTTTTCTTTCTGTCTGTCTATCTGTCTGCCTGTCTGTCTAATCTCCCTCTCTGCATGTGTGTGTAAAGTGCACAAAGAAAAGGGATAGCTTAAAAAAGATATTTCCTTTATTGTATAGTATAAATAATCTCCAAGAGCAGAACTGTTCTGCATCAAGAGCATCAGCTTGAGCCCTGGGCAACACTGCCAAGGCAGCAATGTCCAGAGCAGTAGAGCGAGGAAAGAGAGAGTGACAGAGCATTAAGCGACCTGATCTGTGTGTGACTGAGCTAACAATCAGCTTATGATTGTTTAAATGGCTGTGGGTGTTTAATCCCAGAATTTATATTTGGTTTAAAGTATTAAGGTCTAAGAAGGACAAATCTATAAAAGTCAAAAAGAAATGGCCTTCCTAAAAGAGTAATCCTTAATTTCAAAGATATGCGGACATTATATTGTTTAGGTTTAAAGTTTAGGATACACATAGCACAGAATTGGAAAGCAATAAAGGATTAGAAGGTTGGAATAAAGAACCTTTGAAATAAGATTATTAGTGCTCAGAGAGGATTTATTCACAAGAAGGGGTAATTGTTTTTGTATCAACATATGTTCTAATACCTCAGTGAGACCTGTTAGCATTTACAATGTATGATCAGGATTTGAGTTATGTTTGTTTATTTATTTATTTATTTATTTATTTATTTATTTATTTTTGCACAGACTTTTGCGGACTTTGCAACCATCACATGGAAACAGCATTCACTTTGCAGTAGTGTCTCAGTTAATTACAGGCTGTCTATTATGTTGAAATTGAAATGCATGTATAGTGTGTAATATTAATCACGCAGACATGAATTGTTTTTTTTCCTGAGGATCTTGTACTTTTATTAACCTGAAGAACATGTACAGAGAGGCATCTAACTCATGAATACATAACCAAACACTGTTCTGTGCAGTACAAGAAGCAGATGCTACCTGTGTCCTCTGGAGCTTGTTGCTTCTACCTGTTTCAAATGATACAAAGTCATAGGTATTGCATCTATCTTTTGTTTATCATCAGTGTATGAAAATTATCCATGATGTTTCTAGGTACAATTAGCTTGTTGTTATTAACCCACCGTCTGTTGATGTACCATTTTGTTGTTGAGGGTGTTACTAGTCAGAGGCTTCTCACTGCTTCCTCAGTCAGACATGAATTGTTAAAGAGAAATAAATGCTCACTTTCCTGAAGAAAATGCAGTTATAGTAAGGAAACTACCTACAATGGCATTCCTATAAATCTTATGGTAGTAACAACAGTAATGATCAGAGAAGCAAGTTTTTGCATTTCTTTCTTGTTGATTCTGTGTGCATGTACTTTATCTTCCCTACTAGCAATTTTCTTTGCTTCTTGAAACAACTCTTTGACATATTTGTTTTTATTTTTATGCAAAGTAAATAAAATAGGATTAAAAGTTAATATTTGGTCCCCAAGAAAATGTATTTAAGCAAATGTCCTGCATTTTGCCCAAGAATCAAACCATTATATCGCAAATAAAAAAATTATTTTCCTGATCCTTGATGTTGCGTTGTATGACATCAATTAGGTGTTTCCTTTCTATAATGTTGAACACTATCAGCACTCATTTTTAAAGATGAATTTTATTATAATCTTAATAATAAAATATTTAAAATAATATTTATAGTTACTTTTATGAGTTTATTTTCATTTTAATGATTGACAAACATATGCCACTAAGTATCTAAAATGTATTGGCTTAGAACTTCTTAATTTTTAAATTGTGCTAAATCAATACATCCACTAAGTGCAACATTGGCAAACAGTAAAACACAGCGCTAAAAATCCACAGAAGAGGACAATGCAGCCAATTCTGATGAGACCTGATAAACTAGGGTCAGGTGGAAGGGGAGGAGGTCCTTCCCTATCAGTGGACTTGGAGAAGGCCATAGGAAGAGATGAGGGAGGGTGGGATTGGGAGGGGAAAAGGGAGGGGGGTAGGGAGGGGACTACAGCTGGGATACAAAGTGAATAAACTGTAATTAATATAAAAAATAAAAAATTAATTAAAAATATTCTTGAAAGTGGATGCAATATGACTATCCCGTTGTATAAGGTTTTCAGTAGACTCATGTTGGTGAAACACAACACAATTTGTTTATTAACGTAGGCTTTGGTTTTTGCCTATGGCAAAAGTTTTATTTCTGATGCTAGTGTAAAACACAATTTGTCAATTATTTAAGTGCCCCTGGTGTCTTAGCTAATATCTTAATGCCTAACTAGATTTAGATTTTCTTGAGACGTTATTTTCCTCTTTGTAACACTTTTCTCTATAAGCTTTGTGAAAATTTGTTTACAAAGACAAATCTTTCTCTGATGGGCCAAAGGGATATTTCTCCTCTTACAATGTCTATGTACTTAAATATTGGTTGCTTTGATTGTTCTTTCCCTGAGTTAGTCTCCAACCCTCTTTGCTTTCCTGCGCTCTCACAACACATATTTTTTCTTATAATTTGATTTTTCAAGTCTTCCATTCCTCTCTCCCAATCTTTTCTCCCACCATTTCATGCTCTCTTTATTCTATGAACTGCTTTTTCCCATTTTTAAATTTTTATTTTTACTCTTCTCTTATATATTACATCTTGACTACAGTTTCGACTCCTTCCTGCAGTCTCTTTCCCCTACCACTCCCTGTAAAAGAGCAGGCCTCTCTGAGATTTCAAGCAAATGCAGCATAACAAACTATACCAAGACCAGGCAGGAACACACCATCATATCAATGCTGGACAAGGCAACCTAGTAGGAGGAAAAGGCAAAGGAGTCAGAGACAACCTCCTACTCTGATCATTAGTGGTCTCATAGGAACAGGAACACCAAGCCACCCAGCCATAGCAAACATGAAGAGTACCCAGACGAGGTGCTGCAGGCTCCCGGATTTCTGCAAGCCCCCATAAGTCAATTGAGTTGATTCTGTGGGCCATGTTCTCCTGTCCCAGAAACTTTTGGTCCTGCTAACCCTACCCCCCTCTCCTCTGCAGGACTACTTAATCTCCACTCAATGTCTGGCTGTGGGATTTTGCATCTGTTCCCATCTGTCTCCAGATGAAGTCTCTTTGGTTGCTTTGAAGACAATTCTGCTAGGCCCTTGTCCCAGAACACTGTAGCTGAAAGGTTATGAGGCTAGGCTGAAGTTCTAATCTCTCTACCTGAGGCTTTGCCTGGCTACAAAAGATGGCCAATTCAGGTTCCCTGTCCTTCATTACCAGGAGTCACTGCTAGGGTAACTCCTGTAGATTCTTTGGAGTATGCACTGTACCATGTATCCTCCATGTGAAGATACCTGAAATGCCACCCCAATTTCAATCACTTCTCTCAGTAATTTCTCATGCCTTCTGGCTTACCTGATCCCTCCTGGCTCCCAACCCCAAAGACTGACAGTCCAACTTATAATTCATTCTAGTACCCCTTCCCCTGGAGATTCTCTGTTCCCCACTTAAGCACTCCTTGTTACCTAGCCTCTCTGGGTCTGTGGTTATCTTTTACTTACAGCTAATATTCACTTAAAAGTGAGTACATACCATGTTTTTCTCTCAGGATCTGGTTTGTTTTATTTTTACAGCTGAGGTTAAGTATTGTTCTTTCAATACCTGTAAATAATTGTGTTGGAATTTTGGTAGGGATTTATTGAATCTGTACATTGCTTCTGGTAGGATGGCTACTTTTACTATGTTAACCCTAGTAATCCAGGAGCATGGAAGATCTTTAAATCTTCTGATATATTCTTCAATTTTCTTCTGCAAAGACCTGAAGTTTTTACTCATAGAAGAGTTGCATTTGCATGGTTAGAGTTACCCCAAATTATTTTTTATTATTGTGACTATTGTGAAAGGTGTTTCCCTGATTTCTTTCTCAGCTGATTTGCCACTTTTATACAGGAAGATTACTGAAGTTTTTTTGTTTGTTGGTTGGTTGGTTTTTAATTAAATTTGTATCCAGGAACTTCACTGAAGGGGTTTATGAGATGTAGAAGCTCCCTGGTAGAATATTTGGGATCACATATGTATACTATCATATCATCTGCAAATAGTGATACTTTGACTTCTTCATTTCCAGTTTAGATCTTCCTGATAACCTTTAGTTGTCTTATTGCTCTAGCTAGAACTTCAAGTACTATATTAAAAAGATATGGAGAGCATGGACAGCTTTGTCATATTCTCAATTTTAGTGAGACTGCTTTGAGTTTCTCTCCATTTAATTTCATGTTGGCTTGTTTTATATTGCCCTTATTATGTTTAGGTATGCATCTTGTATCCAAGATCTCTTCAAGACTTTTATCATGAAGGGGTGTTGGATTTTGTCAAAGGCTTTTCAGGCTTTGCAAAGATCTTGTGGGATTTTGTTTATATGGTAGATTGCACTGACAGATTTTCATGTCTTAAACTAGCCCTGTATTACTGGGATGAAGCCTTCTTGATCATGGTGCACAATCTTTTTGATAAGTTCTTGGATTTTAAAATTTTTTATTGATATTTTATTATTTTATTGAGTATTTTTGAATAAATATACATGGGGAAATTGATTTGAAATTTTCTTGATGCATCTTTGTGCAGTTTGGGTATCAGGTTACTGTGGCCTAATAAAATGAATTTGGCAATGTCCCTTCTGTTTATACTTTGTGTAATAATTTGAGGAGTATTGATATTGGTTCGTCTTTGAATGTCTGGTAGAATTTTGTGCTAAAACTGTCTGCACTGGACTTATATTGATGGCTGTGTCTATATCTTTAGGGGTTATAAGTCTATTTCAGTTCTTAAACTAATCTTGATTTCACTTCTGTAAGTGGTATTTTTCAAGAAAATTGTCCATTTCTTCCATATTTTCAAAATTTGTGAAGTACAAATAGGACTTAATGATTCTTTGGATTTCTTCAGTTTCTCTTGTTTCCCTCCCCACATTGTTTCAAGTTTTGTGTTTTAGTTTCTCTATCTTGTTGATTTTCTCAAATAGCAATTATTTGTTACATTCTTTTCTTTGTTTCTACAGTTTCGACTCCTTCCCCCAGTCTCTTTCCTCTATTGCTCCCTGTAAGAGAGCAGGCCTCTCTGAGATTTCAAGCAAATGCAGCATAGCATTGTTTTGTTTCTTTTTATTGATTTCAGCTTCGGTTTGATTCTGTCCTGCTGTCTGCTTCTTTTGGGTATGTTTGTTCTAGAGCTTTCAGGTGAACTGATAAGTTACTATTCCTAGATCTCTCTAATTTCTTTATAAAGGCACTAAGTGCTCTGAACTTTCCTCTTGCTTCCATCCATTGTTTCTCATACGTTTGGGTATGTTGTACATTCACTTACAGTGAGTTTTTGAAGTTTTTAAAATTTTCTTCTCTTTTTTTTAAAATTTCTGCTTTGACTTAATAGTTTTTCAATGGGAAATTGTTCAGTTTCCATGAGTGTGTAGCTTCTGTTGTTGAAATCAAGATTTTATCCATGGTAGCCTGATAGGTTACAGAAAATTATTTTAATTTTATTGTATCTTCTGAGAGAGGTTTTATGACTGAATTGACTGAATATGTGATCAGTTTTGGACAGTATTCCATGATGTAACGAGAAAATGTTATGTATGTGTGTGTGTGTATATATATATATATATATATATATATACATATACATATACATATATATACATATACATATATATGCATACATATACAGATATATGTACATATCTACATACATATATATGTATCTACATACATATTCAGATATATGTATATTCTTTATTGTTAATATTTATTATATTGTGTTCACTTTGTATCCACACTGTAGCCCCGTCCCTCATCTCACCCTGGACCTACATACTCACTCTCTCTCACCCCATGTGTCTCCACTGATAGAGGAGGTCCTCCCTCCCCAGTATCTGACTCTAGCCTATCAGATCTAATCAGGACTGTCTGGATCCTTTTTGCTGTGGCCTAGTTAGGTCACCTCCACTGGTGTGTGTGGGGGGGAGGGGGGTATCAAAAAGCCAGCCCCTGAGTACATGTCAGAAAAAAAACAAACCCTGCTCCTCTCACTAGAGAATCCCCATGGAGACTGAGTTGCCCATGGGCCACATCTGAGCCAGGGGCCTAGTTCCTCTCCATGCACGGTGCTTGGTTGATTCATAAATCCCTGCAGGAACCCCTAAGCCCAGATTTTTTTTTTTTTTTGGCTCTGTTAGTCTCCTTGTGGATCTCCTGTCCCTTTGTGGTCTTTCTATCTCTCCCTTTTCCATAAGATTCCCTGCCCTCTGCCCAAAGTTTGGCTGTGAGTCTCAGCATCTGCTTCGATATCCTGATGTCTAGAGTCTTTCAGAGGCTCTCTATGGAAGGCCCCTGTCCTATCCCTGTCTTCTGCTACTTCCAATGCCTATCCTTTTGACTGAGGATTAAGCCTCTTCCCTGGGGCCCTCTTTGTTGTTTAGTTTCTTTATGCCTGTACATTTTAGTATATTTATCCTATAGTATATGGCTAATATTCATTTATAAGTGAGTATATATCATGTGTGTCTTTCTGCTTCTGGGTTATGCCACTCTGTTTAAAAAAATATATGAACTTTTGAGTACTTCTAAAACATCCACTGTGCAATGTTGAAACTTGCTGAATATCTACTTTTGACAGCTGCCTGCACCAAGATTTCTATGAGAGTAAAGAAAAGAAAGATTATTGGATTTTTTTTCCTTTGAAAAGTGCCTTCTTACTTTGTGAAATGTAGCCAAGTAGTCAAAGGGTGGTTAGTGAGAGGAAAGGACAAGAATCTATGAAACAAATCTCTCCTTTGCTACCTCCCCTAAGCAGGTGAAGTGTGTGCTGAGTGCTGAACTTTCAGTATTTACACAGGACAAGCTAAAAAAGCAAGAAAATTAATGTTATCTTAACGCAGTATGTCTGTGAAAATATGAACAGTCCAAATGATGGCTGAAAATGTCTAAAAGCTAAGAAAGTAATTGTTTTCTCTCAGTGTTCCAACAATTCTTTCTATAGTCCTGTACTTTTGTGATCTCACTTTTAGCCTTAGGCTGATTTATTTGTTCTCATGTTCTCAAAACATGATTAGAGTCTACAGTGAGAGATGGATATGCTCTAAGAATTCATACTGTGGTTTCAGGGAAGAAAGAAAAATCTTCAATTCAGATGGGCTATATATGTGTGTATATGTGTATGTATATATAAAATGATAGATCTTTACAGAACAAAATAAGCAAGTAGAAAATAGAAGAAGGAAAGTGGGAAGTTAAAGGGAAAGGAGAGGATAAGGGAGGAAAGCAAAGAGAGCATAAAGAAAGTAACAAGGAGGAGAAGATGAAAGGAGAAGAATAGAGAGGAAAGAAACAATAGAATAAACAGGTCAGTTACTGCATGCACTCCCATCTTATTTCATAGAGCCTCATAAATTAATTTGTAACATTTGGGAACACTTGTGCAAGAGTTCACAAGAGTTTATCTTAACAGTATTTTCAAAAATGCAGATAATTTTTTAAATACAGTTGTGACTACTAAAACAAAATACTACAGACTAGCTAGTAAATTATGAAAGAAAATATGGCTCACAGTTCTAGAGCCTGGGAATCCAAGACCCATGAGCAAGCAATACTATGGAGAAATTTCTGTTGTTAATGTTGTGTTGTTGGTGTTGGTGGTGGTGGTAGTGGTGTTACTGCTGCTATAGTATGTTATGGTAGACCACTAAGAAAAAGTCAAGAGACATGCTGTTGTTTAAGCTTGTTCTATTTTAAGAAATTTATTCTCAGTGACAATGGAATAAATTAATTACTGAGCATGTTAACTCCCATGAACAAATGACTTCCTATAGGACCCATTGTCAAGCATTGGTACTTTGCATCATGTTCCAAACAATGTAACAGTTTCTGGATTTTGTTTAGTGGTTTTTGGTCTGAGTAATAATTAAGAGAAATGATTTGGTTTCTCTCTGTCTCTCTCTATGTCTCTCTCTGTGGTGTGTGTGTGTGTGTGTGTGTGTGTGTGTGTGTGTGTGTGGTGTAAAATGGACCTTTATTTCATATTATTCCTGGTTGTAGATCTGGCAAAAGGTGCAGGAAATAGTGAGCTGGGATTTACTTCATGGCACACACACACATTCACAGAATTTAAGCATTTATTTCAATTCGTTTTGTTTTATATTTCTAGAACCTCAACCTACTGGCTCACTCGCATCCAGTCTTTTCTCTACTGCAATGAGAACGGCCTTCTGGGCAGCTTCTCCGAGGAGACACACTCCTGCACCTGCCCCAATGACCAGGTTGTGTGCACAGCCTTTCTGCCCTGCACCGTGGGTGATGCCTCCGCCTGCCTGACCTGTGCGCCTGACAACCGCACCCGCTGTGGCACCTGCAACACAGGCTACATGCTGAGCCAGGGACTCTGCAAGCCTGAAGTTGCTGAATCAACTGATCACTACATAGGCTTTGAGACTGACCTGCAAGACCTGGAGATGAAATACCTGCTGCAGAAAACCGACAGACGAATAGAAGTCCATGCCATCTTTATCAGCAATGACATGCGCCTCAATAGCTGGTTTGATCCTTCCTGGAGAAAGCGGATGCTCCTGACCTTGAAAAGTAACAAGTACAAGTCCAGTCTGGTCCACATGATCTTGGGCCTCTCTTTACAGATTTGCTTAACTAAAAACAGCACATTGGAGCCGGTGCTGGCTGTTTACGTCAATCCCTTTGGAGGCAGCCACTC
>CM053759.1:42629115-42641911 GCA_028658305.1 Pachyuromys duprasi | reverse complement strand
ACAGCATGCACTTTGATCCTGAAGCCATCCGGGACCTGATCTTGCAGCTGGACTACCCTTACACTCAGGGATCCCAGGACTCGGCACTTTTGCAGCTGCTGGAGATAAGAGACCGTGTAAATAAGCTCTCCCCACCTGGTCAGCGCCGCCTAGATCTTTTCTCTTGCTTGCTTCGTCATAGACTCAAGTTGTCTACTAGTGAGGTGGTGAGAATTCAATCTGCTCTGCAGGCATTTAATGCCAAATTGCCAAACACAGTGGATTATGACACAACCAAATTATGTAGTTAACCGTAAATGTCAAGCACAACCCAAAATCTTGAAGGAGTTTTTACAGTGCTTTTGTGGAACAGTTTATGTTTGGAAAAGTAAATTTAAATTGTCTTTTCAATATCTGTCTTATATCAGTCAATAACGTTGGATGGCAATTTACACACATGAACTTGCTGACAATGAATATATTATACTACAATTTTGGTTTATGAATGAAATAAATACTGACACCAGTCTAGAAGACATTCTACTTTTTACAATAAATTTCATTTGTAATTTTATATGTTCCGTGGCAATGCTTTTGTGCATTACATCCTCTAGAGGGAACATAAAATGATACCAATAAAATTTTGTAGCTGAACAGTTATTAACAAGAAGTGCTGTGGGATTCATTTTTTTCCATGAAATGAGTTCTATTTTGATATAGTTTGTAGAAACCTGGGAAAATTCACCAGGACTTTTTAATGGAAACAGTTAAAGATTCCTTTTGATCATCTTTCTGAAAACCCAAACAGGTGGACTGTTTGCCTTTCAGAATAGCGGAAGGATGTTTATCAGCTTCACTTTGGAACTAAAAAGAGAAACAGTCATCATTAAATTTGTCATGCAAACTAATTTTTAAGTAAACATCAATACATTTCAACAAACATCCATCAAGATTAAACGAATGTAAGCCCAACTACAAAGAACATAAACCAGTAATTTCCTTAACAACCCTCTTTGCCACTCATTCCAATTCTAATAACCAGTAATTAATATTCTATATAGTAATTTTAAATAATGAAGAGCTAGCCATTTCAGAATCTTACCAATGTCCATAAGATAAAACTTCTGTAATTCAAAAGTTATAATCTAAGGGTTTAAAATTATTCAAATAAGTACTTGATATACAAATAGTTGCATTTTCTTTCTGAGATTCACATTACTAAAATACATTTGATGTACAGAGCTTTCATAACTAGTTTAAATGTTCATTTCAAAGTTACATTGTTTTTACATTTGTGTGTTATATAAGAGTAGACATATATTCCGTTATTTTTTATGAATTTAAATTTTATTTTGATGACATATATAATTATTAGTAAAATACTTTGTTATCACTCAGATCTTGTTTAGATATAGTTTATAATCTTTCCTTACCGTATAACCAAATGCACTGTCAAGGCCACTCTTCCTGAGGTCATAGGGCATCTTTTCTAAGAACACAGAAAAAGACGCTCATGAAATGAGTGGTAAATTTAAATAAAACTGTGAATGCAATTGATGTAAGCATTCTGCACATATCCTGGACTCTTGAGGTATGTATTTTCTGTTAAAAAATAATGTTGATAAATCCTAGAATAAATGTTTACTAGGCAAGGCAAAACAATTGTTGGAAATTCAATAGAAAATATACACAAACATTCAACATTCTTCAAATTCTGGTGTGATCACAATGCTCTATTGGTAAAAATAATACTTGATTTTAGATTGTTCTCTTTCCTTTGCAAAAAATGTACAAAGATTCAGAGTAGTTAATTAAATTCTTTAAGAATACAAACTAAGAATTTAGCAAAGATTTTCCTAGAACCAACTTAATAACTTTTGTTTCCACCACAGATTTTTTAAAGGAGCTACTATATTCCTTTGTTTAATTATATTTGATGAAAAACTTAGAGTAAACGAAAAGTAGGAAACAATTGAGTCAAAATCAGCCATTATTCTGGTACACATGAACTCACAGTACATCTGAAAATGCAATAAAATCTTCATTTACCAGATGTAATCAATCACCCACAATTTAAGCAACCTCATCACTGTGTCTTAAATGACCTTTGAAAAACCATCGTGGATGTCAGCTGACCTAAGACTCTGCCACTCAGGAATTATCTCAGCACGGTGCACAATTACTGGCAGGCTCTATGAAGCAGTCATTCTGAAAGAACTCCAAAAAATGTTCCGGGGATGCTATATCTTTTATTGCATAGATCACTACGACAGACATGGACAGCATAAGAGAGAGGAGATCTCTCTGTCACAGGTAAGAAAGCACTTAAAGACTTCCTGTAATGTATAGTGAAACTCAGACTGTATGGAATTTTTACACTCATTCAGTAAGTCATTTAAATCTCTTAATGGCTAATATGAATGGCAAATTAAAAATGAATTATATTCTCTAAATTGTATTTCTATATAATGAAAGTAATTAATGTAAACATACCAAAGAAACTCTAAAGTGCCCACACAAGTTTTAAAGGTTCTATGTCCAAAATTTAAGTGCCAGTTATTAATTATCATTTATTACTAATTCTTAAGAAATGTTCAGTAAGTTATAGGCAACACAATAACCCATTGTGCATGCAGAGAGTAGAGCCCATAACAGTTTCATTTCCCCTGAACTGATTTATATGCAAAATTTCTTCTTGGAGTTATTTAAAGAATTTGAAAATAACTTCTTTTGGTTTGAGACAGTATTCTATAGCCACTATAGGACATTTTAGATTTTGTGGCTGAGGTAACACTCTTCCTAATTTTCTGAGAAAGCACCAAATTGATTTCCTAAGTGGTTGTAGAAGTTTACATTCCCACTAGCAATGGAGGAGAGTTCCCATTCTACACAATTCCTAGCAAGGGGAACAGGGGTTGTCTCTGACATAAACTCAATGGTTTGTTCTTTTTCACCTCCCCGAGAGGGGGTGGGCAGCCTTACCAGGCCACAGAGGAAGACAATGCAGCCAATCCTGATGTGACCTGATAGGCTAGGGTCAGATGGAAGGGAACAAGGACCTCCCCTATCAGTGGATTGGGGAGGGACAAAGGAGGAGAAGAGGAAGGGAGGACAATGAGGGAGGGTGCTATAGCTGGGATACAAAATAAATAAACTGCAATTAATTAAAAATAAATAATTTTTTAAATGTCCAACCTCTGCAATTTTTAAACCTGAAAACTCACAGCTTGGTATGCCCATTCATTATGTCATTTTTGTTTTCTTGTATTTATATTCCACTTTCTTCTCCTGCACTTACAGAATCAGATTTTTTTCTGTGTTTTATATTTCTGGTAATCTAAAGAAAAAAATTAAAGAGATAATTCAATCATCATCCCATAAATAATTTCAGCAGTTGATAAATGCACTTTAGTGAGAACTTTTACAAACATCTCCAGTTACTTTACATGAAGGTGATATTAGAATTTTTAATAATCTATGTTTGGCTGATGAATTAGAATATCTATGTCACATTATTTGATATTTATGGCATGGAAGCCAAGTGTGATACAAATAAATGAATTTAGATAGAATAAAAATCCCATATATACGAAATTACTTCATGCACTGACAATCATTTTAACCAATTAATGACTAACATATTTTCAGTCCAGTGATTAGGCCATACACTTTCTGCAATATAACTGCACTGTATATTATCCTAATTACCTATCATTAAGGTGCTACCATGGTGTACAAGAAACCTTCCATGTGAGATTTTAATCTCTTTGCCGATTTCTGATTCCTCTATTGCTGTCAGTAGCACTATTACAGAGAGATTGGTTGTAAAAATGAACCTTTCAAAACGAAGAATAAATAAGAACTTTAAATGACTAGTGGTCAGAACTTCGTACTTATTTTTACCTTTTATGTGAATTTACTGTGTATGTGCATCCTTACCAAAAGTTACTTTATTTGCCTGTAGATTATTTTAGACAGTGTGTAAAAAGAAATGTTATAAAATTGTTATTTTTTCCATTATAACTTTGTCTTTGTGAAAAGTATGTAGGTGCGTTATTTTGAAAGAAAATTTAATGAATCCTCATAAACCCAATTCAGCCACAACTATTACCACCGCTTTTTTTTTTCTCTCTCTTTTCTTTCTTTGCTTTGCTTTTAGGCTTTTAATTCATGGCCACCATATGCTAGGTGCACAATTCTGCAACTTAAATTCACCCAACTTTTGTTAAATAAGCTTTTTACCTCATTCATAGATCTTGTGAAGTATATAAACATGCTTTTGTCCTGAATTTTTAGGTAACTGTGTGTCAATTATTGAATTCTTTTAAATAATGGTGCAACAAATATTTTGAAGTTTTATTTTTATAAAATTAAAATACTTATCAATAAATAGGGGAAAATGAAATCACAAAATGAACTTGTATTAATGATAGAAAACATAAACCTCTGAATGCCATTGATGTATTAAAATATAATTATAATATAACTTCAATTGATTTAAGCAATTTAACAAAAATATTTCAAAGTAGCAAATTCTTGATTTTGAAATATAATTTTCTTTGCTTTTAACTGGTAATTGATTTTTTTCTCCTTCTTGCTTTAATATATTTATTTTTTCCATTTTTATTAATTATTTGTATTTTTATTAATTGCAGTTTACTCACTTTGTATCCCTCCCAGTCCCGCTCATGTCCACCCATGTCCCTTTCCCAATCCACTAAAAAGGGAGGTCTTTCTCCCCTTCCTTCTGATCCTAGTCTATCAGGTCTCATCAGGAGTGGCTGCATTGTCTTCTTCTGTGGCCTGGTAAGGCTGCTCCCCACTCAGGGGAAGGTGATCAAAGAACAGGCCAATCAGTTCATGTCAGAGACAGTCCCTGTCTGCATTACTATGGCAGTATTGGATACTGCCATAGGCTACCTTTGTGCAGGGGTTCCAGGTCATCTCCATGAATGGTTCTTGGCTTCTAAAATTCATTTTTTGAAAATATTACAACAAGAAAAATAGAAAAGACTGTATAAAATGAATGTAACATTCATTTGTACACAGCCCGTATTTTGTATTTTGGAGTTTTAGACAAGTCTGCTCAAAACTACTAAAACCAAAGAATAATAATGTCTGTCTATATGTACCACAAATGATGATTTATAATGCAAACAATACATGTTCTGAAATAGCAAAAATAAATAAAATATTAAAACCTCATTTTATTACATATGAATACATGTGCCATAAAAATTAGAAAGACAACAAAAAAGAATGAACCACAAAACAAAGAATATTAACTAAACACATAATTTTGAAAATTTTTATTTAAAAATTTGCCATTTACCTTATGGTAGCCATGAGCAATGAATAAGCACGAATAAATAAAATTCAGTAAGTTGACATGATGGGTAATGAGTAGTACATGTTTCACAATATCAGCTAAGTCATATTATTGATATCAATTCTATGCCAATTATTTTTCAAGTTTATTTCCAGTTAAACAAGAGCTCAGTGATATTTATTGCTTATTGTAAAGAAAATATTTGTAAGTGTAAGTGTGTTTGAAAGAACAAATGGAAGGATATAAACTAATGTAATCTTTGGACAAATTAGTGAGAAAAGTTTTATATAGATAGCAAAATGCTTCTCATGGAAAAGAATCCAAAAATTGTGAGCAAAATTATGAAAAGTATCATTGCAATAAATATTTTAAGAGGGCAAGTGGAACAGATTTACCTGAGTAAGAGCATCAGCCTCTTTATTTGAAAAGAAGGTTCAAAGGTAATACAGAAGCCATGAAGCAAGGCATTTCTTTTAAGCTACAGAGTTAACACCAGGTAAAATAATGAAATGGTTCTAGGTGATGAGTTTTACAGTATAACAAAGCTACAGTCTAGGAAGAATCTGCCTAAAGAAAACTAGCACAGGCCACAAACGCACGCCTTCTGTGGTATTTTCCGTGATAGCTATATTTGGAAGAAAGAGAAGAAAAACATAAATAATGTTACTGCAATATTCATCTAAGATACTATAATTTAAAACGTAACAAATGAGAAATTTATCAAGTTGTAACAATGTTTGAATATCTGATATGCATTTGCATTTACCTATAGCTCCTGGCCAAGTAATTGTTGAGGCCTTAGTTGATAGAACTCCTCCTGGATACTGTTGACCAGCAGCATACAGTGAGATTGACAGTTTGCCTTTCCTTGAGCAGCTTCCTCATATATGAAGTGACGTTTTTTTAAAGATGAGCCTGATTGAACTTCTTTATCTGTATTACATACCTTTTTATTCATGTGTTTTCACCGTGTTTATCATAGTTTCAGTTATCTTAAGATCTCTTCTACTGGCCTACATGTGGTTTGGAGCCATCCTTCTCCCTCCCTTGTTACCTCAGGCAGCATTCCTTAGTTCTCAAGGCTACACAATCACCTTCCTCTTCTCTGTCTTAGGAGCTCTGATGATTTCCTTGGTGTTGTTTACACTTTCGGTTTTAGGTGTTATTGGGGAGCTTTATGAATAAAAGTGTGTTCCATGGATAGAAATCCACAGCTCAGCTGTTGCCTCTAATTCCCCCAGATACCTTCCCAATTCTTCCTCTACTCAGTTACTGAAGAAACACTGAAGGTATAATCCTTTTAAAATGCTAATTTGTTGTGCTTCTCACTACAGGGTAAAGATATAACTTGATAGTGAGCATGTAATTTTTTTCTTAATGCATTCCTTAGCTATTCCCAGCCCAGATCACCCACTGAACTTATTTCTCCCTAAAGCAGATCTATCTTTGCAAAGGTGCTTTTGGTGTAGGCACACATTTCTTAATGCCTAACTTCTTTTTCTTCCAAGGCATCCTGCCATTTGTCAGCAACAATTTTTCTACCCTTCAATACTGATTGTCTTGAAATTTTAATACTTCTGGTATTTTTTTTCCTTTTTGAGACAGGATAATTAAAAAAAAAAAAACATTATTAGTAAAAAGGACTATTTCTTGTGATACCCTGCTTTTACAACAAGGTAAAAAAACTAATGAAGACTTTCATATATTTACTATGACTATTAAAATTTAAGTATATGTTTACAGGTGGGACACATATACAAACTTCCTTTAGATTTTAATAAGAACATATTTGATGCCCTGTATTTAAAAACATCCATTACCTAGAACAATTTGTAAATCTAGGAAAAAGCAGTTTAATGAATGAATGAATGATGTTGACAGATGATTTTCAATTTAAAGACTCAATGAAAATAATTTTGGCATTATTATGTTATAGTAAAGTTGCAATCAGCATAGCAAAGCCAACATTATAATGAGTTAAATATTCTTTCTAAATTTAAACATTGTTGTTTTATCATTCAAGTAGGATTCTGCTGTCACTGTATTGAAATAAAAGCCTAGGCTTCATTGCTAGGCTTCAGCCAGGTTTGCCTGAGATGTTTATTCTTAGTATTTACAAAAACATGACCATTTAAAATTTTATTGCAAATAAAATTTCAATGGCTGTCCTAGCCAAAATGCCTTTAACAGTAATAAAGATTATAAATAATAATAATTAATAAATAATGACTGAAAAATTCTCTTCTTGAGGTTAAGAGCATTTGCTTAATTAATTTTTTTCTTTTTTAAAAATACATTCTTTTTCCCAACAATATATTTTAATTACCCTTTGCTCTCCCTCTGCTTTATGCAGTACATCCCCATCTCCCCTCCCATCAGGATCCACACCCTTTATGTCTCATTAGGGAAAAAAAAAAAAATCAGGCTTCTAAGAGATAACAACAAAATATAGCAAATAAAATCTAGTAAGACAAAACAAATGTTTTATTTGTTTGTTTATGTTTTTAAATGATGTGTTATATAAATCACATCAAACTTGGACAAGGCAAACCTCAAAAGAAAGCACAAGATTCAGTTATCCACTTGTTCAAGCAATTAGAAGTCCCATAAAAAATACTAAAAGTAAAAGCTGTAATACGCATGAAGGCCTGGTCCTCGCTGCTTCAGCCTCTCAGAGTGCATATGACCTTTGGTCAGCTGAGATAGAGGGCATTGTTCTCCTGGTGTTCTCCATCTTCTCAGGATCTTACAATCTTTCCTCCTCCTGTTCTTTGACTTTCCCTGATCTGTGATAGAAAGGATTTGATGGAGACACTCCATTTGGAGTTATGTTTTCCAAAGTCTATCTGTGTCTCCGTTTCTCTCTACCTCTCTCTCTCTCTTTCTCTCCTTTTTTGCTCTGTGTATAACATCTCACCATGGGTCTCTGAATTTGTTCCAATTTATTCATGAGGGAGTTTCTCTTATGATAGCTGAAAAACATGATGTCATATAAGTGGTATATAAGGGTATCAGAATATCATTAGGAATCATTTCATAATTATATTTTCCTTTCCTTTTTTATTAGTTTTATTTTTATTAATTACAGTTTATTCACTTTGTATCCCCCCTGTAACTTCCTCCCTCCTCCCCTCCCAATATTACACTCCCTTTTCCCCACCAGTGTCCCTCTCCCAGTTTACTGATAAGGGAGGTCCCCCTCCCCTTCCCTCTGATCCTAGTCTCTCAGGTCTCATCAGGAGTGGCTGCATTGTCTTCTTCTGTGGCCTGGTAAGGCTGCTCCCCACTCAGGGGGAGGTGATCAAAGAGCAGGACAATCAGTTCCTGTCAGAGACAATCCGTGTCCCCAAAACCATGGAACCCACTTGGATACTGAACTGCCATAGGCTACCTCTGTGCAGGGGTTCCAGACCATTTCCATGAGTGGTCCTTGGCTGTAACATCAGTCTTAGAAAAGACCCCTGTGCTCAGACATTTTTGATCTGTTGCTCTTCTTCTGGAGCTTCTGTCCTCTACAAGTCTTACTAGCTCACCCTTCTTTCATAAGATTTCCTGTACTCTGCCCAAAGTTTGGCTATGAGTCTCAGCATCTGCCTTGATACCCTGCAGGGTAGCCTTTCAGAGGCCCTCTGTGGTAGGCTCCTGTCCTGTTCCCTGTTTTCTCCCTCCTCTGGTGTCCATCCTCTTTGCCTTTTTGAATGGAGATTGAGCATCTCAGCCAGAGTCCTACTTCCTGACTAGCCTCCTCAGGTGCACAGATTTTAGTATGTTTATCCTATACCATATGTCTAATATTCACTTATGAGTATGTATATACCCTGTGTGTCTTTCTGCTTCTAGGATACCTCACTCAGGATGATCTCCTTCAGTATCCACCATTTACCTACAAATTTCATGATTTTCTTGTTTTTATTATTGCTGAGTAATATTCCAGTGTGTAGATATACCACAATTTCTGTATCCATTCCTCAACTGAGGAGCATCTGGGCTGTTTCCAGCTTCTGGCTAT
Organism: Pachyuromys duprasi; assembly: GCA_028658305.1. NCBI lineage: Eukaryota > Metazoa > Chordata > Mammalia > Rodentia > Muridae > Pachyuromys > Pachyuromys duprasi. Next base: position 42,632,594 of record CM053759.1, on the reverse strand, counting down.
TACAAATAAAACTGCTTCAAACATGGTTGAGCAAATGTCCTTGTTGTATACTTGAGTTTCTTTTGGATATATGCCTAAGAGTGATATAGCTGGATCCTGAGGAAATGCTATTCCTAATTGTCTGAGAAAGCACCAGATTGATTTCCAAAGTGGTTGTACAATTTTACATTCCCACCAGCAGTGGAAGAGGGTTCCCCTTTCTCCACATCTTCTCCAGCATATGTTGTCACTTGAGTTATTCATCTTAGCCATTCTGATGGGTGTAAGGTGAAAACACCAACAGCATAGGCTCTAAGAGCAGCAATCAATAAATGGGACCTCATGAAACTGAAAAGCTTCTGTAAAGCAAAAGACACTGTCATCAGAACAAAATGACTGCCTACAGATTAGGGAAGGCTCTTCACCAACCCTATATCTGACAGAGAGCTAATATCCATAATATATAAAGAATTCAAGAAGTTAAACAGCAACAAATCAAGTAATCCAATTGAAAAATGGGGTACAAAGCTAAACAGAGAATTCTCAATAGAAGAATATTGAATGTCAGAGAAACACTTAAAGAAATGTTCAGCATCCTTAGTCATCAGGGAAATGTAAATCAAAACAACCCTGAGATTCCTTTTCTTTAAAAAACAAAACAAAACAGTTTTGACCTTAGGTTTCTGGGTCTTTTAATTATTTACTCTGTTTCATACCCTTAGTGATAAGGGAAATGCAAATCAAAACTAATTTGAAATTCTATTTTATACCTGTCAGGATGACTAAGTCCAAAAACAAAAGTGATAGCTCAAGATGGCAAGTATGTGAAGAGAACACAACTCCAATGGTGGTGGGACTGCAAACAGCTGCTACAGAAATCAAGAAGCTTGAACCTCAGAATGTTGGGACTAGATTTACCTCAAGATCCAGTTATGACACTCTTTGGCAGATGCTCAAAAGACAATTTATTCTACCCAACATGAATATGGTTTATTATTCCTCAACCATATTCATGGCTACTTGATTCATAGTAACCAGAAACTTGAAGTGACCTAGATGTCCCACAACTGAAGAATGAATAAAAAAAAAATGTGGTACATTTAAAAAATGGAGTATTGTACAGCTGTTAAAAAATAATGACATCATGAAATTTGTAGGCAAATGGATGGAACTAGTCACCCCAAGGTCTAACCCTGATGCAGAAATAAAAATATGGCATGTATTTGCTTATATGCGGATATTGTCCATTAAATAAATGAAAACAAATCTAACCTCGGTGGAGCCAGATAGGTTAGGCACAGAGAAAGGACTAGGATACATGCACGGATCTTCCTGGGATGGGGGAAGTGAAATAGGTTTTACAGGTAGACTGGAGGCTGCTGGGAGTGGCCATGGGATGATCAGGTGGTGAAGGGGAGGGGCGGTGGGGTTGATTGAGGAAGGGAATTCAAGGAGAAACAGCTAGAATTGAAGGATATTTGTGGATCTGTACGAAAGTCGATTGTACTGGAATCTACCTAAAACATATGAAGGAGATACTAATGAGGTTTCCAAATAATAATGTCGATGGAGTCGCACCTGGCCATGTGTTGTCACTAAACAAAGCTTCCAGTACTGGGACTCGGTTATATCTAATCGAGTTGTTGGCCAAAGGGCTCTCATGTAAATTCCCAAACAACGCAGGCCATTGCCAAGGCAGGTGATTGCTGTTTACAAACTGATAGCAATGCCCTATAGCTAAAGACAAGGGCTGACCACAGAACTCACTGAAAAAGAAAAAAGCAAGCTTGTGCCTGCTAACAACTTGCATTCCTAAATTCTAATGTCTTTCTTCAGGAAGATCCTCTGCAGGCTACCTAAAGAGAAGAATAAAGAACAACCGAGACACAAACTGACAATCTGTCCTGCCTACAAATTATGGTACGGCAATGGTGGCACAAAGCTTGTGGGAATAACTTACAGAAGTCTTAATTTGACTTCAGATCCACTCACTGAGATAGAAGTCATACCTGACTCTGTTTGGGTGACCAGGAACAAGAGATGAATTCATTAACTTTTAAATAAAACATTTAAGATTATATAAGTAATCTTATGATAGTTGTTTTATTAAATAAAGCACTTTTGAAAGTTGTTTTATCAAGTATATATGAGTGTTTTAACATATACATGGATATGTATTAATTTCAGTATCATGCAATCCTTTTGAGTACTTAAGATAATGCAAAATATAAAATATTACAATTTTATTATTAAAATATATGATTTATCACTAACAAATATCTTTGCAGATTTCCAGATTATGAAATATTTTTATAATGACAGTATATAGTATAAAAATTACAAAGCCTACTTTCCCTTTAACATTAATTAAAATATATATAAATAGGATGTTTGCATGACAATTTAAAATGTGTGAAGTTAAAATATGTAGAAAAGTTTAATTGTAACTCATAAGGAGGTGAGAAAAACCTGTGAAATGTGTATCTTATCTCAGCTAATAAAAATTCTATGTTTACACTGACTCCAGAAATTAGACACAAGGTTGCTATATTATCTTAATTTTTCTTGGCAAAATATCTTAGCAAGTGACAGCATAATAATTATACAACACATATACATGGCATTATATCTTCTATATAATAATTCATTCTTATTTTCTATATATTTAACTCAAAATATTCTAAAACATATTAACCCTCTTGATAAAGTATTAACTTAATAAGTAGTTCTAACAATGATTTTCTATGTATGTAAATAGAATTTATAATCATTTTATTTTACAACTATAAAATTTATATGATTTGTATTGATGACAGAGTAACCAGAAAAAATATGTGAGTCAGAAAAATAATAATAAATTGAAAGATGCAGTGAAGCTCAAACTATTAATTCCACTTTTATTTTTATGTTTTTATTTTGACAATAAATGGATTGATGAGTATGATAAGAGTCTAAATATTTCTACGCTCCATATGTAACATTGTGAATATTTTTCAGACATATTATAATATGGATTTTAATGATACATACTTAGCTATAATTTAAAATATGTGCTTATTAAAATTAAAACTAAATTAAAATAAAATTTTAAAACATAAAACTATATGCCTTAAATATGCATGACTCCTATATTTTGGTCTAGGCCTGTATTCTCCTCATTAGAAAAGCTGGAATTGGTGGTTCACAGTTCGCAAGCATGGATGAGACACAGTGAGTTCCATACTAATTTTACTCTAAAATCAAACAACGTAATTAACTGAACTATTTAAAACTACAGCCTACATACTGGGAAAGGATCTTTACCAATCCTACATCTGACAGAGGGCTAATATCCAGTATATATATAAAGAACTCAAGAAGTTAAAAAGCAACAAATCAAGTAATCTAATTAAACAATGGGTTATGGAGCTAAAAAGAGAACTCTCTGTAGACGATTGTAGAATGGCAGAAAAAAACTTAAAGAAATGGTCAACATCCTTAGCCATCACAGAGATGCAAAT
>CM053759.1:42600463-42622177 GCA_028658305.1 Pachyuromys duprasi | reverse complement strand
ACTGAGAGACATCTGGGTTGTTTCCAGGTTCTGGCTATTACAAATAAAGCTGCTACAAACATGGTTGAGTAAATGTCCTTGTTGTGTACTTGAACATCTTTTGGATATATGCCTAGGAGTGGTATAGCTGGATCTTGAGGAATCAGTATTCTTAATTGTCTAATAAAATGCCAAATTGATTTCCAGAGTGGTTGTACAAGTTTATATTTCCACCAGCAATGGAGGAGGGTTCCTCTTTCTCCACATCCTCTCCAGCATGTGTTGTCACTTGAGTTTTTTATCTTAGCCATTCTGACAGGTGTAAGGTGAAATCTCAGGGTCATTTTGATTTGCATCTCCCTGATGGCTAAGGCCACTGAGCATTTCTTTAAGTGTTTTTCTGCCCTTATACAGTTCTTTACAGAGAGTTCTCTGTTTAGCTTCATACCCCATTTTTTAATTGGATTACTTGATTTGTTGCTTTTAAACTTCTTGAGTTCTTTATGTATACTGGATATTAGCCCTCTGTCAGATATAGGGTTGGTGAAGATCCATTCCCAGTCTGTAGGCTGTCGTTTTGTTTTGCTGACAGTGTCTTTTGCTTTACAGAAGCTTTTCAGTTTCATGAGATCCCATTTGTTGATTGTTGTTATTAGAGCCTGTGCTGTTAGTGTTCTCTTCAGGAAGTAGTCTCCTGTGCCAATGTGTTTAGAGTCTTTCCCACTTTTTCTTCTAACCGATTTACTGTATATGGTGTTATGTTGAGGTCTTTAATCCACTTAGACTTTAGTTTTGTGCAGGGTGATAAATATGGATCTATTTTCATTTTTTGACATATAGACATCCAGTTGGTCCAGCAACATTTGTTGAAGATGTTGTCTTTTTTTCCATTGGATGGATTTGACTTCTGTATCAAAAACGAAGTTTCCATAGGTGTGTGGGTTTATTTCTGTGTCTTCTATTCGGTTCCATTGATCCACTACTTTGTTTCTTAAAATATTTTCAAATAGGGACTAGACAGCATCATTATATCAGTCCTATGTTTTTCTTATGTGCTACATCCTTAGTTTTAAAACTTATATTTTTTATTTTTTCCAAGTCTTAGCAAGCACAACATAAACACCAGGAGCTTTATGTGTGCTCAGTTTACAATAGTGAACAAAACAGTAATGTTCCTAAGATATAATGCCCATGTATAAGTAGGGAAGGCATATGAATAAATTCATTATGTGCTACTTGAAAAAGTACTACGTGTTATGGGACAAAAGGAATAGGTGATAAAAATAAGGAAGAGGATGGCTTAAAATTTTAAGTAAAAGTTCCAGGAGATGGTGTAGTGAGGAAATGAAATAACTTTCATTGATAATAAAGATTGATTGGGAGCTGGTCTTGCAAGTATTGGATTTTGGTCATCCCAGAAATATGATCAGCCATTGCAAAGTCCTAGAATAGAAATATAAATGGTGTTTTCAACAAAAAAGCAAGGTGTTATTAAAACTGGATCTGAGGGACAGTAAAACGGAAGTCAAACCTACATTAGTGGCAGTGTTCTACAGTTCTTTAGAGGACATGTATGTCACCTTGCTTCTTTCTGAATCAATTGGTGAGTGAATGGGGACTGTCATTTGAAGAAATAGAGATCTCAGGTGTGATTTTTGTCTGTGACACTGTAGAGCAGTGGTTCTTAACCTTCCTAATGCTGTGAACCTGTAATATACTTCTTCATGTTGCAGTGATTCCTAACCATAACATTTTGTTGCTACTTCATAACTGTATTTTTTGCGTTATGAATTCTAATATAAATATTTAATATCTATAACAAGTGATATGAGACCCTCCCTTACACAATCATGTAATGCCAAAGCATGTAAGTCACTGCTTGTTTTTTTTCCCTTAAAAACTCTGTACCCCTAGACCTAGGCACCACATTCCTCTCCTGTTTCCACAGGAGGTTTGCATCCTGTGTTCGAACCCATATACAATTTAAAAACCTCATGTATTTAATGTGGAGTCTATTTATTCCTGGTGTTTTGGGGTTCATGAACTGGGCATAACACACGCATTTTTCTGAAGGTGAGTTTACAACTGATATTTTCATAGCAACAAAAGAAAATTGCTAAACATTTGTGCATCCCCACTGATTATTACAAACAACAATGACAATGAAATGAGTACTGGTTTTCATTGCTCTTTACACAAAAAGGTAGTTCAGAAAAGATTTGTGATCAAAGAGCCAGGCACTGAGGAAAACAATGCAGCCAATCCTGATGAAGACCTGATAACCTAGGGTCAGAGGGAAGGGTAGAAGGACCTCCCCAGTCAGTGAACTTGGAGAGGGACATGGAAAGAGGTGAAGGAGAGAGGAAGGGTAGAATTGAGAGGGGGTGATGGAGGGGGCTACAGGTGGGATACAAAGTGAATAAACTATAATTTGTAAAAATATAAATTTTTAAAAAGTGGAAAAAGAAGATTTGTGAGCTTTTTCAGTCTTTACAAGTATTCCTTAAGGCTGGTACCCATTTTCTCTTCTCTTCTAAAGATGAAAACTGTAATTTAGAGAAATATCTGTCCAAATGCAAACAAATAAGCAGATGAACTGGAACCTAGAACACGCAATGGATGCTTGCCCCTAATTCACTTTTGTTTAGAACACTTGGCCCACATAAAAGAATACAATTGTTGCACTGGAATACCACAAGAATGCAGAATAGCATTGATTTTCAATGAAAGCCTTTAACATATAAGGAGCCTTCTAAAAGACTTATTATAATGGAATGACATTTGTTCTTAAACAGAGATGAAGTGATACTTTGGGAATGTTAGTCACGGACGTAGAGGATTGATAATGATGTCAGTTCATAAAGAACAGTTCACTAGCAAAACATTTAATAAGGTGTTTCTCCTTGAGTGTTATGATAGTATCACGCCTTTGGAAAAAGATTGATGTGAAAACAGTGTTATTCTTTTAAGTGTTTCAAAAAAGAACTTTCAGTACACCTTTGTCCTACCTAAAGGAAAAAAAGTGTGTGATTCTCTCATAGATATGAAAAGACCTTTAAACAATGTACATTTGAATAATAATGCCATTTTCTTTTCCTTTTCTTTTCTTTTTTTGTGTGGCTGTGTAAAGGAATAAAGACCCTATATAGCCCTGGCTCTCCTGGAACTTGCTCTGTAGACCAGGCTGTCCTTAAACTCAGAGATTCACTTTCTCTGCCTCCCATGTGCTAGGAGGATTAAAGGCCTGTGCCACTACCAACCTAGTTCAACTGAACTTTTTAAAACTTTTCTAAACCACTTTACACGGATAATATTATTTGATCCCTAAAGTGGCTTTATAGGTTTGAATTTTCCCCATTATACTTAACAGATGAGGAAACAAGAGCTTAGGAGTCTAGTAAAGTGACAAAAGTAATAGACTGAGCTCTGGAATCAAAGATGCTTATCATCTGTTTGGAGCAGAGTATACACACCTGACAGGTATGCAATCTTTATAGAACTGCTGACTCCATTACTGACCCTAAGAATTTTTTGTTCATCCCAATATTCCAGATTTGCAATCTTCCTAGAATAGTGTTTTTATATATTAAGTGTTGTTTTATTTGTTTGTTTGTGCCTGGTAAATTCATTAATATTCAAAGCATGATCATTAAACACTTTAAATGGATTTCCTTTGGTATTAGATTGATTTGTCCATTGTTTTATACTTCAAATTAAGTTTTTGTTTTAGTTCATTACATAACTGAAATGTTATCTGCTTTATGCTCTTTCAGTGATACCAATTATTCAATCATTTAAAAAGTAGGGGTTCTAGGTTATATCCATCCATGGTCCTTGGTTGGAGAAAGAGTCTCATAAAAGACCCCTATGCCTAGATATATTTGGTCCTTGTGGAGCTCCTGTCCTCTCCAGATATATGAACTCCCCCTTCTTTCATATGATTCCCTGCACTCTGCCAAAGGATTGGTTATGAGTTTTAGTATCTGCTTTGATACACTGCTAGGTAGAGTCTTTCAGAGGTCTACTCAGATGTAGCCCATGGTAGCTCAGTATCCAAGTGGGTACTCTATTAAGGGGAACGGGGACTATTTCTGACATAAACTCAATGGCAGGCTCCTTGACCTCCCGCGCAAAGGAGGAGCAGCCTTGACAGGCCCCAGAGGAGGACATTGCAGCCAGTTCTGAAGAAACCTGATAAAACCAGGGTCAGATGAAAAGGGAGGAGGTCCTCCCCTATCACTGGACTTGGAAAAGAGCAGGGTGGAGATGAGGGAGGGCGGGATTGGGAGGGAATGAGGGAGCAGGACCCAACAGGGATACAAAGTTAATAAATATTAGTTATTAATATTAAAAAATAAAATAAATTCAAATATATATATATATTGTATGAAAAAAATCTATGTTTGATTTAAAAGTGGTAAACAACAATAGACAGAGAATTTAAAAAGTGAAAAAAAAAAGTAGGAGTTCTAAAGTAGTCACATAGCTTTCTACAATATATACCCCTATGGAGGTTTTCTTAATGATATCACCACATAATGGAGAAGGCGGAGCTCAAGTTGCACATAATTTGCCACCAAATAAAATTTCAAAACAGGAATGGGTTAGACCTAAAAGGCTTATTGGCCAAAGCAGAGAACCCATAAGCAGCCCAGACTATTTCCAAGGCTATTTGTTGCTCCCATAAACTGGCAGCAAGGCCCTATTGCTGAAGACAGCACTCACAAAATTCACTGAACTTGGAGAAGTAAACCTGGGTCCCTACCTAGATCCTTCACACCTACATTCATGGTACTGTACGGCGTTCTGCATGCTGCAAAGACAGAACCAGCCTGCAATGCATGTACAATAGGTCCACAAAACTCATGGGATTAACCAAACAATATATGATTTGAGTTAAGGCCCATTTTATGGAATTGATCTCAGACCCAGTGCTAGTTGGGTGGCCAAGAATGTGAGATTTGACAAGTCAGGGACCTAAAGAAAAACTAAATACTACTGTTCTGTTGCAGGAACATAGCAACCTATGACTCCTAACATTGTGCTACACTCACAGATCAGTGTTTTACTAAATCATCATCAGAGAAGCTTCCTCCAAAAGCAGATGGAATACATACAGAAACCAACCCCCTCCCCCATATTATCAGTGAAGGAGAGAACTCATAACACTCAACCCTAACCTTCCCTATCAGTGGTCTTGGAAAGGGACATGGGAGGAGATGAGAGAGGGAGGGTGGGATTCGAAGGGAATGAGGGAGGGGGCTACAGCTGGGATACAAAGTGAATAAACTGTAATTAATGTAAAAAAATTTTTAAAAATTCCAGTCCTTAGTATTCATGGAACAATGCAGAAGAGAAAGCAGAGGGGATAGAAGACTAAGAAATCAAGCTTTTCTCAACACAAGAGGGCTGGTGCACCTCTGAACTCACAACAACCAAAGCAGAATGAATAGGCCTTCACAAGTCTGCCCCCAGATGGGGTCCTAGAGAGAAAAGGAGAGGGGCTCCCCAGGACCTACTGGTAACTCAGAAGCTATTTTCAATTGCTAGCCACTAGCAAATGAAAAATAAGTTCTCAATGATGGAGTCTCATTGGGAAAAGAAGCCACTCCTAAGGATAGGCCCCATGACCAGCTGTAGACAACCAACAAAAAACAAACTCAGAGGCTTTTCTGAAGATTCTTGTTTCATAATTGAATGAGGAAGGAAGGAAGGAAGGGTAAAGGAAAGGACATTACTGATTAAATTTTTTGGCACAAAATAAAAAATAAAAATAAAAAATAAAGGAAATGAAAAGTATCCTGGAGGTAAATGTTTATTATGAATATGTTGGAACACATAGGGAGAAGGAGGGGCTTCATGGATAGTTCAGAGTATATATGTCCCTAAGCTGAGCCATTTCAGGAAGCAGGGAGGGAGACAGAAGAGAGGAGAACCAGGGCAGCAGGCCGGCTGGGGACCAAAATTACAAACAAACAAACACACAAACAAACAAAAATGGTTGGATTATATAGGGAAGATCAGCCCTGTTCCTGGGGCTGAATAATTCAGGGTAGAGGGCAGTGTATGCCAGCCATACCCTGTAACAGTAGGGGCTGAGAGATACAGGGAAAACCTGGCTGCTAGGTCCACTTTGATATGATGAGTCGGCAGCTCAGCCATTTGTCCCAGGTTTAAAAACTAACCGTAATGTTCAGTCAGGGAGGTTTTGTTTGTTTGGTTTTGTTTTCTGCATCTCATGGTCTTTGCTTATATATTGTAGTGCTAAGGGTCCGAGAATTGCTAAAGGAAGACCCCAGACTGAAATAATATGCAATAGCAAAGAGCCTTTATTCTGCTTTTAGGTCCAGCATGCGGAGGTCCACCATTCAGGCAAAATGGCAACCTGGAGACAAAGGCAGGAGCTGATTGGCCAGCAAAGCTGATCATCTTGAGCACAATTTTAAGTTATTTTGCTATATATGATCATATTTGTAACTGATTGGCTCTGGTCTATCCAGCGCCAGCTTTTCTTAGGAGCTAGAGGCATCCTGCTACTTGACTCAAGCTCAGATTGGGCAATGCCACTTGAGGCTATTTGACTCCAGCTCGGCCCTTTAGCAAGCATGATCCTTCCAACAGATTCCAGTTTGGTGTTTCCTGAATTTGTGAACTTGTGTCTCTGTTCTGTTATGCACCGATATGTGCTTCTTGTTTTTGGTGTTTTTGTTGTTGTTTATTTTGACCTATTCTGATTCATTTGGTTTTGTTTTTTCTTATTACTGTTCCTAGATAACTGTTTATCTTCTTACAAGAGACAGAAAGGGTGTTGATTCAGATGGAAGGGGAGGTGGAGAGGAACTAAAAGGAGTAGGAGTGAGAATACATATTTTATGAAAAGGTCTATTTTCAATAAAAGAAAAGAAAAACAATGTCCCAACCCACGGGACCTACTTATTCATGGGGGCAAGGAGGACCAAGACCTGAAAGAGATGGGCGAGCGAAGGAACAGGCTCAAGCAAATGTACACTTGTCAAGAGCCCAATTTTATTAAGCAGAAGCAGGTTTTTTAAAGCTAGTTTTAGGTAGGGGTGGGGATAGGCAGGTGAGTGAGGGTGGAAAGTTACAAAATCTTCTCGGCACAGGGCCTAGAACATTCTGTGGTCCTGACAATGGTTACTCCTAAAAAGTCATGGTACAGTTCTCACATCTTTGCATTTGCCAAGCAGTTACTCCGAAAAAGTCATGGTACAGTTCTCCAATGGTTACTCCTAAAAAGTCATGGTACAGTTCTCACATCTTTGCAACTGCCAAGCAGGATGTTGATCAGCCAGGTGCAGCAGGGTGGGGAAAAGTCACAAGTTTCTCTGGGCCAGTTCCTAACAAAACAAAAAAAGAAATATCGTGATGCTGTCTTTGTTGACCTGCTGACCTTATCCAATTTCTTTTTAAGACAGCATCAATTTGAATATGATAGAGGGCAGATTAAATCACAAAAAAATGAAGAACTTATAATTAAATAGCTGTCCATCTTTTTCACTTCAATGGAAGTCTCTATTCATTCCAAGTTTCCCTCCTTTATACAAACTGAGTGAGATATTGTTATCATAACAAAAAATAGAATTAATCCATTATGGACTTTAGTTTTGTGTAGGGTGATAGGTATGGATCTATTAGCATTTTTCTACATGTAGATATCCAATTATACCAGCACTGTTTATTGAAGATGCTATCTTTTTCCATTGTATGGTGGTTTTGCCATCTTTGTCAAAAATCAGGTGCCTGTAAGTGTGTGGGTTTATTTCTGGGTCTTCTATTTGATTCAATTGATCCACTAGCCTGTTTCTATGTATGCCAGTACCATGCAGTTTTTATTACAGTTACTCTATAGTACTGCTTGAGATCAGGGATGGAGATATCTCTAGCCCACTCTTTGATCACCTCCCCCTGAGGGAGGAGCAGCCTTACTAGGCCACAGAAGACAATGAAACCACTCCTGATGAGACCTGATAGACTAGGATGGGAGGGAAGGGGAAGAGGACCTCCCCTATCACAGGACTTAGGGTCATGGGAGGAGATGAGGGAAGTAAGGTGGGATTGGGAGGTGAGTAGGGAGGGGGCTACAGCTCTGATACAAAGTGAATGAACTATAATTAATAAAACAAAAAAATTTTAAATAGGATTAAAAACAAAATAGCCATATACCTTGACAATTGGAAGGTGGGTTGACAATCAAAAAGGATAGAGTACTCCATATATTTTCACTTTAATTTGTTCTAAGCTTTATTATTTTGTTGAGCCATGCAAACAAATTACATTTCCAGCCTTGAGTTTCAGAGGAGATAGTACAATTTTACCTGGCAAGGTGATCTTTTTGGACAAAACTATGTTTTGAAACCATTATATTTCACAATGATGAATGATTTTGTATTGAAGGATTGATTAACTATTTTTTTTGGTGATTCATTTGGGACAGCCTGAAAATGACAAAATTAAGCAAGCATAATTGTAGATGAAATGCTTATATCTATTTTTAATATATGTATCTGATGCTGGTATGAACTTTTACAGCAGTCTAGGGTCCTTATGTTAAAGCTGCTCTCTATCTACCACTGCTTCAACAACTATTTGTACTTACAAAAGAAAGAAATTGAGAAGTCTAACAGTCTAAATGTTGTTAACAATGAAGAGACATGAAAAGGTAGGGTCAGATGGAAGGGGGGGGGAGGTCCTCCCCTATCAGGGAACCTTGAGGGGGCCAGGGAGAAGATGAGGGAGGGATGGGGAGAGTGGGAGGTTATGAGGGAGGGGGCTATGGCTGGGATACAAAGCACATAACCTGTGATTAATATAAAAATAAATAAATTACTTAAAATAAAATAAAACATTCAGGATTCAAAAAAAACCAATTTACTCAACATACTACAATGTTCCTTTAACTTTGCTAATAAAAAGATGAAATAATAAAGTTAAAAGTACTAAAGAAGATATTGAAAGCCATAACTGCAAGAAATCTGCACATTCAAATAAAAGTAAGTCACAGTTCGTCAAAAATGGTTTTCCACACCAGAGATCAGAAAACCTCACTAAGAACATGCAATTTTTTAAGAAGTGCTACAGTTTGCCAAAATATCCTTACATTCAAATAAAAGACCATATCAGGGTTACCTTTCAATTCTATTTCTGTGACATTTTAATATAGACATTTTTTCAGATAATACATGAGTCTCCCACTATGTTATCAGAAGTGCTGACTGCAAAAGATATTTAAATTCAGAACAGAGAAAGGATGAAAAATCACATTAATATCTTATACAGACACATACAGCATGTCTTTGGAGAATCAGAAGATTTGAGGTAAAGACCGCTTCCCAAGGAAGAAATTCATGTCATGAAAAACAGAACTTTAAAGATAATTTAGGCCATTTCCAAAGCATGAATTCTTCTAGCTGCATAAATTCATAACATAAATGACACTGTTGGCTGAGGGATTAGCCCTGGGATACAGTTTTAGTGTTGCATGTATTCAATACATAAACAAATAATTGAAAATGACTTAGATTCTTTAAAATAGAACATAGTCAATTACTGGAAATAAGCAAGCTATCAAATCTGAATTAGAACACTGTGCCAATAACACATGTAAAATTTTTGTAAACAAGAATTAAAGACAACAGGGTGTGGTGGCACATGTCTTTAAAACCAGCACTCAGAGAGGCAGAGGCAGGCAAACTGACCACTGTGAGTTTGAGGCCAGCCTGGTCTACAAAGGGAGTACAGGACAGCCAAGGCCACACAGAGAAACCTTATCTCAAAAAACCGAAATGAAAACTGAAATGAAAACTTGGTTTTGGTAGGGGGTTGGAGAGATAGCTCAATTGTCAAGAGCACTGATTGCTCTTCCAAAGGACCCTGGTTCAAATCCCAACACCCACATGACAGCTCACAGGTGTCTGTAAATCCAAGATCAGACATCCTCACACGATATACATGCTAGCAAACTATTATTGCAAATAAAATAAAATAAAAATAAATAAAATTTTTAAAGACTTGGTTTTGGTATAGTTTTATGGTTAAAGGTACTTGTTTGCATAAGTCTGTTAACCCAAGTTCAATTCTTGGAAGCCCTGTAAACGTGCCAGGAATGTATCAGCTCTGATCTCCACACATCTGCTATAGCACAATCCATGTTCCCTCTCTAAATAATAAGTTTGTTTTAGATTTATAGTATTAGAAGATACTTCATGAAAATTCTGCCATTTATTCAGTACAACTGTTTAAATATGAGATATTATTTAATTATATTATCAATCACTGTGTGTTTATTTGTTGCAAATAAGTACAATGTATGATTAAGTAATTTCATCAAGTTTTGTATTCAGGTGCTTTTCTTTTGGTTGAAAATTTATTATTACTTTTTCATAACAAAACCAAATTATGAATCATAAATTGTGAATGATTAATTTGATTCTTGGTTGATTGGTCCAATAGGTATATATATTTCTAGTTGATCTCATTTCTTTGTTCTAATTGTCATACTACCACAGTTTCATCCTACCACAGTTTTTCTCTTCTGGAATTATAAAATATTTATCTATAGTTAGGATTTGAAATAATCTCTACTTCCTAAAATTCATTGGCACTACCAGATTTCTTCCTTCCTTCCTTCCTTCCTTCCTTCCTTCCTTCCTTCCTTCCTTCCTTCCTTCCTTCCTTCCTTCCTTCTTCCCTTTATCTCTCTCTTTCTTTCATGTATGTGTGTGTGTGCATGTATGTGTGTTATATGTATGTGTTGATATGGGTGTGAGCCAGAACATGATTACCTTTGTGTATTTAAGGGCCACAGCTTGATATGGCATGTCTTCATCAATAATTCTCCACTTGATTTATCTATCTCTCTCCCTGTCTGTCTATCATCTATCTATCTATCTATCTATCTATCTATCTATCTATCTATCTATCTATCTTTCTGCCCATCTGTCTACCTATCATCTATCTGTCTGTCTTTTTTTTTTTTTTTTGTGATAAGGCTTCTCACTAAACCTGGAGATCATCTACAGTTATTCCTGCTGGCCAGTGAGCTTCTGGAATTAGAACATATCTGATCCCACCCCCATGTGCTACGATTACAGACATGGCTGACATGCATGACATTTACATAGGAACTGGGAACCCAAATGTATGTCCTCATCCTTAACAGGAAATGGCACTTGTCTGACTGAGCCATTTCTCCAGTTCCTGAGATGCTTAGCACTGAGCCATCTTTCCTGACCCTAGTCGTGAGACTCATAATTTTAAATTATATTATATGACTTTTTATTGTGTAGTTGAATATTAAATGCATATAAATTCTATTAAATCTGAAAATTCTGCTTTGCTTTCACGCATTGGTTCTACAAATTTCAGAATACTATTAAGTTTTTTTGAGGCTAGTAAGAATGAAACCTTTCCTCACTCTCAATTATAATTGACTGGGATGTGTACGAGTGGTAATTTTTTTTTTTTAATTTCCTGAGTGTTGTCCTGTGTCTGGTTTTACTCTGTAATGGCAGAAGTATTGCCTTTTCCTTTTCATTGTATGTGTGCAGTTCCCATACAAAGACTGTCATTTATAGCTGGTATCAACATTACTTCATATTCTCCAAAGGCAATAAAACAGTTTTTTTTTTCCTCCAAAATAGCAGGCATTAGTATTTTACTACATATGGAAAGATAAGGTTATATCAAGGAGGATTTATATTGAAATATGGAAATGATAAAATTGTCTTGAAAAACTAGGATAACTTGGCATAAAACAAAGATGCCCTAATTGATTATTTCAATGAAAAATTCAGTCAATAATTGTAAAACTGAATAAATAGCCAGAAAACTTAAGCATTATGGTAATGCCTGACAAAGTATCATCACATACTTCTAAATAATTAAATTACTTAGGGCTTTCAATAAGTGTCATATGATTCTTCTACATACATTGAAAAGTGGAATTAGTACTTAGAAAGATTAAATTGACTGTTTGAGGACACTTGCTTAGACAAAAAGATAAGGACAGGAGAGGAATTTGGACCTCCCAACTCTACATTAAGTGGC
Organism: Pachyuromys duprasi; assembly: GCA_028658305.1. Taxonomy (NCBI): domain Eukaryota; kingdom Metazoa; phylum Chordata; class Mammalia; order Rodentia; family Muridae; genus Pachyuromys; species Pachyuromys duprasi. Next base: position 42,610,132 of record CM053759.1, on the reverse strand, counting down.
TTTGCCCAACTACTGAATACATAATGAATAAGGCACGTGATAATTTCTGGGCAACCTCAGTTTTGTTTTATTTACATAATTAAATATTATTCCAAAGTGAAAGTACAAATTAATTGCTTAATTGTGCTAATGGATAATGTTTTCTATAGATTGGAAGAGACAGTAAAGGTAATTTCAAGGCCACTGCATTTTGTTTCTATATCATGTATTAAGTAATTCTTAATTGCACAGCAAATATTTACTTAATATTTAAATAAATGAATTTTCTGTGACCACGTTTCATGGATATTTGTTTTCACTCATTAAACCTGATCCAATAAATGTTTGTACTACTGTTAAATGGTAAATGAAAATTTGTGGTGAAGAAAGTTCCCCTTTAAAGTGGTACAGTACTGATACCTTTTTTGTGCATATGGCCCATTAAATCTGTACAATTATCCCTTTAAAGCTCCATCTATTAATAATAAAACATTATATTCAATATTATCCAGGGAATAAAGTATGTAAGTTCCAAAAGGTTATACCAACTACATAACATTATTTCTTGGTTACATTTTATGGACATGTAAAACACTTTTGTGTTATTTAGGGTAGTAGGATCTTGAGGTAATTTGTGACACGGCAATAGATGCATAGATGAGTAAAAATAAGTTCTACCTCTGAAAAGGAGTACTAGAGAGAGAAAAAAGAAGACAAATGGACAGCTAAATAAACTTTTGTGATTGACTAAACCCATGTTGTCCTGTTTTTTATGGAAAATGCAACATAATCAGTAAAAAAATGTATATTTAAAAAAATAAATTATAAATACCCATGAGTCTATGATTAATTGGTGAAAGATCTGTGAATGACTTTTCTGTATTTGCATGCTATTTGCATCTAAAATTCTTTCCTATTTATGTTGTGTTTCATACTTAAACATAATCTTATAAATATATATGTTGATGAATATATATAGATATAGATATATGAATTCATACTGACACACTTTTATTTGGTCTTTAATTGTATTAAATAAGCTATCATTTTCTGTATGATTTTCCTGAATTTGATCTTTTTATTCATGTTTATTTTTCTATCACCTATTCATGTTGTGGTAAATATCATATTTGTATATGTAGCTTTTAATTCTGCCATGCTATGGAGTGAATGATTTTGTCTTCCCAAAAAATTATGTTGAGACTCAGTTTCCAAAGTGATGGTATTTAGAGATGGTGTCTGGAAGCTGAGTAATTTATGTGGATGGAGCCTTCATCCAGAAGTGTAGTGCCCTTAGAAGAAGAGAAAGGTAAAAAAGTTTCTCTGACTCTTTTGTGACCTCTTTTTCTCTCCTTGCCCCTCCCACCTTCTTCTATGCCATAATAAGATACAAAATGACAGCTGATTCCACACATAGACCACTCCTATTTCTAATTCTCAGTTCATCATCACAGCAACAAAACTAAAGTACAGCATGTACAGAAAACAAAATTGTGCTTATTTTTTCTATCCATGTGGGGACTTAATTTGTTTCCAGGCTTTGTAATTACATTTAGTCATACACCGTTTGTTGTTGTTGTTTTTAACACACTAATGGTGCATACTAGAATTGTATTGTATTTTCAGGACAATATATATATATATATATATATATATATATATATATATGTATTCAAATATAAAGAAAAATATATCAATGTGTCTTTCCAGCTGTGATTTGTTTCCTAGAACATTGTAGCTGTGATTCAATCTCACCTTGAGGTATATGAGAAGATGTGGATAAATAACAATCTATTTTCTGTGATTATCATACTTTCTTCATCCATTAATCTGATAATGAGTTTTTTGGCTAGTTACCTATCTTATAGTTTTGAATAGTGTCCAAATAAACACAGTATCTGCAAAAGCATTGGATAAAAAGGAATAAACTCATATTAAATCTTTTCTCAGACAATGACATAATTTCCTTTGGTATCTAGAAGAAGGATAGCTGGATCACAGAGCATTTAAAATTATTGCTTTGACAAATGCCATACTGCTCTCCATAGTGTCTGTTCTAATTTACATCTTTATCAACAGTACCATGATTTCTTTTTCTTCTATGTGCTTGCAAGCATTTGTGTTTATAATTTCCCTTCCAACTGGTATTGGAAAATCTCAAGTTTGACTTATATTTCCCTGATGCCTAATGAAACAGCATATTTTAATATATATTTCTTGTGCATACAGAACTAGATTCTCAAAGACCAGGCAGTTCTCAACTTTTAAAGATAATGATGAATTGTTTACCATAAGATTTTATCAATTAACAATTTCATAAACAAACAATAAGGATTTTCAGAGATACTAAATGTATCTACTTTGAGATGTTAATGAATTTAATTTATATATCTAGATGTATTTGCATATTTTTGCTGACCAACTGTGAATTGGAACTTCATGGAGTTATCACTTTGTTCCATTTAATAAGACCGGGCTTGTTTTTCTTCTGAGGAGTGTGTATACAGTATTTGTGGTTCTTCTGAAGATTTATATAGTAGACTGATGCAGGACTTCAGCAGTGCCTCATCCTCAACGAAAAGGTTTTTGCCATTATCCTAGAAGCAGTTGATATTTTCGTTTTCTGCTCTTGAACTGATGCTGGCTTTGTGATGGCCTCACCGCTCTGTGACTTCTGGGCTGAGGCTGAGCACGTCACCCATAGTTACCACTTTATCTTGAAGCACAGTCATGATCCACTAGTTATGAAGCTAGTGGACAAGCCAGTTTCTATCCCAGAGAAGATAGCAGAAATGTGGCCTCTTACCTTGAGATTGTCTATCTGTATGTAGAAATCAACAAAATTTGGCCCCAAGATCATCACCACTTATCACCCCTGAGCACTATTTAAACAGAAGAACAACAGAAAAAAAATGAAACAAACAACAATAAACATATCTTATTCTGTCATTCGGCAGCCAATTTCAAAAACGCTGTTTTTCTTTAAAATATGTTGTGCTCTATATTTATGTTAAACGCATTGCAAACATGACCCCATTATACTGCAATCTCTTTTCAGTTGAAAATGTTCAGAAGATTTTGAATTTAATGTATGTACCTTAAAATAATCTTTACTTAATGGTGATCATTTTCTGTAGATTGGTTAAGAAATGTAACACCTCGAAATATTTTAAAACTGTGGTCATTTTTTTCTAAGCATTTAGAAATGTTGTCTATGGTATTTCGAGTTATAAACCATCTGTGCCTGAAGTATAGATAAGTTGTGACAGAGGAACTCAATTCATTTATTTTCTTCATATAGGCAGCAAATGTGATGCTCATTTTGCCATTTCAGCCCTAAATCAAATCCCCACGTTTGTAGGGATCTATTTGTGGGTGTGCTATTCTGTTCTCTGTTAATTTTCTCATTTTGTTCACTTTTTACACTGCCTGAATTACTATAACTTAAAATAGTTCTTAGGTTTGAGAGAAGGCAATACTTTTTCTACATTTTTCTTCTTTAGACAGGCTTAAACTATGAATAATTCTCTGCTATTTTATATAGATCTTACAATCATTGAATCCTTGGGCCAGTGTGAATTTGTAGAGTCCAACTAATACCTTTATGATACTAGCCTATCCTATTTTTTGGTACAGAAATATATCTCATTGTTTAGAACTTAATATTTAGTAATATTTTATAATTTTCTGGACATTATACATACTAGTAATTTTAGGTAATCTAAATTTTTGTGAAGTTGTGGTTACTAAATGTTATTTATAAACACTGATTTTTTTTGTATTGATCTTATTCAATTCAGATTACTATTGTTGAAGTCAATTTTGGTTTTGATAGTACATCTATACTGCTTTTCCTTCTCATGCCTATGGTCAGATCAACTGCAAATGATAATTTCATTGACTTCTTTCTAATTGTCAGCTTTTGTAGGTTTTTCTTCATTCTAAATTTTATATATTCCAATGTTGACTAAGAATAGAGATACTTAGACTTCCCCTCATTATAATGAAAGCAAATTTAACAACACTCATTTAGAGTAATACATTTTTAAAAGATTTATGTTATAAATTTGTCAGGTGTTGAATTTAGTGTTTCTATTGCAAGGATACTTCACCGTGATTAAAACCAAAATTTGAGAGAAAAACATTTATTTCATCTTAAAACCCCCAGGTCACAATCCACCAATAAAGGGGGTCAGAGCAGAAATTCAAGGCAGGAAACTAGAGGAAAGAAATGAAGCAACTGCAATGAATGAATGGTGCTCATTGGCTTGTCCCTCATGCCTTGTTCAGCCTGCTTTCTTGCATGCCCTAAGGCTGTTGCCCAAAGGAAGTAGAACCAGCCACAGTGAGCTGCATCATCTCATATGAACATCCATCACTATTTATAAAAGGGACTTGAGGGTCTCTGAAAAACTCAACCCTGCAGAGTATTGAAGCAGATGCTGAGTCTCATAGCCAAACTTTGGGCAGAGTGCAAGAAATCTTATGAAAGAAGGGGGAGATAGAAAGACCTGGAGGGGACAGGAGGTTACAAGGAGAGGAACAGATCCAACAAATCTGGGCCCAGGGGTCTTGTCTGAGACTGATGCTGCAACTAAGGACCATGCATGGAGATAACCAAGAATCCCTGCTCAGATGTAGCCCATGGCAGCTCAGTCTCCAAGTGAGTTCCACAGTAATATGAACAGGGACTGTCTCTGACATGAACTCAGTAGCTAGTTCTTTGATCACCTCCCTCTCAGGGGGGAAGGGGAGCAGCCGTACCAAGACACAGAGGAGGACAATGCAGCCAGTCCTGATGAGACCTGATGGGCTAGCATTAGAGGGAAGGGGAAGAGGAACCCACCCCCCCACCTCAGTGGACCTTCAGGAGTAGCATGGGAGGAAGGATGGGGTTGGGAGGGGATGAGGGAAGGGGCTACAGCTAGGATACCAAGTGAATAAATTGTAATTGATAAAAAATAAATAAATTTTAAAAATTAAAATGTACTCATGACTTACCTGCAGACAAATATTTTAAAGACATTTTTCAGTTTGAAGAGTTCCTCTTCTCAAATAACCTTAGCTTGTGTCACATTGACATAAAATTAGCTAGGATACCTGGTTCAACAATGTTTTCTATTTCCTATTTCTACATACTAACCTATATGTTCCATTAAAAGAAAAAATGATGAAGGGCTAGAGAAATGACCTAGCAGTTAAGAGCACTAGTTGCCCTGACTGAGAACTCAGGTTTGACTCTCTGCATTCATATAGCAGCTCTTAACAGTCTGTAATAATTGCAGTCACTGGAGATCTGATTCCATTTTCCGGACTCCATGGGCTTTTCATTCATATGGTTCACAGACACACACACAAACCCCAGTGTATGTAAAATAAAAATATGTAAATGAAACTCTATTGATATTTTTATGTAATCTTAAAATTATAATTTCCAGGAATGTTTGGTTGGTGGTTCAGTCTCTGTGAGCCCCCATGGACCCAGGTTAGCTGACTTTGTAGGTTTTCTTGTAGAGTCCTTGACCTCTCCAGCTCCCTCAATCATTTCCCCAACTCTTCCAGAGAACCCTACAAGCTCTGTGTAATATTTGGCTGTGGGTCTTTGCATGTGTTTCCATCAGCTGCTGGATGATGCTTCTCAGAGGAGTATGCTAGACTCCTATCTACAAGCATAGCATAACATTAATAGTGTCAGAGATTGGTTCTCTCCTATGGAGTCAGTTAGAGTTAGTCAGTCTTTGGTTCGCCATTCACTCAATCTTTGTAACATCTTTCTACCTGCACATCTTGTAGGTAGGTCAAATTTTGGGTCTAAGGATCTGTGGATGTCCTTATTGCTCCACTGAAAGTCCTGCCTGGCTATAGGAGGTGGCAACTTCAGGCTTCATATCTCCTTCTGCTAGGAGCCTCAGGTAGGGTAATCCCCATACACTTTCTGGGGCCTCTACTATCCCAGGTCTCAGGCAAGTCCCAAAGATACTCTGCCCCCAATAATCACATTTATCTTTTGTCCAGCACTCTCTCCCTCGATCTCCCTATTCATAATCCCTATTCTGTTCCCCTACCTATCCTCTGTCCCACCCAGTTACCTCCCTCTCTAATGCCTATTTTATTTCTCCTTCTGGGTGAGATTCAAACATTTTCCCTTGAGCCCTACATTGGGCTTTAGGTATGTGGATTGTAACATGGTTATCCTGTACATTATGGCTAATTTTCACTTATAAGTGAGTACATACAATACATATCTTTTGGGATTCAAGTTACCTCATTCAGAATGATGTTTTCTAGTTCTATGTATTTGTTTGAAAATTGCATGATATCTTTGTTTTTAGTAGCTGAATGATATTCCATTATGTAAATGTGCCACATATTCTTTATCCATTTTTCAGTTGAGGAACATCTAGGTTGTTTCCAGTTTGGGGTCATTATAAATATAGCTACTATGAAAATAGTTGAGCAAGTGTTTTCATGGTATGGAGGAGCATCTTTTGGTTTTATGCACAGAAGTTGTATAGCTGGGTCTTGAGGTAGAGCTATTCCCAATTTTATGAGAACCTGCTAGATTGATTTCCAAAGTGGTTGTACATGTTGGTATTCCCACCAGAAATGGAGGAGTGTTCTCCTTTCTCTATGAATCATAGTCATCCTAATGGGTATATGGACTGGTCTTAGGGCCTGAACATATATAGCAGATATACAACTTGGTCTTTATGTGAGTTCTCCAACAACTGGAACAAGTGCACTCTCTGACTCTGATGCTTCTCTTTGTATCCCATTGTCCTAAATGGGCTGCCTTGTTTAGCATCAAATGGAGAATATACACCTACTCCTCCAGCAACTTAATGTGCTAGGGTGTGTTGGTACCCATGGAGGACCTCCCACTTCTCTAAGGAGAAAGAGAGGGAAGAAGGAGGGGGGAGTGTTAAGGAGGTACTGGGGAGAGAAGGGCTGTGATCATGATGTAAAGTTAATAAAGAAATGAATGGAAAAATAATGTATGTGTATAATATAAAACATGTAAAATGTTACCATTTCAGAGGATGTTGTGGGAAAAAAATTCCCTGATTTTCTATTTTAAATATACTCCTCACATTTCTCTTTTTGAGTGTTTAATTTTTAAGATGAAAAGTTATTTCATTAAATATTTCATACACACATATTTTGTTCTTCTACAAACACTAATACATCTTAAATTTTAAGTACTTACATAGTGTTAGTTCTGAACTTCACTGAAGGATACTCACATTCCTGAGTGCTTCCAGTCATGGATGAGAGTCTATAACCCTACCTCATTCTTTGTGAATTCTGATTGTGATACTGAATATTTTTTGCTAAGGTTTATTTGAATGGTAGGGTTGTTGTTGTTTGTTTGTTTGTTTGTTTGAGACAAGGATTTCTATGTATAGATTTTTGTTGTCTTGGAATTTGCTTTGTAGACCAGGATAGAAGCTATGTGCTTTTAAGAGCTTATTTCACATCTACTTTTTTTTCAACATTCCTTCTTTTAAATCTCTGGCTAGAGACAATCCTGCTTGAGGCAATTCAATTCTTCTTGCTGCCTAAAGTTCCCTGGATAGAGACAGGGAACTTTAGGCTTTCAGAGCCCTCATTACTCAGCCGAGGGTCCTCTTACCTGAATCCTGAATTTTCTACTTGTGCATCGTTATGACCTGAGATTTTTTTCACCTGCCAGGTCAGTTTTGTTTAGAGATATTCCATAATTGCAAAAACTTCCAAAGGCTAATAACCTTAAGTTATAACCTAAAAACCTAATAAGTATTAATAATAAGTATTATTAAAGAGGATCAAAAGTGATCAAATTGTAGCAGAATTTTGAATTTAGATTTAAAAATCTACAATTGCAATAAATTGTTCCTCTCTTTATATTAATAATATTAATAATTTTTAAAACAAGATTTTTTCAATAATGATATATAGCTAATAATTAAATATCAAGGATCTTAGTATTCAATCACGAATCTTAATTGATAAAGCTCCTTCTCTATAAACACGTCCACATCATAGGATAATTTGGAAATAAGAGAGGAAGTAAAGACAACAGATAACTCAGGTTTGGCTAGAACTGCTCTAAAATGTTTTTGTCATATTATTGACAAAAAAAAAATATACATACAATTTACTTCTGATAGAAATAGATGTTGCTTATTTTAGAACTATAAATTTTATAGAAGTATGATATCAAGCTGCATAATATTCTTTCCTTCTGTCATAAAAATGTTTTCATGTAGGCACTGGGGCAAAAGTCAACACTTCATCAAGCATCTTGTTTAATTTTATGATATTCTTGAAAATAAAGTCCAAATAAGAAGACAGGCAATGGGCGGAGATCCAAAATGGCTGCCACGAGAGGACACTGTGTCTGAGGAATAGGACAGCAGAAACATCGCAGCGACCAGGAGACTGAACTCTGGGACCTAAAACACCAACATTTGTGATTGCCCGGTGAGCAGAACTCCTACTGTGAGGAAATCAAGTGGGAAAATCCTAGGGACACCCAGTTATTCCCTGGAAAAATCTCCGGGTGACCAGCGGCGCACAACTCTGATCTGAATGAGCAGCCCCACTGGGCGCCAGCAGCAGTCATACTAGACTGGGTCACACAGTCTCCACGCCAGACTGAGAAGGACCCGGGTACCTTTTTGACTGACCTGCACACTGCGGGTGCACACTGCTCAGGTCTGCCAGCAACCACCTCAGCCCATGTGTGTGTGTGTGTGTGTGTGTGTGTGTTCACGGGCCAATCTGAGAAGGACCCAGGCTCTGCTGCAACCTGCAGGCATACGGCAGGTGCACACTGATCACCTCCGCCTGAACCAGCTCAGTCTGAGAGGGCCTAGGGGACCATCTTGACCGGCCTGCACACTGTGGGCGCACACTGCTCGGGTCTGCCAGCAACCACCTCAGTGCATGTGTGTGTCCACGGGCCAGACAGAGAAGGCCTCGGGCACCATTTCAGGCAGGCCTGCATACAGCAGGTGCACACTACACAGCAATGCCTGCAACCAATCCAGACCCACTGTGTGTGCCCCAAATATCATCTCAGACCATGGTGCACAGCCCCTGGCTCAGAATGGGGCACCAAGTCTCCAGTCCAGGGGAGAGCCCTTAGCAACAAGTTCAGGGCAGAGCACAGAGTCCCCAGCTGACATCTCAAATCTGGACACTCAGCCTCTAACACAGAATGAGGAGCCAAGCATCCAGACCGGAGGGGTGACCAGCCTGTGGTGCTCACAGCTTCTAGCACAGAGCACAAAGCTGGGCACACAGAGCCCACAACAGAGTTCAACTGAGACAACAACACACACTAACAAACCACTGGAATTCCCTGATCTTCTTGAAGAATACTCCTGACACAAGAGATTGACAGTTCCAGTCTGAAGTTCAGCCTTAAAGCACAAACAGCTCCTTGATTATATATAAACAAATGCCCAGAAATCGGCGAAAGAACTCACCCAACAAAAATCAGGACACCATGACCCCACCAGAAACACCCAAAAGCAGTGCAGATTTTAATTCAGCTGTGACACAGGAAAATTATGTTAAAGCTATGTTTATGCAGATATTGGAATAACAAAAGGAAAGACTAAAAGAGGAAATGAACAAGGCCCTCAAAGAAATGGAGAAGAATTTAACTGCCCACATAGAGGAACAATTAAAGATAAACAGAGA
>CM053759.1:42568750-42594201 GCA_028658305.1 Pachyuromys duprasi | reverse complement strand
ATATTGGTATAGGTCATTTCCAAAGACCATTTCAATGAACCACAAGGTCAAGTTTATCTCAATAATTGCCCCACTTCTTGGTAATGATTTTCTTTATTAATTGCTTTCTTGTTATGATGACAAAGACAATATGAAGGAGGATGACTAATAGACCGTGAGGGGATGTAATCAGTCATGGTGGGAAAGATATGACATCATGAGTACAAGAAAGTTGATGATAATGTGTCTTTAGTTGGAAGCACAGATAGGTGGATGCTGTGCTCAGCTTATTTTCTCCTTTTGCAGGGAGGGATCCTAGATTTGTCAAATCACCCATATTTGGTGTGAGGTTAGAGGTCAGTTAATTATTTCTGGAAAAACTATAATAGACATGCTTAGAAGTATGTTTTCAAATTCAGTAAAGTCTAAAAATAGAGATTGATCACCAATTCTGCTAGAAAGTTCAGCTAAACTCACATTGTGAGGTAAGACTTCAATATATGAATGTAATTAGAATTTCTTGTAAAGGATAAACAGTGATGTTCCTGCACATCATTAGTCAGGCATGATAGAAAAAGAGGTGGGAATCATAGTTTCTTTCTTAAGTTGTTCTGAACTTAATAACTCATAGGATCAAATAGAAGGAATGTAAGAAAAGGTTTAAGTAAAAAAAAAAACCCCTTACAAACAGTAATACAACTAAGAATGTCATGTTGTAGATGATGAATGGACTGAAAAAATAAAGGAAGATAAATATATGTTTCTGATCTGTTAAATGAGACAGAACAGAATGTGGTATTTTTCACTCATAATTTTGTTATTGAAAGAACAGACTCATTGAGAGGCCTTAGTTAAGGCAGTATATGAAAGACGGGAAATAAACTGGAAGAGGTAGAAGAGTTGTTGGCTCTTTGTGAAAATGTACAAAATTGTCCAGAATAGTTAAACATGAGCAGAAAAAGGAGGTAGGACATCATGTCCAGTGGGCATTAATTTGCAATTAAATTTCCTAGTGAATATATAAAGTGAAAGTAGATTTTATGATGTATGTGTATGTGTGTGTGTGTGTGTGTGTGTGTGTATGTTTAAGTTTAAGTCAACAGCAGCATGGGCTTGTAGCATAACCAAACAGTAGATAGAGTGAAGACTGTTATTTAAAGTGTTAGTTCTTATGTTCTAGTCAAAGAATTATTAAGTATAAGCTTGAGGGAGTACTCTGTTATATGAAAAGTTGTGGCCATTATCAGGAAAAACGTTTTATTTCTTTTAAAAGAATTTTATGCCAGTTCTGTGTAACATCATTGTGGGGAGCTGCTTATATGTCAGGCTGCTTTGTTATTGAGTTCTCACCAAAAACAAAACAAAACAAAACAACAACAACAAAAAAAACCAAACATGCTTTCACCTTGGCCTTCACCTGGAGACAGGGATAGACAGGTTGTTTTGCCAAGTTCACTTCCATTTGTTTGTGTGTGGAGATCACACAGACAGTGGTTGAGGTAAACAGGTTTGACTTCTCCATGAACCCCTTCATTGTATTGAGGTGCTTTGCTCTGACTATAACAAGTGACTGTGGAATAAACCATTGCAACAGTTTCTCCTAACAGCACTCTTGAACTGATCCTATGTGTAGTGTGTTGGGTTTTTAAATTTTTTTTCTTTTTTTAATTTATTTTTTATTAATTATAGTTTATTCACTTTGTATCCCAGCTGTAGCACCCTCCCTCATCCCCTCCCAATCCCACCCTCCCTTTCAAGGCACCCTCACTCCTCACTCAAGAACTGTTCAATTCTGCCAGCGGGCCCTGGCAGTTTGGTGCCCAAAGAAGGACCTTGAGATATGGGAAAGCAATGAAGGACACCACAGTTTTGGTGAGCTCGGATCATAGAGTAAAGAGAAAGGGGTGCAGAGAGTAAAATTTGAGAGAAAAAATGGTATAAGGCAGTAACCTCATGGTTTTTTTTTTTTTTTTGGTATGGAATTTAATTATAGTCTGTGTGTGTGGCACAGGACTGAGAAAGTGAAATTTCAGGATGAAAGAGAAACAGGAAAGAAACATGGGAGGCTTCAGGACAAAATGAGAGTAAACCATCAGCTCCTCCAGAAGAGTTATATGTCCCTCCTAAAGACAATTTCTTGTTAGAAGACTTTGAGGATGTCTTTCTTAGAGATGCCCTTCAATTCAGGCTATGAATGTTAAAAAAACTTGAGCCTTGACAAAAAGAAATAAAAAGTTGGAATGGGACTTGGGGAAAATAAACAGAAAATTAACTACTAGGGAAAATGAGGCTCAATCCCCACTCCAACTCCCTCATTGATTGCAGGTGTGGACCCTCCTCCTAGGACAGCTACAGTTGCTACAGTTCAAAAGACAAGGGGACCTTTCCATTTGCCCACTGCAGGAACAACTGTATCCCTTTTACAAGCTTCTTTATAACAAACTAGGTAGAATGGAGATGATATAACTGATTTTTATGACTTTCGATTATAGAGCACCTTGATGGACAGGGTAATAAGGTGCCTATGTCTTTTAAACAATTAGAATTGAAAAACTGCATGCTCTCAATATGGTACTACAGCACCGTTTACTCAAGCTCTGTTAGAGTCCTTGTCTACAGAGGACCTCTGCCCAGGGGACTAGAAGCAATTAGCAACAGAATGTTTGACAAGAGAAGATCATTTACTGTGGAAATCAAAATTTGCTGAACAGTGTGAAGCAACAGCTAAAATCTCTTGAGCTAGGGGGAAAAAAGTCAGTTTCGCAGTTTTTCCAGTAAGAAAGCAAATGGTTAATTCTTCTACAAAGCCTCTGTGGTGATAAAAAATGGATTCAACAAATAGCAAGGTGATTTGTCTGTCTGTTTTGAATGTATAAGTTTACCGTGTTGATTATGTATTGGTTATAGACTACTGGTCATTGGATATGTTTTTAAATGTATTTACTTTATTAATTACAGTTTATTCCCTTTGTATCTCATCTTTACCCCCTCCCTCATCCCCTCCCAATCCTACCCTTCCTCCCTTATCTTCTCCCATACCACTCCCCAAGTCCACTGATAGGGGGAAGTCCTCATCCCCTTCTCTCTGGCTGTAGCCTATCAGGTCTCACCAGGGCTGGCTGTATTGTCTTCCTCTGTGGCCTGGTAGGGCTTCTCCCCAATCAGGGGGAGGTGATCAAAGTGCCAGCCACTGAGTTCATGTCAGAGACAGTCTCTGTTCCCATTATTAGGGAACCCACTAGGACTCTGAGCTGCAATGGGCTACTTCTATACAGGGGTTCTAGGTTATCTTGATGAACAGTTCTTGTTTGGAGTATCAGTTTCAGAAAAGACCCCTGGGTCCAGAATTTTTTGGTTCTGATGCTCTCCTCGTGGAACTTCCTGTCCCCTCCAGGTCTTTCTATCTCCCCCTTCTTCCATAAGATTCCTTGCACTCTGCCCAAAGTTTGGCTGTGAGTCTCAGCATATGCTTTGAGACCTTGCTGGTTAGAGTCTTTCAGTCACCCTCTGTGGTAGGCTCCTGTCCTGTTCCCTGTTTTCTCCCACTTCAGGATGTCTACCCAGTTTGCCTTTTTGAGTGAGGATTGATCATATTCCCCAGGGTCCTCTTTCTTGCTTATCTTCCTTATGCCTACAGATTTAAGTATGTTTATCCTATATTATATGTCTAATACCCACTTATAAGTGAATATATACCATGTGTGTCTTTCTGCTTCTGGGATACCTCACTCAGGATGATCGTTTCAAGTCCAATCCATTTGCCTGCAAATTTCATGATTTCCTTGTTTGTAATTGCTGAGTAGTATTCCATTGCGTTAATGTATCACAATTTCTGTATCCATTCCTCAGTTGAGCAACATCTGTGTTGTTTCTTCTGTAAAGCAAAGGACACTATCATCAGAACAAAATTTCAGCCTACAGATTGGGAATGGATCTTCACCAACCTTATATCTGACAGATAGCTGATATCTAGTATATATAAAGAACTTAAGAAGTTAAACACCAACAAACCAAGAAATCCAATTTAAAAATGGGGTACAGAGCTAAACAGAGAATTTTCAATAGAGGAATATTAAATTGCAGAGAAACACTTTAAGAAATATTCAACCTCCTTAGTAATCAGGGAAATGCAAATCAAAACAACCCTGGGGTTTCACCTTACACCCATCAGAATGGCTAAGATCAAAACTCAAGTAACAATACATGCTGGAGAGGATGCGGAGAAAGGGGAACCCTCCTCCATTGCTGGTGGGAATGTACACTTGTACAACCACTTTGGAAATCAATCTGGCACTTTCTCAGACAATTAGAAATAGTGTTTCCTCAAGATCCAGCTACACTATTCCTAGGCATATAACCAAATTATGCTCAACTATACAACAAGGACATTTGCTCAACCTTTGGATATGTTTTAAACATCTGCAAAAAAATTAAAAAGGGGCACTCATATCACCAAATCTTAATGCTCTATTTTAAATTTTTTGAATGTGTATATACAAGGTCATTCTGCAACTGATCTCTTGTGGCACCCAAATGCCAAAGTGAAATGAAAAGATCTGATTACTGGAATATGGCGGGGGCCCCCGACTCTGTATTAACATGAGGAAGAGGGCATGTATATGTTTTTCTTCAGGACCCTGAAGGAGCCTGGTGGATCCCATAAAGGTTGGTGCGATTTGTGGTAGATATTTCCTGGAAGGAGGATGCTCCTGCTGTTGACAATAATGAATTGTGTCTTGATGGTGAATGGAGAACTGTACTGGGCTTATGCTCTTGACCCACCTTTGTTTCATTCTGCTTTCTGAGAGAAGATTTTTGCAAAGAAATATTTTTAATAACTTTAAAATTTTTAAGTTCTGTGGTCTTTTTGACAGTTTTAAAATTAAATAATTATAATTAATTTATAAATTAATTATAATTTATTACAATTTATTCAATTTGTATCCCATCTGTGTCCCCCTCTCTCTTTTCTTCTCTATCCCACCCTCCTTCCATCTTTTCCCCCTATGTTCCTCTATTAGTCCACTGAGAGAGAAGGTCCTCCTCCCCTTCTATTTGACACTAGCCTTCTCTTTGACACTAATCAGGTCTCATCAGGACTGGTAGCATTGTCTTCTTCTGTGGCCTGGCAAGGCTGTATCCTCCAGGAGGAGGTGATCAAACAGCCTACCACTGAGTTCTTGCTAGAGACAACTCCTGTTCCCCTTGGATACGGAGTCTATGGCCTACTTCTGAGACAAGGTTTTAGATCCTCTCCATGCATGGTCCTTTGTTGGGTTATCAGTTTCTGCAGAGCTCCCAGGGATGTTCTTTTCTTGTTGTTTTTGTTTTGTTTTGTTTTTGGCTCTGTTGGTGTCCTTTTGGAGCTCCTGTCTGTCCCCTCCAGGTCTTTCTCTCGTACCCCTCTTTCATAAAATTCCAAGCTCTCTCCCCACTCAAGAACTGTTTGACTCTACTGGCAGGCTCCTGCACATCATGAACATGTAAAAATAACAGGGTCATAGTTTTAGTTCCACATTCCAGTGCTTTGCTCAGTATCATAGATATTTTAGATCTCTACTCTTGTTTGTTGATATATTAAAATTAATACTTAAATTAACTTGTAAATTCCCTTAAGTGTTAGTTGAGAAAACTGAGACTGTGCTGTATTAAGTTAACATCTGGTTGACAGTGAACCAGGGAATGCTAGAGCCTATTACTTAAGATGACAGATGTCTTGAGAATAATTTTCCTACTTATTTGTCTCTGAAAAATAACACATTTAAGTGCTTAGGGAATGTTCCAATTAATCTTAGCTAATTTAATATTTTTAAAGACCTTCCTGAATTTGAGAAATCATTATCTTTTTGATTATACTTAATCATCTTTCATTTTCAAAGTTAAAAAATTTCCCCTAAGCTGAATTGAACCACCCTAAATTGCTGATAATCACAACTTAAGCTTAATCTCTAAGAAATGTCTTCACTTCTAAAAGATACGTTGTTGTCCTTATTGTAATTGTTTCCACCATCTGAAAAGATAAGAGATTCTATATATATAAACAGGCAACATTCTTATGTATCTTTTATAAGTAAATAAATTATGTGGGTTTTTTTATGATTTTGATCGAAAGTTACAAAAGCATCAATGAATTTGTCTCCATAAATTTAAATGCACATGTATAGTGAGAGGTTCAAAATTTTGGATTTAATTCTTGGGATTGGGGCAAAGTCACCAGAGCACAGTTCTTTCAGAGCAAGGGTCCAGCAGTCCCCCACCCAGATTAACCTTGGGATGTGACTAGGGTCTAAGGAAGCCTATGGAATGTGTTAACTCCCTCCCCCTTGCTACAACCTAACCTGAGGTTAGGTTACAGAGCAGGTATCCCCAGGTAGCCAGATCTGATCATTTGCAGTTTTGGTGCCTGAAAACAAACCAATCATTTTAAGGTCAACTCCTCTAGGGACCCTTTCACCCAATCCTATAGTGCCAAGACTTACACTTCCCTACTTTCATTTTTGCCCCCTTAAAAATCCTGTTTCCCTAGAGTTGGGGGTCGCTTGCCTCTTTGTTCTTGCAGAGGGCAGCCACCCAGCTCGTGTTTGTAACAAAGGCCCTCGTGTGTTTTGCATCAGACTCAAAGCCTGTTGATCATTTGGGGACTGGCGATCTGGGTATTTCAATAGTATTGGTAATCAGGATTTAGTTAGCATAAACACAGCAAATGTTCCACAGAGTTATGCTCACCCATCAAGTTTTATATATGATATATACAAAGATTAACAGCAAAAGATGAAAATCACAAACATGTTACAGAAAAATTTATGAACTAAATATGAACAAATATGAACTAAATGTTTTGACCTGTTTCTAATTCTGCTTTCATTTGTGTTAATTATGTATAGAATCTCCATTCATTTATTCTTGTTTTTAAATACATGCTAGACGTCATAAGTAAAAGAATAAGAGCTCATAGAGAAGGTGATGTCAGGGATAGTAGTCCTTCTCTTCTTCTATATGGGGCCAGATATAGAGTGGGCCATAGGCTCCTTTGCATGGTACTGAAACTAACATCACCTGTGTTTACTTATGGCTGCTTGGGTTCATATTTGGGAACCAGTCATATCTTCATCTCTAGAGTAGTCAAAGCCTTAATGTAATTCATTCCTGTCTTTTGAAGAATTTCAGCTCAGGTCTCCAACCACCTACAAAACTCATCATTGGTGAAATATTTCTCCTACCTTTCATCAGAATGATGGGGGTTATCTCACTACTTTGGGCATGCAATTATCTACGATCAGTAAAAAAGAAAAAAAAAAGGAAAATGCATTTTAAAATCTGTTGGCAGATATATCCATGTTAGGAAATTAACAACTGTGATCATAGTAGAAAATGTGTTATCTTCTAGATCCATGTAACAGCTAAAATATTCATTTTTTCTCTTTTTCTAATTGAAATGTAAGCATGGGATGAGTTTCACTCAAATGTTTACTTGTAAAAAAAACAGCATAGTTGGAAATTTCTTTCGTTTCACTTGAAGTCTTTCAGATATGGATTTCTTCCTTCCTTCTCTCTTTCTTTCCTTCTTTCTTTTTAGTTCCACTCTTTTCTAATACCACTAATAACCTCTAATCTGTGTCCTAAAAGAGGGGAAAGGCTGTTCAAATAAAGACGATAGACTTGAAAGACAGTAAGAGTGGAAAGATGAAGGGAGTCTTTATTTATTTATTTATAGTAACTCAAAATTTCCAAGTGTTATAAAGCACTTTATTATGTCTTCATAGCTATGGATTTTTATTCTGTCACTTAACATGGTAAAATTAAATTTTAGTTAATATTAGTTAATGAGCTTTTTATATAATTTATTACTTTCTTACTGTAGTTTTTGCCTCCTTAGTATTGTGTTCATAACTGTGACAAAAATTAGCTACCGTTTAAAAAAATGGTATCTGGACAATTCTAAAACAGGAATTTTCATGCACTTTAACAGATATGATGCATAAATGTGGGTATGTCCACTGAAGAAGTTCGAACACTAACTGTGCAAAGACCTAGTCAAAACAGCTCTTATACCTGTTTGATGTTATGGGTGCAGTTAAAGTATAATGAAAAGTTTTAAAAATTAAATATGATTTTAAAATGTTTCTCCCTATGAGCACATATTTATTTATTTTTAATTTTACCTGACATACTGTAAATCTCCTAATAATTGGGATCTAACAGAGAAAGTAATGAGTTTGTAAAACTATGTTACATTTTGTTGTGGGGAGGTCTCCTATATTCTCTCTCCTCCAACCCAGAAGCAGCCTCTTTTTTTGTTGTCCCTAAAAGAGAATTTAGTTAGGGCACAATAACCAAACAAGCCATCAAGAATTTAACCGGTCAAGGCAATCAAGACACAGAGCATACTTTAGAAAAAGTGATAAAAGGGTATAGCAATGCCTCTGTTTTAGCAACCATGGGGCTCACATTGCCTCTCTGTGTGTTCCCTCACTTGTTCCTCTCACATGGTAGGTACTTCCAGGAAGAGGGTTTGCCTATTTTGGAAACCCATGTTACACAGCAGCTAGTCTCTTAGAAGTGGGGTCATTGATGTCACAATGTGTGCAGGTGTTCAAGTAAGCACACAGTTGAAATGTTCCAGTTCCCAGTCTAAGAAATCCCGGTTACAAGCAAGAGAATCAACTTTTAGGTACTTACTGCACCTTTGCATTTTAAATCAGTCTAATTTTCAAGGTACATAGGGAAATGAATGTAACAAAAAGAGCCAGCTGTTGGCCTTTCAATTAAGAAAAAAGAAAAATAAGCTTCAACAGAATGACAAAGAACCAACACCCAAGTCTCTAGAATGTAGCAAACAAAGCCAAAGATGCAACAGATGCTGCCTCCCATAGTATCACAGGCTTTGCAGAGAGGAAATTCCCTTGAAAGTCTGCCAGGGAGAATATGCCAGTTTTTGATTAGTTCAGATTTCCCTCAGTTCTCAAGAGCTCAAGCAGGAAACCTACTTGTCTCTGTGGTAATAGTAGAAGCAATGTTCAAGTAATCTAAAGAAACAAAACCGAGAGTCCATACAGCTATGAGCAGAGTATACAACTTTCAAGAAAAGTTTAAGAGAATTCATTTAGAAAAGTAATGGATTACTTGTTATGGAAAGCATTTTACTACTTGCACATCAAAGAGTAACCTTTCACCTGGATTTGCTTTCTAGACCAGGTGGGCCTCGAACACACAATGATCCACCTGCTTCTTCCTGAGTGCTGGGATTAAAGGTATGCACCTCCACACCTGGCTCATGGCTGTATTTCTTAAATAGTTTTTTTTTAACAAATTTATCATGTGTTTTGATCATGTTCACCCTCCTCACCCTCCTGCTTGATTAGTGTCCATTTATTCCTCTCTTGGAACTCTCTCAACTTTCTTTCTGCTTCCATGTCATACTGTTTGAATTATCTAAATCAAAGATTCCCAAAATAAGACAAAACATAACAATGTTCATTTTTCTGAGACTGATTTATTTTACCTTTCATATATTGTAAGAGACAAGTCATTCATTTCCAGGAAATAAACATGACTGAATTCTTCCATATGACTAAACAAAACTGTTTTATATATGTGTGGGCTTGTGTGTGTTTATACATATATACATTATATCTACCTGACTCTTTCAGATGCATTCAATATTACCTCTAATAATTTCTGCCTACTTAGTATATTCAGTGGGATTTTTATCACAGCAGTTCTAGCAAGAAGTCTCCAAACATTGCTTTTTCATGTCAATAACTCTTTAAGCATAGTATTGTGTATATGAAATATATATTTGCTATAATGTAAAAATATTTATGGATGGCTAAAATCCAATATGCATATATACCACAGTTTCTCAGTAAATAAATGGTGGGTATGAATATAAATTATCTTAGGCATGTGGAAATCAATGCAGAAGTTTCAGAAAACAAAACAAAACAAAACAAAACAAAACAAAACAAAAATCTAAGCTTAGAAATACCATCATTTCTGGGAATAAACCCCAAAGCTACATTACTTCTCTGGGTATAAACCCCAAAGTTTAGTTCAATCTTTTACAGAAATACTTGTGTTTCTATGTTTATTTTACTAATGCTGGTATTTAGCACCAAACTGTTTTCATATACTTTATAAAGTAATTTGAGAAGATTTTCTGTTGTAATGTTTTCAAGGCAAAATTAACGTTTGGCATTTTCTCAAGTCTCTCCTTAATTCTCTAGCATCTCATTGCTGCTCCATGCAGTTTTGATTGTTTAATAAATGAATAGAATATGAAAAGTAAAAAAAGTAGATTTTAATTACCCTAGTCAGATAACTAGAATTGTTAAGAGTACAGATTTCAGTTTAAAAATTAAATTTGAGTCTCTTACTCTAATTATTACATAATTAAGCATCTTGTAAGACTGCTTTTGTTAATTACTATAATTTTGACAAGTATGAAAAAATGTTACTAGTAGCTTCGAATGGAAGAGCAATTTTTACGATCTTACAGGAAAAAAATTGGTAATTTATATCATTGCTTAAGCTTCACAGCTTTCAACTTTTCAATCAAATTTATAGTTTATGTTAAAAGTTTTTTTAAAAAGGCAAAAGTTTATGTATTTATTTAGAAATTAGTTTATATAATAAAATAAAGGACATCTATATAGAGAGATATGACTAATTTAAAAGTAAAATCCATTGTAAGCCATAAATAAGTACTCCAAATAATAAACGTATTGCTAATCACAGATTATATGATAATATACACAAGTGACTCCTAAGATTCTACCAGAGAATTCCTATGGCTAATAAACACCTTCAGCAAACTGTCTGGATATAAAATTAACTCAAAAAAGTCATTAGCTCTTAAACAAACAAACAAACAAAAAGGGCAGAGAAAAAATTAGGAAAACAACAGCTTTCACAATAGCCAGAAAAAATAGAAAATATCTTGGTGTAACTCTAACCGATCAACTGAAAGACCTGTATGACAAGAACCTCAAGTCTCTGATAAAAGAAGTTAAAGAAGATTTTAGACGATTGAAAAATTTCCTATGCGTCTTGATCGGTAGGTTTAACATAGTGAAAATGACCATCCTACCAAAAGCCATGTACAGTTTCAACACAACTCCTATCAAAATTCCAACACAATTCTTTACAGATTTGGAAAGAGAAACCATTAACTTCATACAGAAAAATAAAAGACTCAGGATAGAAAAAACAATTATATATAATAAAAGAACTTCTGGCTATATCAGTATCCCTGGTTTCAAGCTATACTAAAGGGCAACAGATATAAAAACAAAACAAAAACTGCATAATATTGGCATAGAAACAGACAGGTTGATCAATGGAACCAAACTGAAGACCCTGAAATTGTAGTCACCCGTGACTATCAATAGTAACCGCCTGCACAAGGGGCTGGGAATTAAAAGAGACAGAGAACAAGAAGAAGTGATGCCAAGGACAGTACTCTGATCAAGGTGCCATCTTTATTACAGTGTAAACCACTTATATAGGTTTCCAAGTAAACATATCCAAACAAAACAGGAGGTTTAACTGAGCAAAACAGGAGGTGTAACTGAGCAAAACAGGAGGTGTAACTGAAAACAACAAGAATAGCGAGCCAGCATGACTTGCACACATGTGATCATCTCAGGTCCAATGGAATGGCTACCTCAGTTCCCCCTTTTTCATTTATGACCAAAAACTCACAAAGCTTCTTTTTCTTTTAATACAATAATAATTATGAAATTATGAAAACTGTTAAGTAAAATCTACATGTGCAGTGTCTAGTCTATGTGTATTTAGCAACTTAGGAGAAAATATCTGATTATTCTATCTATCTTGACAAGTTTAAAGTTCTATACCTAAATTAACTTTATCCTTCTTGGTATTGCCTATATGAAAGGATTTCTTAACTTCTAAACAAGTTTAATTGTGGCAATATAACTCTTTGGTCTTCAATCCCATCAGAGACTTGAGAAGGTATAAAATTAGTTATTACAGTAAATAGGAAGTACATGTTTGCAGCTTCCAAAAAACAAACATTGACAGAGACAGTTTGCTGCCTGAACAGTCACCTATAACTCTCTATAACTTTGGAGCATCATCTTCAGCCTTCTGGCTCAGAATAGTTGACAGACATATAAGTGAAGCAGAAACTATTTAGGACTTGCTTACCATGTCTTGGCAGAGCTCGGCAGCTGACCTGTCCTGCATTCAAGCCTGCCCATCCTTGGCAGAAATTTGTCTGTTGTGAAACAAGGGTATTCTCTTTACCCGAGGGGCTCATTTGCCCCATCAGAGGCCATCTTCATATGGAGGTTCTTTGATGCTCATTATCTTCTTTCAGGTAGGCAGGGTACTGCCAGGAGATGACTTGTCTCAGTGTCAAAGAATCTTTAAAACAATAAAGACACCTTTAAATGCCATATTCTGTAGGTCTCTGAAGTTTTTGAAGACTACCTGTCTTTATATAATAGATATGGCTACAAAATCATATCTGTTAAACTTAGGATGTATACTCCTGTGATAAAATAGACATGACTATGAGTTGAAAAACTAGCAATTAACTTGCATTACCTAATACCCTAACCCGTTTTTAATAGCTGTTTCAAAGTATTGGAAGTGACCTTGACTTTCTATCAATATACTAAAGCTTACACCAACGTATTAAAAATAGACTTATTTTTTGCATCAATATGCAAAATCCTATACCAGAGTTAAAATTAACCTTATTTGGGAATAACAAATAAAACCTTAAGATGAGTAGATTCAACAATCTACCTTTTGTCTTATTACTTATTTTTGCATCAATATGCAGAATCCTATACCATAGTTAAATTAACCTTACTTGAGACCAACAAATAAAACCTTAAGTTGAATAGATTCAATAATCTACCTTTTGTCTTGTTTCTATAAGATATCCCTATATATTCCTTGTTTCACTTTGAATAATGCCATTAATAATAAACATCTCCCAATGACCATAAAATTTCGTAGCCATATCAAACAACCAAAAACATACCCAAACCCTTTTAAGGAAAACTGGACATTGTTCTCATGAATTTCTTCTAGCTGACATTTTGGGCATATAGAAATCCTGTAATGGGGCCTAAAGAAAACTGGGAAAAATGGTTAATTAAGCAAACAATAACATTTGTGGTCCAGTCTTCGAATGTTGAGAAATTTCAGGCTTAATAAATGTCTGGTTTGAAACAGTCTAAAATGCTGGATCAATTAAGATAAGTAGCTTTCTTTAAAGTTCTTTTGGGACCAGGCTTTGATGAGAAACAGCAATTGAAGCAGTTGAGGCAGGAATAAGCAGAATGCTGGAACATGCAAGATGCTCCTGGCAGGAATCAAAAGGTAGCCCATCCTGGTGGATTCATTTACCCCAGTGGCAGTGGCAGTTCACCAAGGCAAGGAGAAGAAGCCCAAAGGTCTAACTTAGCACTCGCTGGACAGGTCATCATTATCAGGGATATTGGTGTCAGCAACTGCGAAGGTGTCCAAAGATTTGATGTTGTCCACTTGACAACACCCTCTCCCCCAAATAAGTCCAGGGTCGGGTCCATGCCATTGGTTGGTTAGAAGATCCTTCCATCTAATCATGGCATAAGTGAAAGAAAACTTGGGATGCCAATAATGTTCCACTGCAGATTTACCTTCTTTACCCACTTGTAAGAAGTTTAAAATGAAAAGAACATAGTCAAGATGAGCTCTGGGGGACTTTATCAAATGGGCTCTCTCTACTATACCTTGACCCATAGGATTGTAAGGTATGCCAGTTTTATGTAAACAATCTATGGAATGCCTTACCTCAAAATGAAGGTGTCTAAAAACAGTGATTCATCAACATTGCTTTAAATATTTGCGTGAAAGATGTGTGTTTCATTCCCAACTGAAATGTACCTCCATGCAATTTCCCTTGGCTTCAGAGATTTAGGCCGTGGGAAGGTGACCAAGAAAAAAAAGAATGAGTACCCTTCTCCCTTTCCTTTCCTAGTGTGAATGACAGTGATTAGAATAGGTAGTTATCAAAGCTAGGATGAAATTAATTGCACATCTCTAGTCCATGAACACCAAGGTCATACCTCATCTTTACCCAACATTGCCTATCCTGGAAATCCTACCATGACGGCATAGTGCATGTTGGTTCCTAAATATTTCCTCCACTAATCTGGTAAGCTACTATAGATAGTCTGTGACCATTTATTTCTCTAAGAGCTGGTCCTTTTGTCATTGAAGTCTCGTGCTTTGCATTGTGTCATGTAGATGCTATGTCTTAGTACCCAGGGAGAGTCAAGAATTCCCCTAAGAAATGCCTCACTTACCCTCAGGTTTCCAAAGTGCCTAAGAATGAAGACCCCACTGAGACAGTGTCTTCCCTGAACATCTCCTTGAAGGTGCCTGGGACTTTGGCCTAGATCGTTCCATTGACTTATTCCACTCATCAGAGTTGTTGAGAAGGTATCTGTCACCTACACAGAAATGTGTCTGGCAGGCAGCACACTTGAGGTACTCCAGTTGATACACTTCATCTTGTAGGCACAGATACCCTTGTCACAGGAAGCACAGTCCTTGGCCGGTCTCAGGCTGCAAAAGCTAAGGTGACTACCAAAAAGCCTGAGAGCAGTTCTGCTTTTGAACAGGTACAATGCTCCGCACTATGTGCTAAAGGCAAAGTCCAACTGAGATTTTGTTAACTTTTGCTTATATGTCTAGACTGTGGGACAACAATCTCTTCACATAATTTTGCTTTTTATACAGTTCTTTCTACAAAGACTGAATGTAAAAGTATCCATAACATTTTCAATTACAGTAATAACACATTAGTAAATTATATACAAGCTGCTAGAAATCTGGCATCCCAATTAAATTTTGATTTTTAAAAATACATATAATGTCCCTCAAATTACTCCAAGTCCCACTGCAGAAGTGTTTATTTCACCATTTTCATAAGGTATTTAGTTTACAATTTGCTAAACATTTTACCCAAACATAGGAAAACTGCCTGGAAATGCAAAGCACAATGTAGTAGGACAGAGTCACTTCGGCCCCAGCACTGAGACCTCCAAATCTGGACTTTTCAAAGTTGCATAGCTGCAAGATGGTCACTGCTAACAATCTATTGCTCAGTTTTATTTAAGAAAAAAACAATGTATTTTAGAAACTGCAGTTCTAGACTATTAAACCTTTAATTCAAACTACTAACATATTTTAGCTCTCCTACCCAGAAACCTGTTTTTCCAAATACATTAAAACAGCAGCTCTACAAAACTTAATAAAAAGTAAAAACAACTTTGCAATTAGTTAACTTTGGCATCTGAATACAAAATGTTTATCAGTGTCATCTATGCAGTGACTAGTCCAGGATGTGCAGCATTTTTAAAATCCCTATGTGTCCCTTATATGCAAGTTTCTCTCCCCCATAAATTAACAGGCAATCCTTTAAAGAATGAAAGGTTTAACAGTTCCTGCATTTTCATCATCTTTCTAAGTAAGCATTTGAGAACTAATGCCCAATTCTCTGAAGGTGGGTAATGGTAGGCCCTTTAAGCCGATTATGGGGTCTTAAATTTTTTATACACTCGGTCCCAAACTGCTATATTCAAAGTCCCACTTTCAGGATACCAGGGACAATTAACATCTACTTGATTTAAAAAGTCCTAAAGAGTTCAACTTTCAAACCCAACCCCTCGTGTTTTGAGTAATTGTTTGAGCGTTTCAATAAACGCTCCCCTGCTATTGCTCTGTCCCATATTGCACTGTCTGGCCCTTACCTTGCACTCTCGCTGATGGGTGATCACCAATGTGCTTTCCTTTTGGCCCAATGGACATCCTAAATCACAGCATTCCCCAGCAGGTCTCTTGATGTCAGGTTCAATCCCGGTTTCGGCACCACTTGTAGTTGCCCGGGACTACCAATAGTAACTGCCTGCACAAGGGGCTGGGAATTAAAAGAGACAGAGAACACGAAGAAGTGATCAAGGTGCCATCTTTATTACAGTGTAAACCACTTATATAGGTTTCCAAGTAAACATATCCAAGCAAAACAGGAAAATTAACCAAGCAAAACAGGAGGTTTAACTGAGCAAAACAGGAG
Organism: Pachyuromys duprasi; assembly: GCA_028658305.1. Taxonomy (NCBI): domain Eukaryota; kingdom Metazoa; phylum Chordata; class Mammalia; order Rodentia; family Muridae; genus Pachyuromys; species Pachyuromys duprasi. The sequence goes on along the minus strand of CM053759.1, from coordinate 42,578,123 downwards.
GTGTAACTGAGCAAAACAGGAGGTTAGCTGAGCAAAACAGGAGGTGTAACTGAGCAAAACAGGAGGTGTAACTGAAAATAACAAGAATAGCGAGTCAGCATGACTTGCATGCATGTGACCATCTCAGGTCCAATGGAATGGCTACCTCAAGAAATAAATCCATACTTCTACAGATACCTTATTTTTTTTACAATGAAGCCAAAAACTAGACAATGCAAAAAAGAAAGCATCTTTAACAAATGATGCTGGTCTAACTGTTTTATCTGCATGTAGAAAAGATGCAAATAGACCCATATTTATCACCCTGCCCAAAACTCAAGTCCAAGTGGATCAAAGAATTTGACATAAAACAGAGACTCTCAATCTATTAGAAGACAAAATGAGGTAAAGTCTGGAACTCATTGGCATAAGAGACAATCTCTTGAACAGAACACCAACAACACAGTCTCTGAGGTCAACAATTAATAAATTGGATCTCATGAAACTGAGAAGCTTCTGTAAGTCAACAGACACTGTCAATAGAACAAAACAGCAGCTTATAGATTGGGAAAAGATCTTCATTAGCCCTAACTCTGACAAAGAGCTAATGTCCAAAATATACAAAGAACTTAAGAAATTATACACTAGCAAATCAAATAATCCAATTAAAAATGGAGTACAGAGCTAAACCGAGAAGTCACAACAGAGGAACCTCAAAGGGCTAAGAAGGACTTAATGAAATGCTCAAAGTATATAGTCATCAAAGAAATGAGAGGAAAAATGACTCCAAGATTACATCTTACACCCATCTGAATGGCTAAGACCAAAAACTCAAATGACAACACATTCTGGTGAAGATGTGTACAAAGGGGAACCCTCCTCCATTGCTGGTGGGAATGTACACTTGTACAACCACTTTGGAAATCAGTCTGGTGCTTTCTCAGAAAATTGGAAATAGTTCTACCTCAAGACTCAGCTATACCACTCCTGAGCATATATCCAAATGTTCTATCGTACAATGGAAACATTTACTCAACTTTGTTCCTAACAGCTTTATTCATAATAGTAAGAAACTGAAAACAACTTAGGTGTCCCTCAACTGAAGTGTAAATAAAGAAATTGTAATACATTTAAACAATGGAATAGTACTCAGCTATTAAAAACAAGGAAATCATGAATTTGCAGGCAAATGGATGGAACTAGAAAAGATCATCCTGAGTGTGGTAACCCAGACCCAGAAAAACACACATGATATGTATTCACTTATAAGTGGATTTTAGCCATATAGTAAGCATACTAAGTGTTGCAGACCCAAAGAAACTAAGTAACAAGGAGGGGAAGGGGGGAGGGGTGTTGATGAAATGTCAATCAGAAGGGGAAATAGAATATACAGCAGAAGTGGATGAAGAAAAGGAACTGGGTAGGAGATTGAATGGGAAGGAAAACAAGGGTGGGGATCAGATGTGGGAAGAATGAGGGTGGAAGGTGAGAGGGCTGAGAAGAGGAAGAGAATCTGAAAGGGGCTAGGCATCTCTCTGACAAGCCTGCAACAGACTAGGTTCCTGGGAGGATATGGGTGTGACTCTAGATGAGACTCCTAACAAAGGGAAGGGGGGGGGTAGTGAAACATGGAGCCAACAGTGACCACCTCCTACCAGGCAATGCTAGTGGAAGGAGGGGAACAACAATCCACTCACAACACCTGTGATCCAAAAGTTACCCTGCCTACAAGAAGTGCAGGGATAAAGAGGGACCCAAGATAGAGGGAATGTCCAAATCATTAATTGCCCCAGCCTGAGACTCCAGCCCATTGTAGAGAGCCAGCCCCTGACACTATTAATAATGATCTACTATGCTTGCAGACAAGAGACTAACATGACTGTCATCTGGGAAGTTCCACCCAGCAGAAGATATAAACAGATGCTGGGACTGGCAGCCAAGCATGGGGCAGAGCTTAGGGGGTCTTGTGAAAGTGTTGCAGGAAAGATGGAAGGACTTGGAGCGGACAGGAACCAACAAGAAGACCAGCAAAGACAACTAGCCTAGAACCACGGGGCTTACAGAGACTGAGAAATCAACTAAGGAACACGCATGGCCTGGACATAGGCTCCCTTCTCTGCCCTCAATAGATGAGGATATGCTCAGTCCTGGTATGACTGTGCTGGAGAGGGTTGATACCAGAGGGAAGGGGGGGTGGTCTCTGTTTTTTCTTAGGGGAAAGGGAAAGAGGAAAGGGAAAGAAGAGGGAAGGGGGAAATGGAAGAAAGAGTGGGCACCTTTGGGATGTAAGGGAAATAAAGTTAAATAAAATAAAATGTTTTAAATATGTACTTCTCTGGAATCTTTTGGAATCATGTTTACATCATTCTCCACTTTCTTTCCTTTGAAACCCTCCCACACACATCACCTTTAAAAATCCACTGACTTTTTTTTTCACTGAATGGTTTCACATACTTATATGTAGATGCATATATATTGCTACATACAGAAATCCCCTCTTCTTGGTCTGTATGATGCTCCTTGGGTGCATGTTTTTTTTTGTTTGTTTGTTTGCCATTAGTACTTTTTAATATGGCTAGAAAAGTTTTTGCAGTAACTAAGTATTCTTGTTCTTTTCACATACCAGTTAGGCTATGTCAAAAAAACAAACCAACAAACATAGCTGTCAGAATTCTGGTAAGAAATAATAAAGGGATTCATAAACCTGATGCAAAAGAAACATTAAAGTAGCTCAACTGTTTGCAGTGTTTTCCCAGTCATGTAGATTCTTGGGTTTTCACGGTGTGTGGTACTGCAAGAACATTTGCGTGGAGAAACTTGAGAAAAATTCATATTCTTTGCCACCAACCACCTCTATTCAGTCAGAAACTCCATGAGTCGATCCCAACATTTTGTCATTAAAAGAAAACTTTAAAATCTGTGCAGGTGCTCAAGTATAAGAAATGCTGACCTAGATAATTACTTCACCAAAGTGCTTGGTTTCCCTTCTACAAACATGTCAGTAATTGCTATGGAAATGTATTAAAATAAACTCAACATGCAATTATGTCTGATATTCAGGGGGCAGAATGATTTGGACAAGAGAATAACATGAATAATCCCAAGTGTTTCTTTATCTCGTACATCAGACTCCGCCCACCATATTTTTTAGTGTGTCAGAGCCTCTAATGAGAACTGGAATTGACTGCCTCTTGTTGCAGCAACTTTGTTTCCCTGCCCACTCTGGTGAAGGTGCTAATGAGCAGTGAAATAGCCTGAAGAAAAACAGCAGGAGGGAAGAGGCAGGGAGAGTCTTGTTCTGAGTATTTGAGCACATATTGTGTTATCAGAAACAATTTTTTCCCCCAGAACCTCTTCTCCCGTCTCAAAATTTATTATGCCAATATAAATTCATTGTTAAAGACTTTATAGTAAAACTTTGAACTACTGTGTTGGCACAGATGTGGTTAGCGAGGTTGTCTGTCTTTTCAACTGCCTTTTAATTATTTTGCCTTTCTTTAGTAGGATGTCGCTAGTTGTTTCTGTTTATTCTTCCAAAAGTGCTATCAACAGACCTTTTCTTTCTTTTCTCTGAGTTTTTCTAGACTTTCATCTCCCTGTTCAATGGGCTTTGAGTACTAGTCTAAAGATCTACTTAATACCAGATGAGAAAGAAAAGAAAAGAACATTAAGCACCAAGACACTATTAGAGATTTAATTCTAAAGGAGTTTCAAGGTTTGAAACATCAAACAAATCTTGTTCTGAAGGGTATTATTTGGCTTCTCTTTCCTATACCACTGACTGCAACATGGTAAAAGAAGAAGAAAAAAAAATCTTTTAGAAATTCTTTTGTGAATTAGATTGAAAAGAAAAATAAAACACCCTATTATCGACCTAGTCACAATAATCCTAAACTTTTCTTTTTGTGTGTTCTTTTGTGTTTGAATCAAAAGATAACCTTCCAAAACAAAACAAAACAAGCCTATGTATCATTATCTTATGAATCTTTAAAACAATTTATGAACAGTACAATAATTTTATGAACTTTCCCAGACACACAAAAGTATTGTAAATTATCTATTATTTATGAAGAAGAAATTGCCTTGAGATAACTGGCATGTTAACTCCTAATATTGATGAAATCTTCACTGTGATCTGGACTGAGGCTGAGGCCATCCCTGTTGTCAATGCCATCACTATTGCATTAATCCTAATTCTCTTCCTGGAAGAGATGATCTGTTGATTGATCTGTTAGATATATTCACTTAAATCAAAGCAGGACAAAGAAAACAGTAAAGATCCTGTTAAGTCAATTACAACATTAAGACTTTCAAGGTTTTATAACAGAGGAATGTGCATAGTGTGTTAGTGTAAAATATGATAACCACTTATATTGAAATGCTTGCTAAGTCTTCCTCTTCCAGTCCATTTACTTAAGCATTTCTTTTGCAAGTAGTCTCGCTAAAGTAAGACAACTTTTTTCTTTTTAAATAAAATGTTTTGTCAATTATCTTTATTCTCAAAGTATTTATTACCATACATGTCAAAGCTGAATTATAATTTAAATAAAAAGTTTACAATATTCTGTATTACTTCTGGTGAATAATGTAAAGGATAAAGCCTTAAAAAAATAAAACATGACAGCACAAAGAATTAATCTGGGTTTTGTTGACTCTATACATAGGTACTACAGGCCATACCACAATGTGGTCTTTGCAATGTTACGTTTGTTATGTTTTAATATTTTTCCAAGCATTATCCGCTCTTCTTTTGTTTATAAGATACTAATAAAAATATGTAGGGTGATCAGGATATTATGTAGAGAATTAAATTCTATCAAATATATTCAATTCTGTGATCAAGGTTCACCATTGTATGTTCTTGTAAATAAAAAGGGGTTGAACTATATAATGTTGTTTATTATTAGCCCTATTAGTATCACAGCAGTATTATTTAACATTCTATCACAATTAATAAGACACAGACACCATTCAGATTTTATAAAACCTGTTAGATTTTATAATTGCCTTATTTACCGTAAGCTGGGCAGATATTTCCACCTATGCTATCTCAATAACCTCACTATCTACCTTCCAGCCTCCATCCAAAGCCATCTGCCTTAACCATCCTTATCCGGCCTCCTTCCATCCACAATCTTATCAATACTTCCTTGTATTGTTCATTCGGGCCTTTCCAGGCCATTATTGTAGTCCATTCTTCCAGCCCATAACCCTCTACATCCTAACCTAGATAGTGTCCTACATTCTCCTCTCTTCCAATCTTCCTGTATTTCCCCGTTTCTCCTGAACCCAAAACCTGGGAATGTTAGCCACACCTGCCCCATTATGCCCTGCCCCTGTTTTAGGTAATCAATCCATCAGTTATAATGTCTTAGACAGGTTTACACAACAAGGTTAGGTATATACAGGAAGTAATAAGATCTTGCAGCCCAGTATTAGTGTCAAAATACAAGCATCCAACTAGACCCTGACAATTCGAATCTAAAACTACAAACCCAAAATACATTAAATTACAGCATTTTTTGTGAGGGGCTGGAGAGGTGTTTGGTGGTTATAAGCACTTTTTTTGCATGTGCAAAGAGCCAGATTGCAGTTTCCAGCACCCACATGACAAGTCACAGTCAGCAGTTTAAGAGAGTCCATCAATCTTTCCTGGTTTCTGTGGGTACTACATGCACATGGTATACATATGTGCATGCAAAAAAGTCATTCACATAAAATATAAATGAGTAATTTTTTTTTAATGCAAGCTTGCTGTTATAGTAGAAAGATTCAATTCTTGAACCTAGGTCACAAGTTGCAGTGAGAATGAAGGTATACTAAAAGAACTTCATAAAATTTTCTTCTGGCTATGATTGAATATGGATTATCTTAGTTAATCTTCTATTGCTATGTAAAACCACTACTAAAATCAACTTGGAAAGAAGAAGGTTTATTTCATTTTAAAGCCTGCATTTCACCTATCATGGAAGTCAGGGCAGGAACTTATGGCAAAACCTGATGGTAGGATCTGAAGCAGAAACCATGGAAGAGTGCTGCTTACTGGCTTGTTCCTTATGGCTTGTTCAGTCTGATTTCTTGTAGCACACAGATCTACTAGCTGAGGGATGGAACTGGGCTCAGTAAGGGGGCCTTTCTACATAAATTCTCAGTGAAGAAATGCACTACAGGCTTGCTCACAAACCAGTCTAGTTGTAGTATTTTCTCAATTGAGATTGTTATAACCTGTTTCACCTGCTTAAACTCTATAGCCCCTCTGCTGAGACTACTTTCTATCTTAGCATAACAGAGCATACTCCACTGTTAGGTTTGCTTTGTTAACACCTGCTTTTGTCTTTAGCATGACAGAAGCCATTCTGTTTGTAAGGTGAAATTAAATTCAGGTTCTCAGGTTGTCAGTATTGAATTAATAATTCAATACTTGATAAACTTCCATCAATCTGAGTCTGGTATTTGAATGGTCAGTGTGTAGCTATTTATGAGCCCATAATAAGATTTTCTTTTTGAAAATGACCCAGTTTGTATCAGTTTTCATAAAATTATCAGGGCAATATACTGAAGTTCATTATTAAAGGTGACATTTTATCACCAAGATATTTCACTATTAATATGAAAATATTCTCAATTTAGAAATAATCTAAAACTGGAAACGTTAAAAGTTAAGGTGTTTTGAAGTTACTCTGCATCTATAGCCAAGTGCTAAATGACTCATAGTTATTACAGCAGGAATGATGGAGAGCAGGAACTCATACTCTTGAACTGTCCAGCTTTAGATTCAGCTTTCCGAAAATCAATGGTGCTTGTTCCTTCCTTTACTATGAAATAGTAGAAAAAGGATACGTTTTTTTTTAGAAATTGAATTTAGCCTATGTACCTGTTGAAAATATCTGTATTTTACAGTACTATTCATGAACCAAAAGCACATTTGTCTAAAACATTTGAAGACAATATGTCAATACCCATTTTTAATCTCTGTATTCTAAACAAAGATATATTTGTTTGTACCTGTCATTGAGCAGAGTAAACAAGGCAATAATGTGTTTTTAATAAGCCAATGTTAGTTTTGCTTTTAAATCTGTGAAAGCCAGCAGCTGTTCTCACAGAGCAGAACTGCTGCAGGCCTCTGAAAATAATTCCTACCATTTCTAATTCAAGCTTACCTGCATGCTTGGAGAGTCACAAACATCTTGGATTCCAGTTTTCTTTCTATATTTAAATAAAAACCGGAGTGTTACTTTTTAAAATTGTTTGGCTTTTTAAAAAGAAAAAAATATTTGAATATGGTTATTAAAAAGGCAACCATAAAGTCAAGCAGCTATCATTTTACTGAGCATCCCAAAACTCAGTATCTTAAAAGAAAAACTTTAACAGGTTTCCACATGCTATTGATCAGCAACTGAAATAGAATGCTATGCTAACTATGTTTATGGAGGTTGATCAGAAAACACAAGTTTTCTAATCTGTTGGAGAGATGCCTCTGATTTGAAAGACTCTGAATCAAAACATCAAAAAGCAAGCCTGACAGCAAGAAACATTAGAACCAAGCCCACGTTAGTGGGCTCCTTTAGTGCACGTGTAGGGGTAGGTCCCAGGCTGAAATGACCTGACCACAAGGTCTAACATTTGGGGTTACTTCACATGTCCTCGGTGAGGCAGTATATCTTCAAATCACGACGTTTGTTTAATAGAATTTCATAAACAATGGCTAAACACTTCAAGTTCAAGTTCATGTGTAATGAAAGACATTTCACTTTTCTGACATATCTTTTCTGATATAGTTATAGAAATCATTCTGTATCACTTCAGCATACATGGTGGAAACAGAGCATACTATCAGACCTAGCATTATAGTGCATAGATTCTGCTGCCCGATGGAAGGAATATAAAGAGAAAACAGGGACTTGATTTTAAAACCATCTGCACATTAATATATTTCTTTTTTTTTTAGAATATAACGTTTTGATTTTTTTTGTATACAAGGTTTTACATAATTCCTTCACCAGGCTTACATGAATCAGCACAAACAAAGGGGAGAGCCTTGTGGTCAAGTGAAAACTCAGGGCACCAGCCCATTCATCACTATCTCAGTTAGGACTGCTCCTTTGCTTAGCATCCTATTTTTTTATAAAGTTATTTATTTTTATATCAATCACAGGTTAGGTTTTTTGCTTCCCATGCCTGGCTCCCTCCCTCATTCCCTCCCACCCTCCCCAACCCTCCCTCATCTCCTCCCCGCCCCCTCCAAGTCCACCAATAGGGGAGGACCTCCTCCCCTTCCATCCAACCCCAGCTCATCTTGTCTCCTCAGGGCTGGCTGCAAGTCCTCCCCTGGGATCTAGCCAGGCTGTTATTCCCTGGCGTGTATGGGGGAGGGTCAAAGAGCCAGCCATCAAGTTCAAGACTGAAACAGTCCCTGTTTCCCTTACTACGGTCTTCAGTTCGACAATGAGTTATCATGGGCCACATCTGAGCAGGGGTTCTAGGCCATATACATATATGGTCCTTGGTTGGAGAAACTGTCTCATATAAGACCCCTGTGCCCTGCTCAGTTTGATCTTTGTGGAGCTCTTGTTCTCCCCAAGTCTTACTAACTTCCCTTATTTTTATCATTACTTGCCTCCCTCTGCCAAAGGCTTGATTGTGAGTCTTAATATCTGCTTTGATACATTGCTATACTGATTCTTTCATAGGTCCTCTTTGGTATGCTCCTATACTGTTGCCTGCCCTCTCCTCCATTCAATGTCCCTCCTATTAGTTCATCTAAATGAGCATTGATCACACCAACCTGGGTCCTCCTTCTTGTATATCTTCCCAAGGTGTGTAGATTTCAGCATGACCTTCCTATCCTATAGGTCTATATAAGTGAGTATACACCATATGTTTACTTCTGCTTTTGGGATACCTCACTTAGGATGATCATTTCCAGGTCGCATCATTTGCCTGAGAATATCATGATTTCCTCCTTTTTAATTGCTGAGTAGTATTCCATCGTTTAAAAGTACCACAATTTCTGTATCCATTCCTCAACTGAGGGACATCTGGGTTGTTTCCAAGTTCTGGCTATTACAAATAAAGCAGCCACAAACATAGTTAAGCAAATGTCCTTGTTGTGTACTCGAGCATCTTTTGGATATATGCCTAAGAGTGGTATAGCTGGGTCTTGAGGAATCATTATTCCTAATTGTCTAAGTAAGCGCCAAATTGATTTCCAGAGTGGTTGTACAAGTTTGCATTCCCACCAGCAATGGAGGAGGGTTCCTCTTTCTCCACAACCTCTCCAACATGCATTTTCACTAGAGTTTTTGATCTTAGCCATTCTGGTGGGTGTAAGGTGGAATCTCAGTGTCTTTTTGATTTGCATCTCCCTGATGGCTAAGGACGTTGAGCATTTCTT
>CM053759.1:42552579-42562739 GCA_028658305.1 Pachyuromys duprasi | reverse complement strand
CCCCCCCCCCCCCATATGTGAAATGTAAGGTGCTGCATTGCCTGGCCTCTCTATTCACAAAAGACTGACAATTTATTCCTAGAAAATTCTTTACTTTCCCTCTGTACATGTCTCAATGCTTTTTCTGACAAAGAAAGAAAGAAAATTCCATGCTCATACAGAGGTCTTCTCCTTAAGGCCTGAATTCAAGCTCATCAGCTCTTGATACTCTCACGCAGCTTTATTTTTAATCTAGTGTGCTCAGCTGTGCTCTGAGTTGCCCTAGGAAGCCACATCAAAATTCGGATGCTGTGGAGTATTTTAAATTTTGAGAAAAACAATAATGCTTGACATTTGTCAGACAATGAGAGTGGCTAGTTCTAGATAGCTTGCTGTGTCAGTACTATATTAAGCTAACATGCCTTTGATCACATCAGCCTATTATGCAAAGCTGAGCTTTTGGCAGTTTCTGTAGTAAAATGAAATAACAGTGCAAAGGTCTGGGTGGAAGAGTGAGAGAGGATGGCACTGTCCAAATGACACTAAAGAGTGAAGCACTGAGATACTGCAGCAGGCTGTAAATCCTATTCTGCAAGTAGTTTGGGTTATTTAAAAATAACTTTTAAGTTCACATAATCACTATGTTGTGGTAACATGAACATTTATGAAACACTTTGAGTGGTTTAATGATTGTACAATGAAAGAATCTTTCTTTTTTTCCTAGTGATGTTATGAACATTTCTTGGTAGCTAAGATCCATGAAGGACACCTTCAGTTTTCAAAACTACATGACTCCAGATGGAGAACACTCCGGGAAACACATCTACTAAAATATTACCAAATTTATCTATTTCATCTCATAACATGAAGATGTTTTTCAGTTTCTGTAAAACTGACATGGCATTTTCGGTTGGAGACTGTGTTGAACTACAGATTTATTTGGGAGTATGACCATTTTAGCTACTTTTGGTCTTAATGATTCATAAATTTTTGGTTAAGTAAGATGGTTCAGTTCTGCAAATCTGTGAACAGACAATGGGTGTATAGGCAAAGGTACTGCATAATGCACACGCATGTGTTATTAACAGGGTAGGTTTCATGCTAAGTGTTCTGAAAGCAAATGAGATAGAACACACTCAAACCATACTATGGACACAGGAAACACCTTAGACCTATACATGTCTGTTATTTGATTATAATGATGGACTTGCATGTGGATATGTATGTTCAAACATTAAATTGTACTCACTAATGTGCAATATTTATATATCAGCTATGCTTCTATGAAATAGTTATAAATAAATTAAATAAACAAAAAAATAAATATTTTAGGTTCCATTTTCTATTGTTATGGTTTTCTTATGCACCTTTAAATACCAGTTATCAGGTTAATAATTTTTAAGCATTCTTTTCAGAGATTTTTCTTACCAAAATTACTGTTATTGTTATTATTTACAATTTATTTACTTTATATCCTGGATGTAGCCCCCTCTCTCATCTCCACTCCATCCCACCCTCCCTTAATCTTCCTCCCTTACCCTCTCCCCTAGTCCACTAATAGAAAAAGTCCTCATCCCCTACTCTCTGTCCCTAGCTTATCAGGTCCCATCAGGACTGTTTGGATTCTCTTCCTCTGTGGACTGGCTAGGTCACCCCACCAGGAAGAAGTGATCAGGGAGCAGGCAATTGAGTTCATATCAGAGACTGTCTCTTCTCCCCTTACTAGGAAATCCTCATGGAAACTGGGCTGTCTATGGGCTACATCAAGGCAGGGGATCTAGATCCTCTCTATGTATGGTATTTGGTTGATACCATATCAACCAGGCAGTTTCGCCTGGGCCAAGCCTTTTTGATTTATTGGTCTCCTTGTGGGGCTCTCTCCCTTCTGGGTCCTTCTATATCCCCCTTCTTCCATCAGTTTCTGCATCTGCTTCCATTCCCTGCAGGGTGGAATCTTTTAGAGGACATCTGTGGTAGGCTCCTATCCTGTTTCCTCTCGTCGACTGTTTTCCTGTGTCTATCCTGTTTTACTTTCTGAATGAGAATTATTCATCTTCCCTAGTGTCTTCCTTGTTGGTTAGCTTCTTCAGGACTATAGATTTTAGTGTGTTTATCCTATATTATATGGCTAACATCCACTTATAAATGAGTATATACTGTTAGTGTCTTTCTACTTCTCGGTTACCTAACTCAGGATGATCTTCTATTTCCATCCATTTTCCTTCAAATTTCATGATTTCCTTGTTTTTAATAGCTATGTAGTATTGCATTATGTATAAGTACCAAAATATCTGTATCCATTCTTCGGTTGAGGGATATTTTCTACTAATCATAATAATTAGTGTAATTTTATGTTTTAATTAATTGCTAAAAAAGTAACACAACATATTTTATCATAAATAGTCAATTTTAGAATCAAATGAGGTTCATGTTTGTATTTGTATTATTGTTATTAATAATATGAGAAATCACTTTCTTCATATTTACTTCTTTGTTTAAAAAAGAGAAATGAAATAGCCACATAAAAGTAATTTGTTAGAGTATATGAATTTATTAAGCATATTCTTTTTAACAGCCTTTCTACTTGAGGCTATTCTATTTCTTAATTTTAAATTCAACTGTAATAAGGAATGAAATCACCATGAAGTTATTGGCATTTATATCGTATTTATCTAAAAATACTCCATTGTACAAGATTATTCGTGTTTTAAGTATAAAGAAACATCAACTTGCTTAGTCTATTCAAATGTGATCATTCTTGGAGAACACGTCTATGTCTGCTCATTCATGAATATTTATAGATTCAGACAGAGTTAGCACCTTGAATTTTATGATCACAGTTTTGTTAACAGTTCAGAAGTTTCATGCTCTCCTTTGAGAGACCCTTTCTCTGATCTATTTTTGAAAAATTGTGTAAAATCACTATATTAATATTTAAACAAATAACAAATCTTTGCAAATAAGACACAGGCTCCTTCGGTATAATCACTCTGGCTTCTAGCCCTTAAGAATGTACTCTAAATATTTTATGTAGGTGATTTTTAAATTAATTGATTTTTTTTCCTAAGGCTCTGGTGCCTCATGCTTGCTCTCACAAATTCCAAACCAAAAGATGTTTATTACAAGCTTCTACAGGAATGTGGACATAAATCAGATACTAAAGAAGTCACCAAAACATAATTAAAAGTAGAGCTTGAAGTGTTCTACAAGATGTTTAATATATTCCATACTTCTGTTCATAATACTGATAGTTGTTTTCAGAAACTTATGTGTTTGAGAATAATTTTCTGTGGTGCTTTTTCCCACTCCTAGGGAATAGCTTAAATAACTGATGAGTAACTTTCATCTAAGATAGGCTAAGAATCAATTTTTATGAATATTTGAATATATTTATCTATCACATACTATGAAACTTCTAAATGATAAAGAATAAAAAATTATGTGCATTCCTTCTTTTATCTATGTATTACTGGGATATTTTATCATGTACAATGAAAATATTTACAGTTTTTATTTTATTAATTAACTACATATCTATATGGAATCAGGAACTAAATTATTTCTGATATATGCTGGCTTTAAATTTAAGGTCACTTTTTTTTGGTGGGGGAGTCAGGCATAGGATGTTGTCAATACTGAGTACCTTCACAGCTACTGTGTCCCTCTTGGCTTGAGTCTGGAAATGTGTTTGTGGTGGTGACGGAATAAAGTCAGATAAGGTCAGCTATTATACTCTGATCAAGTGGTACCAACTACACACCAATCTGGAACCTTAGCATGTTCATTGTTGTCATGGGGAGAGTCTACCTAGCCTTGGGAGGAGGTCTTGATTGACAAGCAGTCTCTGATCTCAGTCATTCTAAAGGAGGAAGCAGTGATTGCTAGCTTTGCACACACTGGACAATTGTTCATAAACACCCTCCATGCATACTCTGTCAGCATTCAACATTTGAACCAACGAATCCTTTGCAGATTCCTCAGAAGCTAACTCTAGAAGGCTTTACTGAGACCTTCTTCAGTGGCATGGCTGGGTCTTGTCAAATAATACACTCAGAATTCTTCTTGCTCAGAACTTGATTGAATCTTTGTGTTTTCCCAGCTGCACTCTTTTACCTCCTCAGGACCTCTGATTGTTCTTCTACCACCAGCATGCTCACTGTAACACTGTCTGCAGTGTTTAACCATCCCAGTATGGTGGTGGCGATCAGTTCCACGTGGCTCACTTAAACATGCCGTTTTTATCAATGCTATCATATAGAATAATGTAATCATAGTAATTTCTATGAGTTAAAATTTTCCTTAAATCTGCTTTTAAGCACATTAACCTTTAGTCACCATTCCTGAAAATGTTAAAGAGTGTGTGCTACTTTTGTTCTCAATTCAGGGTTACATTCCTCTTGAGGGAAAGTTTTTCAGTCAGAAACACCTTTACCCCTAAGCTTATTATCTAATTAGCATAGACTATTTCAATTCTTACTTCAATAATCAGGGAACATTTGAAGTAATGTCTCAAATTCTTCCAACTACTAAAATCTGCCTAAAATGACTTGCATTCCCTATGCTAATATTGTATTGGCCTTTTATTATACAGGTCTGAAGATGTGAACCATCCTTAGGGCTCTTAGTTTTTGCGTCTTAATTCTGAACAAGCAGTTAATATTTTATTGCTTTGTTATTAATAATTTATTTTTCTATTCTTCTAAAAATTTAAGGAACAAATTATGTGTAGTCCCATAAATGTCTAGGTTCTATTCCTATTGCTTCATTGAGTTATAAATACTTTAACCAGCATTGCTGGTTTTGCATATAAATTCTAGCACTGAGGAGTTGAAGCAGACATATTGTTAGTTAAAAGCCAGGTTAAACTTGACACAGAACTATATGGTTGTCTAGAATATAACAAGAAATTTATCTCTAACAATTCCAACTTTCATCCCCTCAAATTGAATATGGCTGTGTTGCCATAATTATACAAAACCCATGTGCATCTGTTTGTGGTCATTAGTAGACATTTAAGCAGAGCTCTCAGGACAGCTGTAATGAAGCCTGTTCTGAAATGTTAAGAAGGTCAGCTAGAATCTGGAACATGAATCAATTAACAGATCACTGATAGAAATGACTCTGGAGTATGAGAGGAGAGAAGAGGAGATAAAAAAAGAGTAGGAGGGAGAAAAAACAAGAGAATGGAAATGGTACAGGCAAAGAGAAAAAGAAAGAATAAAACGTCCAATATTAACACTAACTGTTCTATTAACACCTCAGGTATTAATAATACTATATTTTGAATATAGTAACAAGAAATACCCACAAATCTACTTAGACAAGTGACCATGGGGAGAATCATGGATTCCATCAATATGTCTGATTTCTCAGCACCCATATAGAAAAACTTGAAGGGGTTCCTCTACCTTCTGGGTCCTTCTATTTCCTTCTTCTACCATAAGACTACCTGTGCTCAGTCCAAAGTTTGGTTGTGAGTATCAGCATCTGCTTCAATCTCTTGCTGGGTAGCGTTTTTAAAGAGGAGATCCATGGTAGGCTCCTGTTCTTTTCTCTCTTCTGCCTCTTCCAGTGTCTATTCTGTTTTCCCTTTTGAGAAATAAGGATCTTTTTTGGGGGGGAGGGGTCCTCCTTATTGTTTAGCATCTTTAGGGCTGTAGATTTTGGTATGTTTTTCCTATATTAAATTGCTAATATCCAGTTATCAGTGAGTAATGCCACGCTGGCTGGGGGAGGTGATAAAAGAGCAGGCAACCGAGTTCATGCCAGAGACTGCCCCTGCTCCCCTTACTAGAAACTTCACATGGAGACTGAACAGTCCATTGGCTACATCGGAGCAGGGCATCTAGGGCCTCTCCACACGTGGTCCTTGGTTGATTCATCAGCCTCTGCAGGTACTGCTGGATGCAGTTTTTTTGGCTATGTTTGTCTTGTGGAGCTCCTGCTCCCCTCCCAACTTTCTATCTTCCCCTTATTCCATAGGATTTCCTGCACTCTGCTCCAAGTTTGGCTATCAGTGTCAGCATCTGCTTTCATATCTTTCAGAGGCCTTCTATGGTAGGCTTCTGTCCTGTTCCCTGTCTTCTCCAGCTTCACATGCCTATCTTGTATTCCCTTCTGAATGAAGATTAAGCATCATCCCTAGGTCTTCCTTGTTGTTTAGCTTCTTTAGGACTATAGATTTATAGATTTTATATAGATTTTAGAATTATATGGCTAACATCTACTTATAAGTGAGTATACACCATATGTGTCTTTTTGCTTCTGGGTTACCTCATTCAGGATGATCTTTTCTTGTTTCATCCATTTGCCTGCAAAGTTCATGATTTCCTTGTTTTTAATTGCTGAGTAGTATTGCATTATGTAAATGTACCACAATTTCTGTATCCATTCTTAGGCTGAGGGACAGCTAGGTTCTTTCCAGATTCTGGCTATTAAGAATAAAGCTGCTATGAACATAGTTGAGCAAACGTCCTCCTTGTATAGTGGTGCATCTTTCAGATATATGCCCATGATTAGTATGGCTGGGTCTTGAGTTTTTTTTCCAGTTTATTCACTTTGTATTGCAACTTTTGTGCCCTCCCTCATCTACTCCTGGTCCTACCCTCCTTACCCTCCCCACTGCATTTTCATTCCTTCGCCCAAAGATAGAAGTGGTCTTCTTCAGTACTATGTGACCCTAGCCTATCATGTCTTATCAGGACTGTCTGGATCCTTTTTCTCTGTGGCCTAGTAAAGCCACCTCCTCAGGGGGACTTTTTCAAAGAATAGGCAACCAAGTTTATGACATAGACTGCCCCTGCTCCCCTTACTAAGTAACATACATGAAGACTGAGCTGTCCATGGGCTACATCTGAGTAAGGGGTCTAGGTCCCTCCATGCATGGTCCTTCATCAGTCTCTACAGGACCAGTTGGACCCAGATATTTTGGCTCTGTTGGTATTCTTGTGGAGCTCATGTCCATTCCAGGTCTTTCTATCTCTCTCTTCTTCCTTAAGATTCCTGTACTGCGTCCAAAGTTTGGCTATGAATCTCAGCATGTGCTTCTATACAGTGCTGGGTAGAGTCTTTCAGGGGCCCTTTGTAGCAGCCTACTTTCCTGTTCCAAGTCTTTTCCCACTTCAAATGCCTATCCTATTTGCCCTTCTGAAAAATGATTGAGCACCTTTCTAGGGTCCTCCTTGTGGTTTAGCTTCTTTAGGACTATAAATTTCAGTATGTTTATCCTATATTATATGGCTAATATCTACTTATAAGTAAGTATATGCCATGTGTCTTTCTGCTTCTGGGTTACCTCATTCAGAATGATCTTTTCTAGTTCCATCCATTTTTTCTGTAAATTTTATTTCCTTGTTTTTATTTTCTGAGCAGTATCCATTGTGTAAATGTACCATAATTTCTGTATCCATTCCTTGGTTGAGGAACATCTAGATTGTTTCCAGATTCTAGCTATGTGGAATAAAGCTGCTATGAATATAATTGAGCATATATCCTTGTTAAATTGTGGGGCATCTTTAGGATATATGCTCAGGAGATGTATAGCTGTGTCTTGAGGTATAGCACTGTTCCCAGTTTTCTGAGAAACACCAGTCTGATTTTCAAAGTGGTTGTATGAGTTTGCATTCCTACCAGCAATGGAGAAGTGTTCCCCTTTCTCCACAACCTCTCCAGCCTGTGTTTTTAAATGAATCTTTGATCTTTGCCAATTTGATGAGTATAAGGTGGAAACTCAGGGTCCTCTTTATTTGCATTTCCCTGATGACTAAGGATGTTGATGAGCATATTTTAAAGTGCTTCTCTGTCATTCAATATTCCTCTTTTGAGAATTCTTTTTTTTTAGCTCTCTACCCCATTTTTAAATTAGATTGCTTTGTTTGTTGGTGTTTAACTTCTTGAGTTTTTTATAGAGTCTAGACACCCTCTGTCAGATATAGGGTTGTGAGATCTTTTCCTGTCTCTAGGCTGTTGTTTTGTTCTGATGACAGTGTCTTTTGCTTTACAGAAGCTTTTCACTTTAAGGAGGTACCATTTATTGATTGTTGATCTTAGAGCCTGTGCTATTGGTGTTCTGTTAGGGAACTTGTCTCCTGTGCCAGTGAGTTCAAGGCTCTTGCCCACCACTTTTTCTTCTAACAGTTTAGTGTGTCTGGTTTTATGTTGAGGTCTTTGATCCACTTAGACTTTAGTTTTGTGTAAGCTGACAAATATGTATCTATTTGCATTTTTCTACATGTAGACATCCAGTTAGACCAGCACCATTTGTTGAATATGCTGTCTTTTTTCCATTATATGCTTTTGGCTTCTTTGTAAAAAATCAACTATCCATAGGTGTGTGGGTTTGTTTATGGTTTTTGATTCTATTCCATTGATCCAGCAGCCTGTTTCTATGCTGGTATCATGCAGTTTTTATTACTGTTACTCTACATAGAAAGATCTCCTATGCTCATGGATCAGTAGCATTAACAGTGAAAATGGCCATCTTAACAAAATCAGTCTGTAGATCAAAATACCAACACAATTCTTTAGACATTAAAAGAACAATTCTGAATTTCATATGGAAAAACAACAACAACAACAACAAAAATCCAGAGTAGCTAAAACAACCTATACAATATATGATCTTCTAAAGGTAGCTCCATCCCTGTTGCTTGAGTTTTTGGTCATAGACATTCTGTTGGGTGTGAAGTGGAATCCTAGAGTTGTTTTGATTTACAATTCCCCTGATGACTAAGAACTTTGAACATTTCTTTAACTTTTTCTATGCGATTTGGTATTTCTCTATTGAGAATTCTGTTTAGCTCTCTTCCACATTTTTAATGGGCTTCTTTGGTTTATTTGTGTTTAATTTCTTGATTTCTTTATGTATTCTGGATATTTGCCCTCTGTCAGATGCAGTGTTGGTGAAGATCTTTTCCCATTATGTAGGATGTTTTTTTCTGTTAAACTTGTGTTTTGCTTTAGAGAAAATGTTCAGTCTCATGAGGTCCCATTCTTTGATTGTTGATCTTTGAGCCTGAGCTCTTGGTGTTCCATTATAAGTGTAGAATGTCACTGGAGAGGCAGGCTTTGGATATGTCTGTCCTTTCGTAAAGTCTATTCTTAATATTTTATTATTCATTTAATGATCACAACTAATCTTTTTATCATAATTTTGTTTGTAATTCTTAGTTTATAATTAAGTTTGGTAAAAATAATAGCCACTGAGGAAAACTCCTCATGGCAAAAGCTAAAAGCTTGACATAAATAGTGATTCAGTCATTTTCAGGAAGGTTTGAGTTGCTGCTCAGTAGTAAGTACATACTTAGCACATATAAGACCTTGTGTTCAGGCCCTCAGCATCAAAAAGTAAAAAGAAAAAAATCATAATAATAACAAAATATGCTGCATTTACACTATAAAGTTTGACTCGGCTGTTAAAAATAAAATCATAAAGTGCATAGGCAAATGGATGGAACTAAAAATATTATCCTGGGTTGACATAACCCATTCCCAGAATGACAGCAATGGTATATATTCACTTGTAAGTTAATATTAGCTGTTAAGTAAATGCAAACCAAGCTATAGTCTGTAGAGCTTGAGTGTGGACTAAGGGACAGATAGATCTCCCTAGAAAGAAAATTAAAGTAGATAATTTTTGAGGATGGGGAGGGGTTGGTTGAATAGTGAAGGAGAGAGAACATGTATCAAGACAGCTAAATTTAGTGACATGTTCTTATAAAGTAGTTTTCTTGTTCTGATATCTGGACTCAATATGTTACAGGAAATTTTCTTCTAATAGTCTAATTCTATATCAACAGTAGCATAATTTTTGAAATGTTTCATTAATACATAAAAGACAGTATATAATTTTAAGAATTTCAAGTAACTAAAATATCAGGAATAATCACTATTTGTTTTTACAATAATTAAGGTAATAAACAATCAAGCTTGAAAATTAACGTTAAAAAATTAGCTTCTCGAGGAGATCCAAGATGGCTGTCATGAGAGAACACTGTGTCTGAGGAGTAGGAGAGCAGAAACAACGCAGCGACCAGGAGACTGAACTCTGGGACCTAAAACGCCAGCATTGTGAGTGCCAGGTGAGCGGAACTCCTACGGTGAGAAAATCAAGTGGGAAAACCCTAGGGACACCCAGTTATTACCTGGAGAAATTTCCCGGTGACCAGCAGCACACAGCTCTG
>CM053759.1:42540568-42552079 GCA_028658305.1 Pachyuromys duprasi | reverse complement strand
AGCTATACCACTCTCAGGCATATATCCAAAAGATGTTCAAGTACACAACAAGGACATTTGCTCAACCAAATATTCGTGGCTGCTTTATTTGTAATAGCCAGAAACTGGAAACAACCCAGATGTCCCTCAGTTGAGGAATGGATACAGAAATTGTGGTATTTTTACACAATGGAATACTATTCAGCAATAAAAAAGGAGGAAATCATGAAATTCGCAGGCAAATGGTGGGACCTGGAAACGATCATACTGAGTGAGTTATCCCAAAAGCAGAAAGAAACATATGGTATATACTCACTTATATAAACCTATAGGATAGGAAGTTCAAGCTGAAATCTACGCACCTAGAGAGGATATACGAGAAGGAGGACCCAGATTGGTATGATCAATGCTTGATTGAATGAACAAATGGGATGGACATTGAATGGACGAGAAAACAAGCAACAGAACAGGAGCATGCCAAAGAGGACCTCTAGGGGGTTTGGTCAATGTAGCGATGTATCAGAGTGGATATTAAGACTCGAGATCAAGCCTCTGACAGAGGGCGAGAAGTAATGATAGATCTGGGGGAGGTTGTTGAGACTTGGGGAGAACAAGAGCTCCACAAAGACCAAACTGAGCAGGGCATAGGGTTCTTGTATGAGATGGTTTCTACAACCACGGGCCATGTGTGGATGTGGACTGGAACCCTCACATGGATGGTGCCCATGATAACTCGGTGTAGGACTGAAGACCCTATTCAGAGAAACAGGGACTGTTTCAGTCATGATCTTGATGGCTGACTCTTTGACCCTCCCCCATATAATCTGGGGAGTGACAGACTGGCTAGATCCCAGGGGAGGACATTGCAGCCATCCCTGAGGAGACAGGATAAGCTGGGGTTGGATGGAAGGGAAGGAGGTCCTCCCCTATTGGTGGACTTGGAAGGTTAGGGGAGGAGGGAGATGAGGGAGGGCGTGGGAGGGTAGGAGGGAATGGGGGAGGGGGCTATGCCTGGGATTCAAAGTTCCTAACCTGTGATTGAGATAAAAAAAAAATTAGCTTCTCTGTTTACATTTTTGCTAAGGACTTTTCAATATCACTATTTATATTCATATTTAAGTTTCAAAATTGTTAGACTGAATAGCAAAAAAATTGATAAAGATGGGAAGCACAAAATTGAAAATGCAAAATAACACTATGTAGCATTTTATATAATATGAATGCTTGACAAATGATTAATTTCTCTATAAATATAAGAAGCTGATTTTTAGAATTCTTCCTACTTATCCATGATGTGTGGTAGTAAGCCTGAGGGACGGCATATATTAAAAGACATTCGTGATGCCTGATATCTCTAAAAATAATCTTATAAATTTGTAAAGTTTAATATTTGAATTATTTTATATTTTTATTAGTCTTAGCTGCAAGATTCCTAATTAGTTCTGAAATTATAGAGTACTGAATAAAGTATCCTTCAAATACTCTATACAAAGATAATGTTAAAGTTTATATTTATTTCTTGAGCTAATTGAGATGTATCATATACATTACATATAATATCACAGCTGTATGATAGAATTCCATAAAAGAGCTGAGGAGGAGATAAAAAAGCTTGAGACTATATAATTTATTCATAGTATACCTTGACAGTATTTATGGTATTTTTTGAGGGGTTGACAACTTTTGATGTCTATGGTTTTTGATAAGGTAGCTGCAATGCAAGTACTTTCAAATATGTAATAGCAAAAAATATGTACAAAGATTATTCTGCACAATGAGAGTTTAAATAAATAAATTTCGCACAGAGTATAAAGATTTCATATTAATATGACATAATGTGACAGATTGCTTTGGAGTATACTTGCAATTTTAGAAATAGAAACATTTACAAAAATAAAAATTAAGAAGACCAACGCAAAAGAGAGAATTTAAAAATGAAGTGTAAAGGTAGTAAGATATGAACAGTGTCTTAAAAATATCATTTCTGTTGTTTCATAGTCATTAGAAACTTTTTAGTTTCCTGATTAATACTTTAGTGTGTACAAAGGTGGAAACAGAAAAAAAAATTCTACTACCATAAATAATGCTGAAATAATGTTCACATGACTAAAAGTATTCTGGTTTGAGTATGAAATGTCTCTTATGGTAGCAGAGTTTTGGTAGGCTATGCTTACTAAACATGTATGTGTTACTGAAGGCAGTAGGCCAAAGTATGTACACAGTTCTGCCTCATCCCTGAGCCATTCCGTTCAGACTGCTTACTTTAAGTTATGATTTTAAGACACTCCTACAGGACATGCTACACCTACTTTAATTTTCTTTTCAAGACAGAAATATTCTGAGCCTGTGAACAAGGTAAATCTTTTCTTATATATGATATTTACACCAGTTATTTGCTAACAGTGATGGAAAAGTACCAATGTAATTTTTTTTCAAATTATCTCCTTACTATGTTTCTGTATATTCAAGTTGTATAATAACACTTAAGTTTTGAGAGTTACAGCGATCCTCTTTACATATAAACATGGTGTCATCACTTGAATCTAGAGCTAGCAAGTAAAGAAGACTATGTTGGTATTAGATAACTAATACTTCTTCACCTTCAAATGGAATATCCCGATTTCTCATTTTGCTTGAACTGCCCTCTAGAAGGGAGAAAAATCAACTCACTAACATCTGTTCAAAGTAGTAAAGCATGTATGGCCCACATGAAATCAAAATGGCAGTCTATCTGTAAAAGGAGAAAACTAAATAAATGGGAGGAATAGTAGAATCCTCACAGCTGAAAGGCAATTTGAGCAGCTGCTAGGATTGAATCAATGAGCTCTGGAGGTGATTGATCAATTACTCTAACTTCTCCGGGAACCCTTTTTATTTCCTACTGATTTTAGCAGCATGATGAGACCAAAAATGGCCTGGAGCAATCCGGACATTCAATTTAGTGCTACCATGACCGTGTTTCCTGGTGGAAACATTTCTCCTTTGGGAACTGAATTAATTTATCGAGCACAATATTATAGGACCAAAGGGAAAACAAGTACTTTTGCAGGTAATTTGACTTTATTGGGAGATTTGCAGTCTTCTTTATTGTTGGAGTCATGACTTTAGTCATAGAAGAAAGAGTATCATACATGGATTGCTATATTAAGGAGGTATAAGTAGTATCTTCAAGATGATATTATGGCCCCAAATAAGAAGTTTCTTGGTTGTGGTTTCAGTCTCTGCAGGGACCCCAAGGCCCAGTTATTTTGACTCTAATGGTCTCCTTTTGGAGCTCCTGTCCCTTCCAGGTCTTTGTCTCCCTTTCTTTCATAAGATTCCCTGCACTCTGCCCAAAGTTTGGCTGTGAGTCTCAGCCTCTGTTTCTATACCTCTATCAGTGTAGACTGAGACTGTCTGTGGTAGACTCCTGTCCTGTTCCCTGACTTCTGCTTTTGATGTTTGCCGTTCTGAATGAGGATTGAGGATCTTCCCTAGCTTGTTGTTCAGCTTCTTTAGGAATATAGATTTTAGTATGTTTATCCTATATTATATGTCTAATAACCACGTATGAGTGAGTATATTCTATATTTAAGGACCATGCATGGAAAGGACCAAAAACCCCTGGCTCAGATGTAGCCTATAGATTCAGTCTCCAAATGGGTACCCTAGTAAGGGGAGCAATGGCTGTCTCTGACATGAGCTCAATGAGTGGCAGGCTCTCTGATTACCTTCTCCTGGGAGATGCAGCCTTGCCAGGCCACAGAGGAAGACAATGCAGCCAGTCCAAATGAGACCTAATAGGCTAGGGTCAGATAGAAGGGCAGGATGTCCTCCCCTATCAGTGGACTAGGGGAGTGGAATAGAGGGAGAAGAAGTAGGGAGGGTAGGATTGGGAGGAGATGAGGCAGGGAGCCACAGCTGGGATAAAAAGTGAATAAATTGTAATAAATAATAATAATTAAAATTAAAAAAAGAAAAAAGAATTTTTTGAGAAGTTCTTTTAATATAATGATATATCCAATAGTTTTTACAAACATTGTCTTTTCACTGGTAAAACATGGTTTTACCAGAAAATTTATGGGTGTAAGCCAATTTCTGTTATTTTTAACATACTACAAAGGCCCTGTTGTAGGTACTTTATGTGTAATACTGTAGTGATAGTCGGCATAGTAGTTTTCTTAAAGTGTATGAATTTTGGTTCTGTGCAAAAACACTGAGGGCATTAAGGAACAAGGGCTAATCTGTAAGAACAAATCATTACTATCACTGTAATAAAGGAATATACAATCAATCTGTCAGCAAAATGTTGCTGACAGTCTACAATGCATGAATGTAGGCTACATCATTGTCTCTGTCATTCGTAGGTTAGATATTTAGCAGTGACAGTAGCTACATCATTCTGTCACTAGAACATTATATAGTTGAACACACACAGTTTAAAACTCTATCATCAAGGTCTGTATGTCTATACTTATTGAAAAAACATTGACATAGCAGGACAACAATGAGTACTAACCTCTTCCAACAGGTTATCGGGAGCCTTATGCACATCTTAACCTAGGGCGTTCATTAAATGGGACAATATATCGTTTTAGAGACAACCTAAAACACTGCAAACAGTAATTTTCAAAAAGCACTCCCATAAAACTTTGTGAAAGATTCAAGTACCTTGAATGATATGAACCCCTTGTTTCAGATAAAATGGCAACCTGCTGCTAGATCTTCAATGCAATTATGTTATAGCAAGTTAAGCTGTTGGATACACAGTACTCTGAGTGAATTTCATGACCTTGAAAATAATTTGTTCAAAATTTTCTTGGTGAAAAGTACTGTTTTATTTTCATTTTTTATATTAATTACAGTTTACTCACTTTGTATCTCAGCTGCAGCCTCCTCCCTCATTCCCTCCCAATACTACCTTCCCTCCCTCATCTCCTTCCATGCCCCTCTCCAAGTCCACTGTTAGGGGAGGACCTCCTTGCATTTCCTCCTCCCCTAGGCTATCAAGTCTTATCAGGACTGGCTGCATTGTCCTCCTCTGTGGCCTGGCAAGGCTGCTCCTCCCTTAGGGGGAAGTGATCAAAGAGCCAGCTTCTGAGTTCATGTTAGAGACAGTCCCTGTTCCTCTCACCAGGGAACACTTAGATACTGCCCTGAGCTACATCTGAGCAAGGTTTCTAGGTTATATCCATGAATGGTCCTTTGTTAGAAAAGTACTTTTTTTTGTTTTGTTTTGTTTCTCTTTATTTATTTATTTTTTATATCATTTACAGTTTATTCACTTTGTATCCCAGCTGTAGCCCCCTCACTCATTCCTTCCCAATCCCACTTTCTCTTCCTCATCTCCTCCCTGACCCTCTCTAAGTCCACTGATAGGGGAGGTCCTCCTCTCCTTCCATCTGACCCTAGTTTATCAGGTCTCTTTAGGACTGGCTACAATGTCCTCTTCTGTGGCCTACCAAGGCTGATCCTCCCTTGGGGCGGGGTGGAGTTCAAAGAGCCCACCACAGAGTTCATGTCAGAGACAGTTCCTGTTGCCCTTACTAGGGAAACCCACAAGGATGCTGAGCTGCCATGGGCTACATCTGAGCAGAGGTTATAACCTAGAACCCCTGCTCAGATGGAAAAGCACTTTTTTATAAGTTCATAGATACCATTTTAACAGAAGCATTTGATAAAGCTGTCAAGTCCATCAAGAGTAATTTGAAGATTGCAATGATAGCAAGACATATGAATTTAGGGGAGGTTTAAAAAAAAACACTGCCTTACAACAATTAAGTGAGTTGAAAACTGATTTCTAGATAGCAGTTCACACTAATGAGAAACAAAAATTCCATTTGAATATAGAATGGCATAACAATAATATCTACTTTAGTTAATTAATACTTAGCATCATCTTTTTACTTATATCCAAGTTCAAGAGAAGATGTCATGATAAAATATAAAAAGGATCATTTTAATCTTCAAAGCTGTTTGTAGCTTTAGCATTGTAGTAGTTGTAAACTTGAAAATTATGATCAATTTTAAAATGAATACCTGTTTCTTTCTAATATTTAGATTATGCTTCTACGAGGTCTGTGTCTCTTTCTCCTCAGTTTGGCCCTATTTGTCATTTTCTAAGGCAACTATGAAATTGCTAAATGAGGGTTTCTTTTCTACATGTGGAATATACATCTACTCTTGTGAAGACTCTCAAGGCATCCTATAAGATGATGAGTGACCTGTGACCCATTTGTTCCTATCATCTTAACCACCATTTTGTCAACTGCTAGACATGATGTTCCAGTTCAAGTACTCCCATCAACTGACAGATCACTAATGTAGCAGGAAATTCTTCAGAGTAAACACAATTCAATTTAGCTACAAATCAGTGTCTTCCAGAAGACTCAACCACAAAGTAAGTAAGTTTTGGGCAATTAAACTTTGGTATGACTTATTTTCATTCAGTTTAAGTTATAATAATGATTAGAAAAGGCATTCAGGAATAATAGGAATCTTGGTTTCTTGTTTGTCTTAGAGATGGAATCACTCTAAGAAATCTGGTTGCTCTGGAATTCACTATGTACACAAGTTATAATAGTCACATTAATGGTTAAAAATTTCCAACTATCTGCCCATGAACATATTCTTGGAAAGTGGTCATGCTTCTGTGTTCTGATTTTTATTAAGCTCTCTACAAAATATCTCTTTTTAAGACTCCCTGGTCTTTCATTTTGTAAATCTTCAAGTATTTCTTGCAGGCCCTGACCATATGTTTACATAATTACATCTGACAAGTCTCTGTGCACTGAAACAAAACAAAACCACACAACAGAATTAACAGAGATTGATAAATTCTTTTAATATATTTTACTAAGATACTAAAGTATTCAATTATATATCACGAACTTAAACATATATGTATATAAGTGTTACATCCTGATTACACTTTCCCTTCCATTCTCTCCTTTCAATCACCTACACCCCAACCCTGTTTCTCTTTTAAAACATCAGTACACTCATGAATATCAATCAGCCTTGGCATATTGAGTTGCATTAAGACTAGTCACTTCAGCTCTTATTAAGGCTAGACAAAGAAACCCAGTAGAAGGAAAGAGTCCCAAAGGCAGGCAACTTGAGTAAGAGACAGCTTCGTCTCCTACTAATAGGAATTCCATAAGAAGACCAAGCTACACAATTGTAACAGTTGTGCAGAGGGCCTAGATCAGTTCCATGCAGTTTTCCTGGTTGATGATTCAGTGTCTGTCTGTCCCTATGGGTTCAAGTTATTGATTCCTTAGTTTTTTTCTGGTACCCATCTGGATCCTATAATCCCTCCTCCCTCCCCCATTCTTCAGCAGGATTTTCTAAGCTCTGCCTATTGTTTCATTGTGGATCTCTGCATCTGCTTCTATCAGTTGCTGGTTGAAGCCTGGCTAATGACAACTGGGCTAGACAGCAATTTTTGAGTATAGCAGAATATAATTAGGGATAATTCTTTTGACTTTTTTTCAATTTGTGTTTAGTTCTATCCGTAGGACTCTGGGGTATCCAGTCTGTGTTTCCTGGCCCTCCATCAGTGTCAGGGCGGGCTCCTTCTTGTGGCATGGGTCTCAATCTGGACCAGTCATTGGGTGGCCACTTCCATAAATTCTTTGTCACCATTCCCCTAACACATCTTGTAGGTAGGATAAAATGTTGGTCAAAGAGTTTGTTGCTGGGTTGGTGCTCCAGTCCCACAACTGGAGGTTTTCCCCGGTTACCGGAGATGGCCGATTGAAGCTCCGTATTCCACATTGCTAGGGGACTTATCTGGTGTCATCCTTATGGATTCCTAGGAGTTTCCATTTCATTGTGTTTCCAGATCATCCCGAAATGCAGCCCCCACCTTTTCAGTTATCTCTCTTTATATTCTCTCCCTCTGTTCTCCTCCAACTGTTCCCTCTCTCCTCTTCCCATCCTCATCTCCAGACACCTCCCTTTTTCCCACTCATAATGCCTATCTTATTTTGAAACATATATTTAAACAATATAGTACTTGTATTAATTCTTTGAGAATTTTATACAATTTTCTTGACCCATTTCACCTCTCACTCCTCTGACTTCTCCCAGTTTCACCTTTCGTCCATTCCTACCACCCCTTTTTTTGTCTTTTTTTTTTTTTTTTTTTTATGAAGAGACTCTCACAGCAGACTATGGTTCTCTGGCTCTTAAAATCTTCTACACGTCTTCCTCAATACTCCCAAGCTCTAAGTGCAGGAGTGGTGTTGTAAAGTGTTGTAATGTTTTCTTTGGGCACGAACAACCCACAGACAGTTAATCTCTGAATTTTAACCAGTTCTCACTTTCTGTAGTGATCCCATCTTCTGCAAAAAGAAGTTTCCTCCATGAGGGGTTAGAACTACCCTTGTGTATGGATATGAGGATATGTATTTTCAATGCAGATAGTTACATTGATTATTTTATTATATACAATATATATAATCATATTGCAGTAGTAGGTACTACTCTAACTTTCTTTCTCTCTCTAAATATATATATTCATATACTCATATACATATATATCAGTAGCCAGTACTCCTATAAATATATATATTTACTACTATATATATATATACTATATATATTAGTAATGATTACTCCTATTAGTAATATATATATATATATATATATATATATATATATATATATATACATATATATTAGTAATGGCTACTCCTCTAATTTCCATCACCTCCCCAGCCATAGGTAGCAGTAATAGACATGAGTTACTCCTACAGAGTGAGTCT
This sequence comes from Pachyuromys duprasi, assembly GCA_028658305.1. Taxonomy (NCBI): domain Eukaryota; kingdom Metazoa; phylum Chordata; class Mammalia; order Rodentia; family Muridae; genus Pachyuromys; species Pachyuromys duprasi. The sequence goes on along the minus strand of CM053759.1, from coordinate 42,543,350 downwards.
TAAATCCAATCACGTGGCTGTTGGATATCACCAGGAATTAAGAGTCACTATTACACCTTTAAGAGGTCATTGTTTTATCTCACAGGTATTGAGACTGGATACGTTTATCAACCACTTTTCAGTAGTCATATGAAGCTGAGTCAGAGTTGTATTTATTTGGCATTACAGCTAGATATAACTATTGATTCCTTCTCTTACTCTTGGCAGTATGAACACTCTTTTTAATGCTATGATTGCTAATATTTTTATTTTGTAAGAAACAACCAGGAACAAATCTCAAAGAGTACTGTGGGATTTCCCTCTAATGGAGTTTTTTAGAGCCATGTTTTAATTGTCTGTCAATAGAAGACCCAAATTCCCATAAACTTCTTGTCACAAGAAGATATAAATTATGCTGTCAACTTTTTTAACTGAATTATTCTATGCTGTTTTTTGGATATAAACAGAAATACTTGTTTATTGCACATGGGTAACAACATACCAGATCCATAATTCCATCTAAGTCCATTTTGGTAAACCAATTGTGTATTATGGCTACTTGCAGAAGCATAGATATATCTAGAAGCTGTGTGACCAAAATATATAACCCCCTCAAAATGTGGATGATTTTTCACAAAATTTAAATTACAGACTTCTTTGAAAGCTTCACCAGAAAAAGAGACTCCTCTCTTTATAGCAGCTGAAGTTAAACAACTTTTTTGGATAAACCATGAGTATTATTTTTCGAGAGTTTCATGATTCTACTCTTTCTCCTGTGACACAAAGTTACAATCTAAGGGAAACAGCCACACAGTAACCACTTATTAAAACATGTTCATGCTCATGTGCCATAAACCTCCTTCTGGATAAATAGTTGATAAATTTATTCTGTTATGTTAATATTGTTTCTTTGGTTCTTCTGTGGGAGGATTCCCCCAGAGAAAAATGATTACTATCTCAAACCAATCAGAACCCCACATTTCTGCATGGTTCTCACACTTTTTGATATTATAAAAAGTTACATTTGGCGCTAGTCAACACAGGACCACATGTTAGGTAACTAAAAACAACCACAGTGCACTTAAAGGTGTTGAACTTATTTTTAAATATTTAATGTTAAAATCTGCTTATTTCATTTCACCAGATTTTTTGGTTTTACCCTGTGGGGACTTTGTGGTATGAAATGCTTCCTCTTGGGAATTGTAACTATAATAAACTACCTATCCATTTGCTAGTCATATTCTGGTATGTTGACCTTACTTCACTATACACTTAGTACAAAAATAGAGTTTGAGATCACAGCCATAATATATTTTTCTTTATTGATTTACTAGACAAAATGGAATTTGCTGTTATATCTGTAATTTTGAAGAGAGATACAAGTATCACCTTGATATGTCCCTTTAATGTTAGAGGCGTTTGCTGATGCCACTAACTTGTAGGTCTATGTGGTCAAGCCTGATGTTATAGATGACATTTTCACTTGATAAATGTTTAATGTTCCTGATGATAGCCAGTTCCTAGTGAGAGTTCAGGTGAATTCATGAGATAAAGCTCAGAAGTCTCTAATAGGCCTCAAACTCAAGTTTAAAATTGTTTTTCAGTTTAAGAACATTTACATTGTACAATCAATATAATCTATTACACAATTTAAAGTAGTGATATACCTGTCATCTACACAGAATGTCCAAAAATTGTGTAGTAACATCCTTATGTAAGCAGAAAACTTTTTGAACAGAGTAAATGTACACCAAAAGCCCTGCAAATGACCTTGCAGAAATAAGCACACCTTGAGTTCACTGTAAATAAAAGACTCAACAATAACATCGGTATAAGAATTTCATATTACCTGTAGAATGATAACCTTACCTTAATTCACGGGATGCTTTCTGTTCTAGGTCACAGATGGCATTGTTGTCACCTATTAAAGATCTGTGAGTGTGATGTAGGTCTCATCTATTGTCATGATTCTCACTTTAAATTATTCAACTGATAGCCCCACAGACCAGCATAGATAATTTGGGGGACAGGAATAATTCTTATTATTTCTATAGCATAACTCATCATTATAATGAGAAGTATGTTGGCTGGTGAACTGTATTTATCTAAAGACATATTTTTACTAGTAATAGCATTGTTCCTAATCTACATAAAACAAAAACTTCATTGTTTTACAGAAATTGGCTTAAGTGGTTTCTAAATGTAGTTATATTCTTAGATAAAAATGATGTTTTCAGGTGATTTGGTAAGATGATCAATCCTCACTTAGTAAGACATATGGGATGGACATTGGATATAGGAGAAAAGAAGTAACAGGATAGGAGCCTACTACAGAGGGCCTTTGAAAGACTCTACCTAGCAGCATATCAAAGCAGATATTAAGACTCATAACGAAACCTTCGGCAGAGTACAGGAAATCATATGAAAGAAGGGGGAGATGGTAAGACCTGGAGAGGACAGGAGCTCAACAAGGACCAAATATATCTGGGCACAGGGGTCTTTTATGAGACTGTTTCTCCAACCAAGAACCATGTGTGGATATAACCTAGAACCTCTGCATGGACGTAGCCCATGGTAGCTCAGTATCCAATTGGGTAGCCTATTAAGGGGAACAGGGACTATCTCTGACATGAACTCAATAGCAGGCTCTTTGACCTCCCCCCTCCCTAAGGGAGGAACAACCCTGCCAGGCCACAGAGGACTTTGCAGCCAGTCCTGAAGATACCTGATAAATCAGGGTCAGATGAAAGGGGAGGAGGTCCACCCCTATCAGTGGACTTGGAAAGGGGTAGGGAGGAGATGA
>CM053759.1:42522970-42540468 GCA_028658305.1 Pachyuromys duprasi | reverse complement strand
GAATGAGGGAGCGGGATACAGCTGGGATATAAAGTTAATAAACTCTACTAATATTTTTAAAAAGTAAAAAAAACGTAAAAAAATTGTAATTCCACTTATTGATTGTTAATCTTACAGCCTGTGTTGTTGGTGTTCTGTTTAGGAAGTTCTCTCCTGTGCCAATGAGTTCACGCCTCTTCCCCACTTTACTTCTAGCAGGTTTCCTGTGTCTGGTTTTATGTTGAGGTCTTTGATACTCTTGGACTTTACTTTTGTGTAGGGTGATGAATATAGATCTATTTGCATTTTTCTACAAATAGTCATTTAGTTAGACCGGCACTATCTGTTGAAGATGCTTTCTTTTTCCATTGTATGGTTTTGGCTTCTTTGTCAAAATCATTTGTCCGTTGTGTGTGAGTTTATTTCTGGGTATTCACTTCAATTCCATTTATCCACCAGTCTGTTTCTATGCCTGTACCATGAAGTTTTATTACTGTTGTTCTATGATACAGCTTGAGATGAGTGATGGAGATACCTCCAGAAGATCTTTTATTGTGCAGGATTGTTTTAACTATTCTGTTTTTTTGGTTGTTGTTGTTTGTTTGCTTGTTTTTTTCATATGAAAATGAAAATTGTTCTTTACAGGTCTGTAAAAAATTGTATTGGTATTTTGATATGAATTACATTGAATCTGTAGATTGCTTTTGGGAGGATGTCTGTTTTCACTATTTGAATCCTACCAGTCCATGAGCATGGGAGATCTTTCTATCTTCTGATACCTTCTTCAGTTTCTTTCTTCAGACTTGAAGGCTTTTTCCCCACAGGTCTTTTACTTGCTTGTTTAGAGTCACACCAAGGTACATTATGTTACTTGTGGCTATTGTAAAGGGTGTAGTTTCCCTAATTTCTTTCTCAGCCAGTTTATCTTTTTTATACAGGAGGACTTTTGATTTCTTTTTGACTTAATTTTATATCCAGCATGTAGTCTAGGCCCTCTCTATGCATGGCCCTTGCTTAATTCATCATTCTCGGCAGGACTTCTGGGTACAGATATTTTGACTCAGCAAGCACTAATAAAATGAGAGATCTTCACAAAGGTTGCTATAAGGCTGTTTCTCTTACCAGTGAAAGAAGTCTCAGCAACATGACTGCCTAAGGAGGAACAGAAGGGGTCAGCAGAAATACCAGTAGGTCTGAACCCTACACATGGAACTGTAGGCAACTAACTAATCCATAGGACAAGAAAAATAGTTTCCTCATGGAACAGCACACCCATTGTTTATCTAATACCAAACGGTCATCCCTGAAAATATATTCATACAAGTAACATTATATGGATGAGTATGTTAAATTAAGTAATATATCAACTGATTAGGTAACAGCTAGTATTTTATATGAATATAATTGTCACATACAGGAGTATACTTGCACACCCACATGTGATTAAACAACAAAAAAATGCTGCAGGAGCAATGCTTTTCTGTAGCTTAACAGTCACATGTCTTTCAGAGTAAATGTTGATATTTTTGCTCCCTAATTTCCATTACTACGCTCCATACTCATTTTCACTTGATCTTCTACCAACAAACACAAACCCAAAACATTGTAAAATTAACTAATAAAACTGAGAGTTTTCTGGATATGTTTTATTTTTACAGTTACTTGGTAAACTGTATACATTAAAATGAACAAGTTTCATCATAGCATTTCATAAATGTTAAGGTTAATGCAGATGGAACTCTTTTGGTAGCCCGGGCTAGCCTTGACTATTCCACTGCTTCACACTCAAGAGATGGTATTACAGGATTTGATGATTTTTGTTGGCTCAACAACATGATCTTCTGTGATGAAAATAAAAAGGATTTATTTGATATCGTGGGATGATGAAACAGGTTCCACTGGCACATTTTCTATCTCTTGAAGTTCTTTGTAAATTTATTGAAATCTGTAGTAATATTTCATCATGGTTGGGCATTTATCTCAGAGTGAGAGGAAAATAACATATTTAAGCAAGAGTCTATAAAATTTGGAAGTGTCAGTTGGCAGTGATCTTAGCTAACTATCCATTGTCATACATGATAGAGCTATAAAAGTGAGAGGAATCTGAATAACAAATGTGAAGATCCTTTCCCAGTCTGTAGGCTGTCCTTTGGTTCTGACAACAGTGTCTTTTGCTTTACAGAGGCTTTTCAGCTTCATGAGGTCCCATTTATTGATTGTTGCTCTTAGAGCCTGTGCTGTTGGTGTTCTCTTCAGGAAGTTATCTCCTGTTCCAAAGAGTTCTAGACTCTTCCCCATTTTTTCTTCTAACCAATTTAGTTTGTCTAGTTTTATGTTGAGGTCTTTGATCCACTTGGACTTTAGTTTTGTGCAGGGTGATAAATGTGGATCTATTTTCATTTTCTTCATGTAGAAATCCAGTTGGACCAGCACCATTTGTTGAAGAGATTGTCTTTTTTCCAATGAATGGTTTTGGCTTCTTTGTCAAAAATCAAGTATCCATAGCTATGTGGGTTTAAGGGCTGATATCCAGAATATATAGAGAACTAAAGAAGTTAAAAAGCAACAAATCAAGCAATTCGATTAAAAAATGAGGTACAGACCTAAACAGAAAATTCTCTGCAGAGGAATACTGAATGGCAGAGAAACACTTAAAGAAATGCTCTATATCCTTAGCCACCAGAGAGATGCAAATCAAAGGGACCCTGAAATTTCACCTTACACCCATCAGAATAACCAAGATCAAAAACTCAAGTGGCAACACATGCTGGAGAGGTTGTGAAGAAAGGGGAACCCTCTTCCATTGCTGGTGGGAATGTAAACTTGTACAACTAATTTGGAAATCAATCTGGCGCTTTTTCAGACAACTAGGAATAATGCTTCCTCAAGATCCAGCTATACCACTCCTAGGCATGTATCCAGAAGAGTCTCCAGTACACAACAAGGACAGTTGCTCAACTATGTTCGTAGCTGCTTTATTTGTAATAGCCAGAACCTGGAAACAACCCAGATGTCCCTCAGTTGAGGAATGGATACAGAAATTGTGGTACTTTTACACAATGGAATACTACTCAGCAATTTAAAACAAGGAAATCATGAAATGGCAGGAAAATGGTGAGACCTAGAAAAGACAATCCTGAGTGAGGTATTCCAGAAGCAGAAAGACACACATGGTATATATTCACTTATAATTGGGTACTAGATCTATAAGATAGGATAAACATACTGAAATCTATACACCTGAAGAAGATAAACAAGAAAGAGGAACCAGAGTAAGATAATCAATCCTCACCTAGAAAGACAAATGGCATGGACATTGGAAATAGGAGAAAACAAGTAACAGAATAGGAGCCTACTGCAGAGGGCCCCTGAAAGACTTTTCTTAGAAGTATATCAAAACAGTTGCTGCGACTCATAACCAAACCTTGGGCAGAGTGCAGAGAATCATGTGAAAGAAGCGCGAGTTAGTAAGACATGGAGAGGACAGGAGCTCCACAAGGACCAAATACGTCTGGACCCAGGGGTCTTTTCTGAGACTGTTTTTCCAACCAAGGACCATGAATGGATATAACCTAGAACCCCTGCCCAGATATAGCCCATTGCAGCTCAGTATCCAAGTGGGTTCCCTAATTAGGGGAACAGGGACTGTCTCAGACATGAACTCAACAGCTGGCTTTTTTACCTCCCCGGCCCCCCTCCCCGACAGAGGAACAGCCTTGCTGGGCCACAAAAGAGGGCATTGTAGCCAGACCTGAAGAGATCTGATAAGCTAGGATCAGATGTGAGGATCTCCCACATCAGTGGACTGGAAGGAAGGGCAGGAAGGAAAGGAGGGAGGGAGAGTGGAATTGGAAGGAAATGAAGGAGGGAGCTACAACTGGGATACAAAATAACTAAACTGTAATTAATATAAAAATAATAACAAAAAAGAATAAGAAATGTGATGACTTCTTGATTTTCATGTAAAAAAGAGAATAGATCCTGTCCTGTTCCTTGTCTGCTCCTGTTTCCGACTTCTATTGTGTTTGTCCTTCTGAATGAGGATTGAGCATCTTCCCTAGGGTCCTCTGTCTGGTTTAGCTTCTTTAGAAATTTAGATTTTAGTATGTTTATCTTATATTATGTGGCTAACATCCACTTATGAGTGAGTATATACCACGTGTGTATTTCTTCTTCTGGGTTATCTCACTCAAGATGGTCTTTTCTAATTCCCACCATTTGCCTTCACATTTCATGATTTCCTTGTTTTTAATAGCCAAGTAGTATTCCAATGGGTAAATGTACCAAAATTTCTATATCCATTCCTCTGTTGAGGGACATCTAGATTGTTTCCAGCTTCTGGCTAATATAAATAGAGCTCCTATGAACATGGTTGACAAGAGCTTACCAAAAATGTCTTCTGAAAAAAACTCTACTGAGTGAGGTATCTAAGCAGAGATTGAGAATCATAGCCAAACTTTGGACAGAGTGAAGGGAATCTTAGGAAAGAAGGGGGAGATAGAAAGACCTAAATGGGACAGGAGCACCAAAAGGAGACCAACAGAGGCATGAAAACTAAGCCCTGGGGACCCTAAAGAGAATGATATCCTCACTAAGGACAAATCATGGATAGTACCTACAAGCCTGGCTCAGATGTAGCCCATAGATTCAGTCTCCTAGTGGGGTCTGTAGTAAGGGGAGCAGGGACTTTTGCTTGCATGAACTCAGTGGCAGTCTGTCTGATCATCTCCCCATTGGGGATTCAGCATTGCCAGTCCACAGAGGAAGGCAATGCAGCCAGTCCTGATGAGACTTGATAGGCTAGGGTCAGATGGAAGGTGAGGAGAACTTCCCCTAGGGGAGGAGCATGGGAGGAGATGAGGAGGGAGGAAAAAGGGAGGGTGGGATACAGAGGGGATGAGGGAGGGGGCTACAGCTGAGATACAAATGGAAAAAAATTAATAAATGATACTAATTTGAAAGGGCAAAAAATTATATCAGTGATTAAGATAAATAGCCCTCTAGAAATTTGAGAATAAAATATCTTTAGAGGGGTTATACATCTGTATAGGAGAAGTTATTCTCTCATTCTGATTACAAAAGTACTGTTCCACAGTAAGTTATTATATATTAATGAGAAACAGATGATTATTTAGCTCTAAGTGGGTAGCTAAAGCCTGTGGTTTTAAGAATCTTATGAGGGCAATAGTTATGTTCAGTTATAGATACAGGTACTAAAAATATAATGACATGTCAATTGCCAGTGCTTTTTTACAGTCACTACTACAAAACAAGTTCTGATATAAATTTTTTCCCAGGAGACTCCAAGAGTGAAAGAAAAGGAAATAACATCCTTGGTATTTGACGTGGAATCAGCCTCTGCAGCATTGTTGCTCCGAGTGTAGGCTCCATATAGACAGGCTCTTTCAGGGTCCCTTATCTGGGGCTTATCACACAAGAAAGTGACCAACTCATCTGAATCTCTGTATTAAACTTACCTCTGTGTCTCTATCCCAAGAAAAATCATCCTGGAATGAATAAGCCACAAAAATCAAAGTGGAATAGATTGAAGAATATTTATACTCATTAAAGTATAATATGTAGTTTTTGCTCAGGCTGAAATATGGTATTCTCTGCATAATAGATACTTTATTATTTTAATTTTTTGTATTTAAAATTATTTTTATATTAATTACAGTTTTTTTCACTTTGTATCCCAGCTGTAGCCCCATCCCTTGGCCCTCCCAATCCCACCCTCCCTTCCTCATCTCCTCCCATGACCCTCCCTGAGTCCACTGATAGTGGAGGTCCTCCTTCCCTTCCCTCTCACCCTAGCCTATCAGGTTGCATCAGGACTGATTGCACCGTCTTCCTCTGTGATGTGATAAGGCAGCTCCCCCATCAGGGGGAGGTGATCAAAGAGTCAGCCACTGAGTTCATGTCAGAGACGGTCCCTGTTTCCCTTACTAGGGAACCCGCTTAGAGAATGAGCTGCCATGGACTATATCTGTACAGGGGTTCTAGGTTATCTCCATGAATCGTACTTGGATGGAGTATCCATCTCAGAAAAGACTCCTGTGCCCAGACTTTTTGGTTCTGTTGCTCTCCTTGCGGAGCTCCTATTCCCTCCAGGTCTTCCTATCTCCCACTTTTTCCCTAAGATTCCTTGCACTTTGCCCAAAGTTTGGCTATGAGTCTCACCATGAGCCTTTCAGAGGCCCTCTATGGTAGGCTCCCATAATAGATGTTTTAAAGGTCTCTCTCTGTGTATCTGTGACTTTCTTTTTCTTTTCCTCCCTCCTTCTTTCTGTCTCTCTCTCTCACTCACTACCTCTTTGTCTCTCTCTTTCTGTCTTTCTCGCCTTTGAGTGCGTGTGTATGTGTGTGTATTGGTGAAATAACACTTTGTAACTCCACACATAGCCCATATTACGAACAGGACAAGTTTTCAGAGTCGTTCTTATAGTCTGATTTTAAGACAAGAACAACAGTGAGGAAATGGATAGTAGCCTCTTGAGATAATGGGTTTGTTGTATTCAAGAGCCAAAGAACCTTCTATTCCAGCACTCCAAGAACATTTAATCTAAACGGAGAGGATAAATGTTAATGCTAAATGATGTTTATCACTAGAAATGAGAGTAATATAGGTATGTTAACTTCTGATAACTTTGAATCTTCATAAGATTTTTCTGACATTATTGTAGAGCATACTGATTTCATCAGATGGCTTTGTTTGGTATCAAAAAAGAAGCCTAACATAATTGGAAAGTCTGAAATTATTAAATGTGCTTTTGTAACTTCCATAATGCTATCTACTTATATTGTCGTGTGAACTGGGAAAAAACCTCAATAGTTTCTCCTTTTTGGATTTAATTAACTTACACACAGTATGATTAAATCTTTAATAAATGCGATAAAGGGCTATACATACTTCAGACTGACACACATTTTGTGTAGTTAGTAAAAGCGTGTGCTTCCTCTCTCTCTATGTTGGCTCTGTCTTACGTTTAAAAAATGTTGTGTCACCTCGTGTCTCTTTTCCTTTTCAAACAGCGTAGGTATGCATATATTATTACCTGCTGTATAAAATTCATTTATAGTTTCAAAAATATTTTAAAATCTCTGGTATATTATTTACTATGTATTTGTGTGGAATTGCCTTGGATATGACATATTTGACACTTATAATTTCTCTTTGAGTTGCTTTGTAATATTAAATGTAATGTTTTAATACATGCTACATTTTCAATAAAAATGTTCTATTGTGTGGTTTTCCTTGTTAAACTAGTAATAAATATTTACTGATTTGAAATAAATATTTACTACACTCCACGCTAATGTAGACCGAGTGAGGTTATGCTAGTCAGAAATTGGGGCCTCTGCAAATGCTTGTCCTGCAGGAACTGGCAAATTAGTCAGAAAAGTTATAGAGAAACTAGCAATTATACTCTTTGGTTATAGGGTGCAGGTTCATTTCAGATGTTTCATTTAAGTTTGGGTTTTATGTAATGTGGAGGTTTAAAAGTTAACTTTGATGTATTTATTCAATGATTTTTAAATGCATAAGGAAATGAAAAATAAAAGTAAGAAAAACCTACATGGTTTATATGACTTCTAGAAAAGGAAAAAAAATAACTTACCTACATGAGAGGTTGCAATAAAGACTATGACAATGAACAAATATAATACAGTTTTAAAGAATGACAGAAAGTTTTTAATCATGATATTTGAGTAGTGTAGATGAAGGTAGGAAAAACCTGGGTAATTCATTATTTCTTTTTACTTCATAGAGTTGCTTAAGTTTTACAAACAAAAGTGAAGAAAAAGGTATTTTCAGAGAGCACAGAAAACTAAGAATCCTGAATAACCTCTATTATAGGATGTTATCAGAGCGTCTTTTGGATGAGAGCACCAAGTATGAGAGATGTAAAGTTATAAATGAGCATAAGACAAGAGTGCAAGGCTTAACAACAAGTCTATGTCCAGAAATATGAACAATATTGATACAAATGTTGGAATGTTGAAGTATTTACTAAGTACCTACTACATGTCAAATAGTATAAATAATTGCATGAATAATATTTGATTCACCTCTTTGCTATTACTCCCCACATCTACTTTAGAAGAAGGAAATCCAGATGGTGTTTTAGTTGAGTAGTTTAATAAAAATAACCGTGGACAGTTGCACTGAAAACTGAACTTGAAATTGGAAGTATTATTTTATGCTGTAAAGTTTGCTGCTGCTTCAAAGAGTATATCATATATTCCCAGGTATATTCTACTATGAGATAGGAGACAGACAGGAGGGAACAAAGGAGGAGGAAAAAAGAGGAAAAGAGAGAGACAAGAGAGAATGTGAATGATACTGTGAGGGATGATGTGTTAATAAGCTATAAATATTCAACCTATTTATACTTTAAAAGAAGAACACACAAAACCACTGTGAACTCAAGCTTGAGAGAGGATGAAAAAACAAGCAAATGCCTAATCCTGGTCATATCCAGGTACTCCAAGAGAGCTGTGCTCTGTGCATCTAGCACTCAAAGTAGGAATTGATAACATCTCCTGGGGACTATCAAACAAGGCCTAAGTAGAGATGAGTAGGAAATACAAAACAACACAAAACACAACAACAACAACAACAACAAAACAATTTCGCCTTCTGATTTGTAGTTCTCATGCCCCCCCCCCTTTTTTTTCTTTACTTTTTTTTAATTGAAAAAGTTTTTTCCTTACTAGAGAACCCACTTGGAGACTGAGCTGCCATGGGCTACATCTGAGCAGGGGTTCTAGGTTATCACCATGTATGGTCATTAGTTGGTCTATCATTCTTTTCAGGGCACTTATGGCTCAGTTTTTGGACTTTGTTGCTCTCATTTTGGTGCCTCTATCTCCTCCAGGTCTTTCTATCTTCCCGTTCTTTCATAAAACTCCATGCATTTTGCCCGAAGTTTGGCTATGAGTCTCAGCCTCTGCTTCTAGTAAGGAGACTAGGGGCTGTCTCTGGCATGAACTCAGTGGCAGGCTCTCAGATCACCTCTCCTGGGACGGGGAAGGTGCAGCCTTGCCAGGAAACAGAGAAGGACAGTACAACCAGTGATATTGAGACATGATAGGTAAGGGTCAAATAGAAGGAAAGGAGGTCCTCCTATTTCAGTGGACTTGGGGAGGAGCATAGGGGGAGAAGAGGGAGAGAGGGTGGGAATGGGAGGAGATGAGGTAGAGGGCCACAGCTGGGATACATATTGAATACGTTGTAATAAATGATATAATAATAAAAGTAGAAAAAGAAAATGGTTTTCATACAACATGTTCTAATTATAGTTTCTCTTCCCTAATTCCTCCTAAAAGTTTTCTATCTCTCCATCCACCCAACTCTACATGCTTTATTTATTCTTTTGGTAGAAAATAAAGAGTCCATGAGGTGCTGAAAAGAAAGTATACTCTTTTGAGTTTGGGTGAAAAGATCTGTAGACATCTATTAGGTCCATTTGATTTGGCGCCTCTGTAAGAACCTTTATTTTCCTGTTTAGTTTCTATCTAGTTGATCTATCCCTAGGTGAGAGTGGGGTGTTGAAGTGTCTCCCACTATTAAGGTATTGAGATCAATGTGTGATTTAAGCTTTAATAATGTCATTTACAAATGTAGGTGCTCTTGTGTTTAGGGCATACATGTTCAGAATTGTGATGTCTTCTCAATAAATTTTTCCTTTGATGAGAATGTAGTGCCCCTTTTTTGATTAATTTTGGTTGAAAGTCTATTTTAGGCTCAAGTACACAATACGGACATTTGCTCAACCATGTTTGTAGCAACTTTATTTGTAATAGACAGAAGCTGGAAACAACCCAGATGCCCCTCAACTGAGGAATGGATAAAGAAATTGTGGTACACCTACACAATGGAATATTACTCAACAATAAAAAACAAGGATACCATGAAATTTGAAGGTAAATGGTGGAAACTGGAAAGGATCATCCTGAGTGAGGTATCCCAGAAGCAGAAAGACACCCATGGTATATGCTCACTCATCAGAATAGGATAAACCTACTAAAATCTGTACACCTAACGAAACTAATCAAGAGGGAGGACTCTGGCTAAAATGCTCAAGCTCCACACAGAAAGGCACAGCAGATGGACATCAGAAGAAGAAAACAGAAAACAAGCTAGGAGCCTGTCACAGAGGGCCCCTGAAAGGCTCTGCCCTGCAGAATATCAAAGCAGATGCTGAGACTTATGGCTAACTGTTAGGCAGAGTGCATGGAATCTCACGAAAGATGTGAGAACTAGTAAGATAGGGAGAAGACAGGAGCTCACAAGGAGAGCAACAGAACCAAAAAAATCTGAGCACAGGGGTCTTTCCTGAGGCTATATTCCTACCAAGTACCATGCATGGAGAAAACCTAGAACCCCTGAACAGATGAAGCCCATGGCAGTTCAGTATCCAAGTGGGTTCCATAATAATGGGAACAGGGACTGTCTCTGTGACATGAACTGATTGGCCTGTTTTTTGATTACCTCATCCTGATGGGGGAGCAGCCTTATAAGGCCACAGAGGAAGACAATGCAGCCACTCCTGATGAGAGCTGATAGACTAGGATTAGAAAGAAGGAAAGGAAGACCTCCACTATCAGTGGACTTGAGGAGGGGCATGTGTGGAGAAGGGGGAGGAAAGGTGGGATTGGGAGGGGAGGAGGGAGCGATTTTTGAGGGGATACAAAGTGAATAAAGTGTAATTAATAAAAATTTAAAAAAAACCAAAATCTATTTTATTAGATGTTAGGATACCTATTCCAGCTTGGTTTCTGGATCTGTTTGCTTGAAAAACATTTTTTCAGCCCTTTACTCTGAGGTAGTGTTTATCTTTGTTGCATAGGTGTGTTTTTTGAATGCAACAGAATGTTGGATCTTGTTTCTGCAACCATTCTGTTAGTCTGTGTCTTTTTATTGGAGAGTTGAGTCCATTGATGTTGATAGATACTAGTGACCAATGAATGTTACTTTCTTTTGATGTGGGCTTGGTGGTGTTGCTGTGCTTCATTGCTTGTATTCTTTCATTTTATTTTTGTTGTTGCTGTTGTTATTGTTGTGTAGTTATATATGTCCTATGTTTCCTTGGTTGTAGTTGTTTTCATTGGGCTGGAATTTCCTTCTAGTAACTTCTGTAGGGCTGGGTTACTGTGTAGATATTTTTTAAATTTGGTTTTGTCGTGGAATATTTTGAATTCTCTGTCAATGTTGATTGAAAGTTTTGCTGGGTATAGTAGCCTGGGTTGGCCTCTGTGGTCCCTTAAGGTCTGCATGATTTCTGCCCAGGGTCTTCTGGCTTTCATAGTTTCTGTTGAGAAATCTGGTGTGATTCTGATAGGTCTACCTTCATATGTTACTTGGCCTTTTTCCCTTGCTACTTTAATTTTTTTTTTTTTTTTTACTTTTTTCTGTATGGGTTTAGTGTTTTGACTATCTTATGATGTGAAGAATTTCTTTTCTGGTCTAGTCTATTTCATGTTCTGTAGGCTTCTTGTATGTTTATGGACTTCTCTTTCTTTAGGTTAGGAAAATGTTCTTCTATGATTTTCTTGAAAATATTTTCTGACATGAACTCAATGGCAGGCTTTTTGACCTCCCCACCCTGCAAGGGAGGAGCAGCCCTCATAGGCCACAGAGGAGGACTTTGCAACCAGTCCTGAAGATACCTGATAAACCAGGGTCAGATGAAAGGGGAGGAGATCATCCCCTGTCAGTGGACATGTTGAGGGCCAGGGAAGAGATGAGGGAGGGAGGGTGGTATTGGGAGGGAATGAGGGAGCAGGAAACAGCAGGGATTCAAAGTTAATAAACTGTAAGTAATATTAAAAAAATAAAAATTTAAAAAAAAAAGAATCAGATTCCGAGTTCATCAGAGTATCAGCTGAAAATGTGGGTTAAAAAACAAAAACAAAAACAAACAAAAAAACAACAAAAGAAAATAGTAAAAACAAAAATCCAAAAACAAAACCATAAATCAAACAAAAGAAACACAAATAAATAAGAAATGCAAGCAAAAAGTATAGCATATGTTGACTCAGCCTAGGGGTAATGATTAATTTTTTTCTATAACTAATATAATATTTTAATAAGTTAAAGCTAAGGAAATCACTTAAGTGTTAAATTGCTTGCCAGAAAGCCAGAGGAACAAACTCAGCACCTCAGATGCTGTATAAGAGCTGGATAGATGTTTGTTTCCCAGTAATTCCAGCCCAGGGAGGCAGAGACAAGGAATCCTGCCAGCAAGATGGGTTCTTTGAAGAGTGATCTTCTGAGATGAGGATTAATTGAGAGACCCTCTATACACACTTTCACTTTTCACACTATATCACATTTATATGTTCCCACACAAATGTGAAAACATACAAACACAAACCCGCACTAAACATATGCACTGGGTAAAGTTTTTTTTTTTTTTTTAAAGGTACTAAACTAGAGAAATGGCAGAAAATTTTAACCATGGGGAGTCACACACTTTGGCTGGTATCCCGACACTTGAGCCGTTAGTGTGACAACTGAATCCTATCTCCAGAACTCATAAGAAGCTGGAAGGAAAGATCCTACTCCACAAAGCTTTTCTCTGACAGCACATGTACATGAAGACATATGAATGGCCACACTTCATCCATCATACTCACAAACAATAATGATAAAGTTATTGAAAATAGTCATGGAGTAGATGGAATATTGACATTAAACTACAAACCTTCATGTAAACATTGGGACAAAAGCCCTGTCACCAAAATTGTGGGTGTTGTAGATGTGTTTTTTCCTTTTAAAGCTTATTTAAAAATTCCATAATGTTAAACCTATACATTTTTAGCTAAACTAACACACTTCATATTTTTTAGTTTAGTAAAAGTGTATCTATATTGGTGGATATTTACAGTGAGTAACACTTTGTTTTTTATGCTTTCAACTGGATGAATGATAATTGATATATTAATTGATGTTCAGGATAATAATATTTTTCAGAGATGTCTAATTATCTTTGCTTTTACTGTCTATTTCAGTTGTTTATGCTGCCAAAAAATGCATAATTTTTATTATGGAAAAATTTCCCTCAGGGCCAGTACATAGACTCTGTAGTCCTTGTAGGGTGTGGGTGCAATGAAATGCTGCATTCTAAACAGATAGCCTATCTTCAGAGTGTGTAAGTGTCTCCCACACAGTACTAAACTGGAAGATGTCAAGAATTCATAAATTAGAGTTGAGCCTTTACACTGTGAGAGGTCAGAGAGGTGTTGGTGATGGTGCAGCTTCTGTTGCTGGACCATAGGATAATAAGTAACCACAGCAAATATGTAAAGTGGATCTCATTAAAGACCACAGCACAAGCTATGTGTGCTGTATATGAGAGAGCTGGGGAAATAGGGCTATGCATGCGCTGCTAAACCCAGAACTTCACGACTGACTCTAAGTTATCATACTCTGAGTTTTACACTTAGTTTTAATTTTGCTTTGAAATGACTGTAATTTACCTTGGTTCTTCTCTTTTGTAATAAGAAATTATATAATTTGTTCTTAGTTTTAAAAGAATACATGGTTAAGAGGTTTTTCTTTTTTAATTTTTAAACAGACATTGTAGTTTTCAAATATTGACTGTGGGACTTTTAAGGTTGTATAATAGTTTATAAATTGATGTTATTTTGGGTTATTTTTTAAATATTTATTTTTTATATTAATTACAGTTTATTTACCTTGTATCCCAGCTGTAGCCCTCTTGAACAGATACCATGTGTAGTGTCTGGGTTTTTTTTTTCTTCCACTTCTCACCCCCCGCTCAAGAACTGTTTGATTCTGCTGGCAGGCTCTAGCAATCAATAACAATTTTTGTTAATAATATATATTGTTATGATATGTCAAAACAACCATTTCATATCCAAAGTAATGTTCTTCATTTATAATTTGCATAACATTTGATAATGCACAATCTTTTGTTGAACAGGACTGTTTCAGCAATTCTGGGTTTTTTATTTTTCCATATGAAAATTGAGAATTGTTCTTTCAAATTCTGTAAATGATTGTGGTGGTATTTTGATGGGAATTGCATTGAATCTGTAGATTGCTTTTGGCAGGATGGCCACTTTCACTATGTTAATCCTACCAATCCATGAGCATGGAAGATCTTTCCACTTTCTGATATCTTCTTCAATTTCCTTCTTCAGAGACTTGAAGTGTTTTTTTTTTTTTTTTTTTTTTCATATAGGTCTTTCACAGGCTTGGTTAGAGTCACACCAAAGTACTTTATATAATTTGTGTGTCTTTTGTGAAGAGTGTGTTCCCTAATTTCTTTATCAGCCCTTTTGTATTTTGTATACAAGAAGGCTACTGATTATTTTGACTTAAATTTGTATCCAACATTTTGCTGAAGGTGTTTATCAGCTGAAAGAGTTCTCTGGTTAAATTTTTAGGGTCACTCATGTATACTATCATATCATCTCTGAATAGTGATACTTTGACTTCTTCCTTTCCAATTTCCCTTTGATATCCTATAGGAATCACCATCCCTAATCTCAAGCTGTACTACAGACCAATGGTAATAAAAAACTGCATGTTACTGGCATAGAAACAGAATGGTAGATCAATGGAATCGATTAGAAGACCTAGAAATAAACCCACATACCTATGGATACTTGATTTTGACAAAGAAGCCAGAAACATACAATGGAAATAAACAAAACAAAACAGCATCTTCAACAAACTGTGTCAGTCTAATTGAATGTCTACATGTAGAAAAATATAAATAGATCCGTATTTATCACCCTGTACAAAAGTAAAGTCCAAGTGGGTCAAAGACCTCAACATAACACCAGACACCATGAATTGGTTAGAAGAAAAAGTGGGGAAGAGTCTTGAACTCATTGGTGCAGGAGACAACTTCCAGAACAAAACACCAACAAGCACAGGCTCTAAGAGCAACAATCAATAAATGGGATCTCATGAAACTGAAAAGCTTCTGTAAAACAAAAGACACTGTCCTCAGAACAAAATGACACTATACAGACTGGGAAAGGATCTTCACCAACCCAATATCTGACAGAGGGCTAATATCCAGTAGATATAAAGAACTCAAGAAGTTGAAAAGCAACAAATCAAGTAATCCAGTTAAAAAACGGGGTATAGAGCTAAACAGAGAATTCTAGATAGAAGAATATAGAATAGCAGAGAAACACTTAAAGAAATGTTCATTGTCCTTATCATCAGGGAAATGCAAATCAAAACGCCCCTGAGATTTCACCTTACACCCATCAAAATGGATAAGATCAAAAACTCAAGTGACAATACAAGCTGGAGAGGATGTGGAGAAACAGGAACCCTCCTCCATTGCTAGGAGGAATGTAAACTTGTACAACCACTTTGGAATTCAATCTGGCACTTTGTCAGACAATCGGGAATAGCACTTCCTCGAGATTAAGGTATACTGCTTCATGGCATATATTCAAATACTCAAGTACACAACAAGGACATTTGCCAACCATGTTCGTAGCAGCTTTATTTGTAATAGCCAGAAGCTGGAAGCAACCTAGATGCCCTTCCTCTGAGGAATGGGTACAAAAATTATTGTGTAAGTACATTTACACAATGGAATATTACTCAATAATTAAAAACTAGGAAATCCTGAAATTTGAAGACAATTGGTGGGATCCAGAAAAGATCATCATCACTGAGGTATCCCAGAAACAGAAAGACATACATGGTATATATTCACTTATAAGTGGATATTTGATATGTAATATAATAATCATACTAAAACATGTACACCTAAAGAAGCTAAGCAAGAAGGAGGAACCTGGGTAAGATGATGAATCCTCACTCAGAAAGGCAAATGGACGGACATTGGAAGAGGGAGAAAACAAGGAATAGGACAGGAGCCTACCACAGAGGGCCTCTGAAAGGCTCTACCCAGCAGGGTATCAAAGCATATGCTGCGGCTTATAGCCAAACACTGGGCAGTGTGCAGGGAATCTTATAAAAGAAAGGGAAAATAGAAAGATCTGGAGGGAACAGGAGCAGCAGAATCAATTCAGGAGTCTTTTCTGAGACTGATACTCCAACCAAGGAGATAACCTAGAACTCCTGCACAGACGTAACCCATGGCAGTTCAGTCTCCAAATGGGTTCCTTAGTAAGAGGAACAGGGACTGTCTCTGACTTGAACTCAGTTGCTGCCTCTTTGATCACCTCTCTCTGAGTGGGGAGCAGCCTTCCAAGGCCACAGAGGAAGACAATGCACCCAGTCCTGAAGAGACTTGATAGGCTAGGGTCAGATGGAAGAGGAGGAGGACCTCCCCTGTCCTTGGATTTGGAGAGGGGCATGGGAAGAGACCAGGGAGGGAGGATGGGATTGGTAAGGGATGAAGGAGGTAGCTACATCTGTGATACAATGTGAATAACCTGTAATTAGAAAAAATAAAGAAATTTTATAAATTAAAAAAATATTTAATGCACAATTTACAAGAGTCATCAGTCTATGTTTACCATGTATCAGCCTACCTTTCCCATATGCATGCTCCTTTATTTTTATTTAAGTATTATGAAATTTTGTGTAGAGGTAATTTAATCCAACAACATGGCTGCTGTGGCAAGGGATCACATCTGAAGATGTAGGTTCATGTTATCTGCTGGAATATGGACATGTTCTGTATTACAGTATTATCTGGTTATAATACAGACATACCCTCAGAACATACCTTTATTTCCAAACAATAAAGGTAAGATTATTTTATAGAAGAAAGCAGCATATTTGAAAGTGACCCAAAAATTCCACCATAGCACAATGCATAGACCCCAAGTAGGTATGTCTGAAGGACATCTTAAGCTTCATGTTGGTACACTAGTTAGTGGAATGTGGGATATTTCTGATATAGACTATGTTGCCTTCTTTTTGTTCACTTCCTCCAGATGGGACTTCCCTACAAAGACACAAGGGAGGAAGAATTCAGGCCTCATGTAAATAGTTGAGCCTGCATCTTGGTAGGGAGCCTCTCCTATTCTTTTTTATTAATTAATTTATTTTTATATCAATCACAGGTTAGGTACTTTGCATCCCAGGCTTAGCCCCCTCCTACATTCCCTCCCATCCTCCCACTCCTTCCCTCATCTCCCTCCACCAACAGGGGAGGACCTCCTCCCCTTCCATCCAACCCCAGCTCATCCTGTCTCCTCAGGGCTGGCTGCAATGTCCTTCCCTGGGATCTAGCAAGTCTGTCACTCCCAGGCTTGTATTGGGGAGGGTCAAAGAGTCAGCCATCAAGTTCATGACTGAAACAGTCCCTGTTTCCCTCACTAGGGTCTTCAGTCCTACACTGAGCTATCATGGGCCCCATCTGAGCGGGGGTTCCAGGCCATATCCACACATGGTCCTTGATTGTAGAAACCGTCTCATACAAGACCCCTGTGCCCTGCTCAGTTTGGTCTTTGTGGAGCTCTTGTTCTCCCCAAGTCTCACCAACCTCCCCCAGATCTATCATTACTTCTTGCCCTCTGCCAAAGGCTTGATTGCTAGTCTTAAT